>OX393583.1:13109294-13659191 GCA_947652605.1 Elmis aenea | reverse complement strand
ATAATCTGTAAAAAAATATGGACACAAAAAACTGAAGATATAGAGGGTACCTAATTGATTGGGACCGGGCATTAAAAATATATGAAGAATGAAAAAGGGTATTGATATGAAATTTTGGTTATGACCATAATGGCATCTGAGCTGTTTAATGAAAATATTTTCAAGATGGCGACCCTTCCGGAAATACCGGAAGTTGACGTCTACTTTCTTATTTCAAATACAATGGTTTATTTTTTATTGCATTTTTGGATTTACCACGTTATTTTAGAGGGACTAATAATAGCATACCCTATACCTAAGTGCAGTCGTTTTTTAGATTTTTGGGCTTTTTTGAAATTTTTTGATTTTCATCGTAATGCTTAATATTATCTATCACCGCCATTTTTGAAGAGAAAACGCTTAAATTTAGACTATGCATAGAAGAATTTTTGCAATCGATGCATTACTTACAGGGTGTCCAAAATTTAATTTTCTTTTAATACAATTTCAGACCAATAAAACTCGTTTTTTTCAAATAGGTACAATGCCCAAATTTTTTTCATTTTCTAATTCAAAAGTAAATTCTACATCAATCTATATTAGCGTTTCCTATACCTATCTGCAATAATTTTCGAGTTATTAAGAATTTTTGATAAAGTTAAGAGAAATTGCAACATTTTTTAATAGTAAGCCTTGGAAATGACAACAAATATTCCAATGTTGCAATATTCTTTCGTCTTCTAATAATATCATCTCTCTTTTAATTAACTTAAATACATCATTTTGTGGCACAATTTTGTGTTTTGCATTTATTGCTATTTTTTTATTTATGGCAGACTGCAATAATTATAAAATAATAAAAATCAAATTTTAAAAAAATAATATTAATACCGAATACCGGTATTAGACCATCAAATGAGACGGTATTTCGGTATTGTAAAATGGCACGGTATACCGGTATTGCAATCACTAATACTAACATAAACAAGATTAAAAATCACAAGATACGCTATTTATTTAGCAATTTTTAAACATAATATTAAAAGAAGAAAAGGTATTAACATACAAGAAACAACTCTAGGCTAATGTAAAATAATCTGTAAAAATTATGTTATAAATAAAAATAATCACATTTACAAACAAAATTTGTGATTTGCTTGTATGCGGAGAAAAATTGTGGCGGCGAAGAATTGTGTAGGCGAAGAATTGTGGAGACAAAGAATGTTTCTAGACCTCTGAGAACCATAGGTTAAGAACCCCTGTTATAATGCTGGTTTTCTTTTGTTTGAAAATTAAATGAGTAAAAAAAGAGTCAATTGAAGTAATGTGAATCAACAATTTTTTGTTCTATTAAACAAATTTACTGTAATTCAATCGTAAAACCGACGATATTAAAAATATTGACTTATCAACAAAGTATGAATTTGTTGTAATGGTATTACTTTAATACTTGCTTTCTTCAAATTATTTATTTAGTTGGAGAATATTACACAAAAAATTGTGAAACGTACGAAGTTCCGTTGTGATAAAACATGAAATGTAATTAAGATATTAAAGATTAGAAACGTAGTAATGGATAGAAGGTGCGATAGCATCTAATATGATTGTTTCATGTGCCATTGCTCTATTGCTTTTGCTAATGATTGCCGTATGAATTTTTAAAACGCGTTTTACCTTATTGCTTTACTATTGCCTATGTAAAGTAATTGAAACTTATTTGTATATTATCTTACCCCATGCTCTGTCGATCGTAATTTCAATTAATGTAACAGTATAAAACATTGGTAGCTATAATCTACGCCAACTACTTTAATTTAATAATTTACTTTCCCTACTTTCGTTGAAAACGAAGATGCGCTGTTCTGAATCTGGAGGACTTTTTAATTCTGGTGTTATTTGCTGCCATTTATGCTGTGTATCTACAACTTAAAAAATATGGATTTTCAGTGGCATAATAGTGAAAATTGTCCCGATTAAGTATTTTGGTTGACAGTTCATACAAATTGTTTTGATTTTTCAAAGGCTACTACCGATATTTTAGGTAAAATACTCGCAAATAAACATAAGAAACGAAATAACTCCAAAAATATTATATTTAGACATAAAACATGCTTAATAACTTTGGAAGATAATTAAATTTTCTACAAGAAAATGTAAAAATATATATATATAAAAGACTTACATGCGTTTAAAGTTTAGCGAAATGGACCGAGTAAAACGAACACCCTGTATATTATTTCAAAAGTTTAACCAATCAATAATCATTATGATACTATTGTCTAATAAATTACGAGAGTAAATTGCTCTGGTGTTGTTACGTTAATAAATATAAATATTTTTATAAACGTCTGCATCTGTCAAAATTTTCAAAAAAACGTTAATAACTTAAGAACGGTTCATTTTAGACATAAACAACCTATAGTATTTTTGAAAGAGAATTTAATTTTACATCCAAAAATTACAAAATATACAGGGTGTTTCATATAAAAAAATTATGTTTAGTATCAGAGCGCAAAAACAAAACACTGTGTATAGTTGAAAATAATTTTAGGTTATGTAGTAAATGATTACAAACAACTTTTATATTTAAGTTTTTTTAATATTATTACTAATAACAGAGCTATCGAATAATTCGTCTTGGCTGGGACACCCTGTATATAGATTATTTAGACAAATCAGTTCGATCGAACACAATTTTCACCTTTTTGTATCAATTTCCTGACAATAAAAAAAAATGCCAATTTTATATGCCTAATGAACGGTTTATATCAATTGTAAACAAGTAAACTAATTAAGGTATTGACTGAATTTCCATCGGAGAGTCCACCGGTCCACGAGTATGTTAACTTATTGTTTATTCCCAGTTGGGCTTTACCAATATCGCAGTTGACCGAAAGTTGGAATATGATCGACGTAATGACGTTAATATTTGAACTAAATTTAATAATTATTTTAATACCGATCGTTTTTTTTTTTACTCATGGTGCAGTCGTCGACCTCAAATAGTGTTGATTTTGAAGTGAAAAATGTTGATTTAAAAAAGATTTATACAGCAGAATTTCCTTGTTATTTAGACAATTTCTAAAAATTTGTAATATGATAAAAATACGTACCTTTTATTTTGCTAATGCCCGGTTTCTCCGACACATCTCAAGATCGAACTTATATAAGCCCGCCTTATATTTAAGACCGTCTCAAGATACCAATGCGTTGCACAGAAAACATATTCCGGAATCTGTTAGACATCTCAGCTAAGTTAGAACTCGGTTTGGCAACGTTGCAAGAAGTCGGCACATTTTAGCGGCAGATTGAAATGGCTAATTTTCATTGGCCATTTACATCACAGCTGTTAAAACGGCTCCCTGTGACATCTTCTTGTTGCTATCAGCTGTTAGTCACATATAAAGTTACAGTTCGGTGTTTATTATTTTATTTTGTGTTGAAATGGCGGAAAAAAAAGAATAAATTATACCATGGAGGAAAAACAATTATTAGTTAGCTTGGTGGAAGAAAATAAAATAAATAGATAATGTATACAGGGTGTTTGAAATTCGAGTTTAAGCATGGGGTTCTCGCTTATTATAATAGCTAGAGTATAGGTTTAAATTTGGCAAAGTTGCTAAATTTGGTGCTCATTAATAATCCAAAGAGAAATTGGAAATATCTCAAACGGTGTCCGAGAAAATTAGGAAAAACTGGAAAATACGATTTTTGAAAATCGTTTATAACTCCTTTGGAGTATGAAATATTTCAAATGTGTAAAAACATTGCCGAAGCAACTTTTTAAGCCGAATCGGATGGTAGTCACAAATTTTTCTTAGATCGATTCGTTTTTGTTTTATGACAACCAACTTTGTTTTTGCTTATGGGCGCAAGTTTTGCTATTTACATTATCAAATAGCATTTATTTTTCTAAATCCATTGATGTATCACACATGGTATTTTACTTTTTCTTTTATTGTCAAATTTCAAAAAATACGTTTTAAACAATAACCATTATAAATCAGGTTGGCCGGTCATTGTAGTTTATGTTGTTTCCATGACAACCGATTAACAATCTAAAAGTTTTAAAGGCCTGTTAGTCCTAAAAATGAACTTTAATAACGAAGAAAAACGCGATATGCTGCCCATCACAAAAAACAAAGTTGGTTGTCTAACACAAAAACGAATCGACCTAGGAAAAATTTGTGACCACCATCCGATTCGGCTTAAAAAGTTGCTTCGGCAATGTTTTTACACATTTAAAATATTTCAAACTCCAAAGGAGTTATAAACGATTTTTAAAAATCGTATTTTCCAGTTTTTCCTAATTTTCTCGGATACTGTTTGAGATATTTCCAATTTCTCTTTGGATTATTAATTAGCACCAAATTTAGCAACTTTGCCAAATTTAAACCTATACTCTAGCTATTATAATACGCGAGATCCCCATGCTTAAACTCGAATTTCAAACACCCTGTATACTCCAATTGAGGCTCAATTTGATCTAAGATCACAATAACTGTCTCTTTTGTGAGGCGAAAACGCATAAAAAAACGATCGTATTCGAAATCCGTAAATGGATTTGCGCGAACAAATCGCCTTCGAGGAATTACAGGGTCGTACAAGTCATCATCTGCATCATTTATCATATTTATAAAGTCAATGTCCATATTTAAACTTAAACCACAATTTAAACAAACACTTAACTACAAACAAAGCAAATACAAGATACTTTTAGGTTATGTACTCCAGCTCAAGTTCTAGTAAACAGCGACTCAAGATGTGAGCTCAGCTCAAGTCGAATATGTTCTTAAACTTGCTTGGTGCAACACTTTATACCGTTAAGGCGAACTTAAGATTCAGCTAGATCTTAAGATGTGTCGGAGAAACCGGGCATAAGTCACTGTCTGACTGAAAAGCTATTAGATTTAGATTGTAGCAAATATAACTTTGGAAAACTTTCCCTAGACAATTTTTCAGCTATGCATCAATTTAAAACCGTTATGTGAAACGACGTTTTTACCCACCCTGTATTGTTCACGTAGATTTAAATTTTTCCTCTCGTGTATAGGGGAACCCAGGGCAGAACGGAACCACGGGGCAGAACGGAACACCGTTTTTATTTTTAATTGTACCGTGGCACTATCTAAGAAAACTTTTAGGAACTATCAGTAAAGCATGACAAACAGACTGACGATATTTTTGTCATTCTGGACAATTCTGGATAAGCGTATTCGCACATGTCCCGTATTTGCTGGTGTTATCGTTCTGTGTTGTAATTGGTTGTCATCATAATATGCAAAGTAAGCAAAAACTTTAATTTTATTACATTTTCTCTTGATTTATCCTTAAACTGCAAGTCTTGGACTACGCTCCTGTGTATTTACTGTTGTATATTTCATTGACCATTCTAGATTAATTTGACCTGTACGTAACTTCAAGGGATGTGGCAGGACGGACCGGGGCAAGACGGACCGAGGTTCCATTTCGCCCCATATCCGATTTTTCTTTCTTATTTCTTTTCTAAATATGTTTCTTTTACTGTAACCTTCTGTTGACACTATCTATGATTTAACAGGCACTGAATTAAATCAATTTTTTAAATTTTTTGTGTTTTAGGTACTTAATTTTAAGTTTGTTAAACGTATATCTTTTAAAGATCTACATTATTACTACGTATTACGTTGTTCGAATAATAAGCTCAATTACGTTCTACTATGACTACTTTGACTCTTTTTAACAAATAACAATTTTGCAAGCAAGGTTTCGTTCCGCCGCAACCCTGAGGCAGAATGGACTGTTTGCCTTTTTTTTTCTCTTTCTGAATTTACACTTTATAGTTTAGGATTATTTTTTATTTTGTAATTAAATTTTAAAAAACCAATAAACAGATAATACAAATACAAATTTTCAGATTTTTTCTACCTTAAATTAATAAATTACAACTATTTATATATTAAAGTGTCCGTTCTGCCCTGGATTCCCCTAATGTACCGTGCATGTAAATGTTATTGGCTACGTTGCCTTTTTTTTTAACTGTTCACGTAAATGGGCATTTTTTGGTACTTTTTTTGGAAAATTCATATTGCATATGTTATACTCATTTATTTAAGTTTTAACAATTGACAGCAATTTACTCTGACATTTGTTACTACAGAAATTATTGTTTCTATTGTCAAAGTCGGGGCCTACTCCGAGAAAACTAGGAAATTCCTACACAACGCTTATAAGAATAGGTAAAATGTAAATATCACAGAAAATATTCATTTTAGGTATAGGTAAGTATTAAGAAAAGTTGAAGAAAAACAAAAATGCAACAAAATGACGTAATAATATACAGGGTGTTCCATTTGAAAAAATAAAGTTATTGATGTTTGAAAATTGGGAAGTTGGCACATCTATAAGAAACACCCTGTATAATATAAATTAATTTTGATGTATTTAGACTATGACTACACCTTTTGACTTTGTATGTGCAAAATATCATTTGCCAATTACTATTCATAACGTTGTGCTCTTGACAAGTATTGTACCCTGTTTTTCTGGAAATTCAAAGATTTTTTAAGATAAATTGGCAACGTCGCAAAAAAATGAAAAAAACAAAATACTGTCATATGGAGATTTTCTTGCTGAATTCGATTATGCAAAAATATACTGGGTGTTCAATTTAAAAAAAATACCTTTAGTGACGCTCCACTTTTATGAAACACCCTGTATACTTGAAAATAATTTTAAAACATGCACCTCTAGAAATACTATAAGTTTCAATAAAAACTTTTTTTTATTAAGTTGACATTAAGGGCAATAATGGACTTTATCGCACTAATGGCGCACCCTGTATGAATTAACGGTCGATCAGAGGATTTATTTGGGTGTAGCTTGTTTAAAGTAACGGTTGTATCGTTGTTTTATGATCGAAAATCGAAGCAAGAAACTTCTCTGCATGTAATTTTATACGTTGGCAATTAGTTAGTTGAAACAGTGTTGATTTTCTCGTCTAATTAATGCGGATTACAGCATTCGTTTGCACTGCTGCCAACCTCCAATTACGGGCGAATATCTCTGTTTAAACTTCATTAATGTTAACTTATCAAAAACCCCATCCACTCCGCTTAACGCAGACTATAACTTCGTCATAGTTTTCTCGTGCTGTTTGAACTAGTCTGTGTTTGTAAGAGTTTTTTTTCAATGAATTTATGGAAACGTTAAAATCCAATGGCTTGTAAATTAGATATATCTCTGTTTATCAGAAATTTTCGCTACCAAGTTTTATAAATTGACTGTTTAAACAAGATATTAAAGCGTCTGCAATGTAAACGGGCTGCTTGATACTTTTGTAAACCAAAGAATTAACGAGATTAAGTCTATAACGCTTAAAAATGTAACGCGGAATTGAAAAAATTCGTCACAGATTTTGTTGGCGAGTAATTGTATGGTCTTTTTAACTTGTCAAAATCCATTGCATCTTGTTTTAATATTAGTAATAAAGGTGAAAATATTATTTTAAATAGGATTTTAAATTCAATTATGTTTCATCTGCGATCTCTTATTAGTCTTTAATTACAGACATATTTATCATATGCGTTTTTTTAATAGAATTTTTTTATTATAAGTACTCTCGGCTTACATAATTAATCGATAACTTAAAAAGTTAAAACACGTAAAACATTAGGACGGTAGACATTGTGCTTATGCATGACAACTAACGCACATTATACTACACTGCTCAAAGCAATTGAAGGTTATTTAAGATGTTTATTGCAAACTTTAAGATAGGGGAGACCTGGAATGAAAGTACGTCATTTCGAAGTAAATTTTTTAACTTTTAAGCAAATCCGTGTATTATTTTGTATTTTATAACTGTTTATTGTGGTATTGTGAACAAGGCTAAATTTAAACACTTTGAAAAGTTTAATATGTTAGAATATTGCTTTGTGTGATAAAAACGTAGCGGCTGTTTCAGAATTTACTTGGCAATGACGTTTAGTTGTTTAATAATCGCAATGCAAACATCACTTGTTTACGAAATCATGGCTAACTTTGATGATCGAATTTTTACAAAATTGGCCATATCTTGGTTATTTTTTGCATAAAATATATAAAACTATATATTTTTTAAAAGCTAAAAAAATACTCTTTCACATAAAGTCATGGCCAACTAGGATTTCTATTTAAAAAAATTTAAGTTTACTCCATATCTCGAAAGTTAAGGTAGCTATTAAAAAATTACTTTTGTTTTTAAATTAAGCATACAAATCTGTATAAAAAACCTTTATAACATTTTGTTCTAATTTAATAAATAAAGAAGTTACAGAAAATTTTCAAAAATGATGAAATTTAATTTTTCGTCTGTAGTGCCAAAATGGAATCAGATAAAAAAAATCTGATTGCAAAGGCGTTATTTTCTCAAAAAAATAACCCAAGAGACCGAAATCAGATTTTCGCTATCTATTACGTAACCGAGATACCCCGTAAAACATTCGAATTTGGTTCACCCTGTACAGATTTAAAATATATTTTTTTAAAAACAGTATCTAAAGCAGGGATGGAAAACGTAACGTAACGATACCCGTGTATCGTTATTCTCTATAAATTAAATTTTTATATGGCGATCTTTTTATTTTCTAAAGATATAATATGTTGTTTGTATTTTAGAAATTAAAATGAAAATAAAATATCTCAACCTCAAGGTAATTTTGTAGGTACTATTTTTTAAATTTACATTTACAGATCCCAAAAATAATTTCAGAGTTACAAATAAAAATTATTTTTGTACAGCATGTTTCTTAAATAATGCGAAAAAATTCGGGAGGTGATACTTAATCGAAAATTAAGAGGGGTCTTTCATATTTTTTTTTTCTTTAGGGTCTCCTTTCGGAGTTACACCCACCTAAAGGGGATCGGTGAAATTGGGTTTTTATTTTGTTTCCCAAATTTGGATAAATGTGGGAGATTTATACTTATAAAAAGGTTTCCCATAGTAATATTTTAAATCATCTTCCACCTTCATAGGGGGCTGAAAAGTGCGACCCCTGTTGGTTTTTTTATCAGGACTTTTTCGTGGGTTGAAATCTAGCAATTTTTAATTTTCTTTAAAAACTTGATTTATTTAGAAGTTTTTTTTATTCTTTAACTGTTCTCGTTAAACCTACAGTTTTTGAGTAAAAAATTATATGAATGAACATGAACCATCAAATATTCCAATATAAAACGATATTGGATAGAAGTGAAGGGTGTAATTCATTTTGACGTTTACGCGGCGACAACGCTAAAACGCCCGTCAATTCTACCCAATATGAACAAACATTATATTCACTCATTTAATTTTTTACTCAAAACTGTAAGATTTACGAGAAAAACTAAAGAATAAAAAAAGGTTCTAAATAAATCAAGCTTTAAAAAAAAAATATTTGTAATTGCAAAATTTCAACTCACCAAAAAGTTCTGATTAAAAAACCAACAGGGGTCGCACGTTATATAACATAACAATTCATTTTTTTAACGTTATTTATAACGTTATGTAACGAAAACAAATAATAAATAACGTTATACAATAACGTAACGATTTAAAACGTTATTCCATCCCTGATCTAAAGTAGTACTAGACAATCATTTGTTTTTTCTTTGTCACAAAATCGTTGGCAACAGAAAAATTTTATTCGTTTTGTGTCAATGTACTTAGGCTTTATTGTGGATAAAGCATTCCTGAGTAGTTCAAAATTTTTGGTTGTTGTATCTGATGATTGAATTTATATTAAATTCTTGCTTAATAGTTTTATTTTTGTTATTTACACTGTTTCACTTAAACAGAAAAAAAAATGTAATTTTTAACTCTAGAAAAATTTCTCGAGAAATGAGAAATCAAAAAAACTACTTTTTTTCGAGAATTTCTGGAGAAAGAATTCTCGAGAAGAAACACCAGATGTGACGTCACCAACATTTTTTTAAATTGCTGGTGTAATTTTTTTGGTGTTTCTTGTAAAGCATTTTCAGTGCTTTTCAACGGTCTAGACTCTAGAGACTCTTAGTAGGGTTAAGGGGCGTCTAGACTAGACCAAGCTCGCCGAGCCGCGCTGCGCCGCGCGGAACAACGCCAAACGCCTATGCTCGTCTGCTTTGGACGTAAAATGTACACAGTTTGCCGTCCAAATCAGATGGGTATAAACGTTCCGCGCGGTGTGGCGCAGCTCGGCGCGGCGCGCCTGGTCAGGACGCCCCAATACCATGGAATGTTTGTAAAAAATGCAAAAAACTAGTTTGAGCTAGTAGGCCATTTAATCAAAACTTTGGTTAAAAAAATAATTACTCATAATCAAGCAACCTTAAAAACACTTGCTAACTGAGAAGACGATGCCAGTTATGCCAAAACAACAATGGCTTGCTTACAATTTGAGCAATTTCTTTAGTCCTGTTTTGTTATCGTTGTGGTATATACAGGGTGTGTAAAAATTGGCGGAAGGGCTACACGGAGCGATGTTCTTCGTAAAATTCTAAGTCGAAAATCTTGATACAAAAATGTTGTACGATGCTTCCTATGGCCTTAGGAACCATTTAAAGAAAAAGAAATTGGCAACATTGCATACATTGATTTGCGTTTGGACATTTTTTATCAGCAATTTTTACTTAGGTATTTACATTTTTTGTTCGAACTGAAAGTCTTCAGTTCGTAAACATAGCTGCAAACTTTTGGGTATCGTAAAACACAAACAAGAAATAATGACGAGAAAAACTGAGATGACAGCTAAGGACAATGTTGCCATATGTATTACTGTCATTAAAATCAGTGATTTACATATTTTCAACACCAATTTTTGAAAGGAAGAGCACAGTATCTAGGAAAAAATACTATTCGAAATCTATTTTTATTCCAAATTGCAGCTTTTTCATTTGCAAGTATTAAATAATAACGCCTATTCAAGGACTAAATGTCAAAGCTTTGAGGACCTCTTGCAGACACAGCAAGCGTGGTACAACATTTTCGTATTAAGATTTTCGACTTAGAATTTTACGAAGAACATCGCCCCGTGTAGCCCTTCCGCCAATTTTTACACACCCTGTATATAATAACCAAAAGCAGTATTTTCATTAGTAATAGTCATTCAGATTCGACTGATTTACAGTTAAGCAAGTGTAAAAACCTTATATATGTTTATTTACAAAAATAAGCGGAATAACTTAAAAAAAAAAGCGAAATCTCAGATAAAAATCAACGTTGCCATGGTAAAAACAATAACCGATTTCAATTGTTTTATTTCGATCCTTGCTAGTACATCCAGTCACTCTTTAGGCGCTCGTAATAAAATTATGTACACAAATTCGTATGCAGTTATGACTTATTTAATTTCGCTGTTAAACAAAATTTAATAACAAATGTTGACAGTGCCTTAAAACTGCGTAATGAATTAAATTGCTCGCGATTCTTTCCTGCGCCCTGCATTAAACGAGAGTGTATTACGGACGCAGCTCACTCCCCAAATACAAAGAGTAAACATACATATGGAGTATGAATATTTAAAAGTGTGGATTTGTTTACTTACCATCTAGCCAGCCAATTTTGTAAATGCCCAAGAAACGACTGTATATATTAATTATTAAATAAGCGCTATCTTTGTAATGTGTACGGTTTTTCAAAATGGATGCGAAACGTTTTTAATTAACCTGAAAATTTAGCCAATTAGTTGATAATTTCATCGGGTATTTGTAGATAACGGATGTTTGTTATACACAGGGTGTTCCACTATATTTGCTTACTTTTAAAATATCGGTCACCATAAAAGCTTCAGGGCCGGTCAAAAATAACATTTTTGAGCTAGTTTTTTTTTTTAATTAAGGGAAAATATGAAGTTTTATTTTCTTGAATATTCTTGTTTTAAAAATAATTTAATAATAATTGATGCATTCATTTAAAGGAATGCCAGGATTTAAACTGTGTCATTTGTTTGTTGATGTATCTTCGAATGTTTTCTAGGCGCGATAGTCAACTTTTTTATTTGTCGTAAATTTGACTGTTTTAGTAAACAAAAACAATTATATTTTCTATAAAAATCTAAAATGGCTAGTATATCGTAAAGAAAAAATAGACTATCGGCTAGAAAACATTTGAAAGTGTATCAGCATACAAATCCTACCGTTCGAATTCTCATATTCCGTAATATAAAAGGCCAATTATAATAAAATTATTCAAAAAACAAAAGAATTATTAAACAAAAACCGAAAATCTTATATGCTATGATAAGAAAGTTGACAATGGGCTAGAAAACACTTGTAGATGTATCAACCAACAAATGCTACCGTTCGATTTGACATATTTCATTTAATCAAAATTCCCATTTTAATAAAATCACCGAAAAACACACATGAAATATTCAAGAAAATAGAAAATTTAATATGACTACGGTACATAACCGATTGTATAAAATAAATGTTTGAAAAGATATAAACGACAATTGTGAATAAATTTTGGGTTAAAGTGACAGTTTCAGTGACATTGGGATAATGGGATGGGTAGTTGTCACAGCATAATTCCAAAGCACTACAGATTTTTGTCAAAACGGCTTTTAGCAATTTCCCAATTTTCATTGACTGGAAAACTAAATAGTAATATTGATTACATTTGTAGAAATAAAAAATTTTTATTTACAAAAAACCTAAATGTGCTTCTTTTCCTAAAATAATTGGGGGATATATTATACAACTTTATAAAAATGTTACCATTAAAAAATAGCCAGGGTTGAGCAGATTTAAATCAATTGATTTAAATCACGATTTAAATCATGATTTAAATCAAGTGATTTTTAAAAAAAAATCATTGATTTAATCAAGTGATTTAAAAAAAAATTATCAATTTAAATCACAGGCTATATGAGTAGATACAATATAATATTTATAATAAAACAAAATTGTATTACTATTAGTAATTAAATACACGAAATGGTGAATAAAACATATCAATTCGCTCTTGTAAAGTAATATTCATTGTGGAAATGCAATAATTCAAAAAATAAATGACAAGTTTTTGACGTTAGCGAATTCGATGACATAAAAAAATACAGGGGTTCGCATTTGAAAAAATCGAGTTACGAGCTTTTGAAAATCATGGAAGTTGCCACCTATTTATAAACACTCCTGTATGTGTGATTCAAATTTTTTCATATCGAGCGAACAGAGAATTTTTTTCTGCATGTCCATACCAAATTAAAACTCTGTACTTCAAAATAACTTCAGGAGAATGTTTTAAATAAAGACTTAAAACCTTGAATAATTTAGATTTTTTTTTTTTTACAACGCCGTATAAAAACCTGTAGTATTTTATATTGATGCAAAGCTAAAATTAAGGCGGTCAAAAATATTAAATAAAAAATTGGGTGTTGTATTTGAAATATAAAAGTTGCTATTAGTTCCAGAGAGGTGACTCACCCTGTATATTTGAAAATATTTTCATTGTCTTGTTTAGAAAAAACTGTATAAAATAGCATTTGATTCAACTTCATATCTCAAGCCGTTTAGCCACAATCGACCGATCCAGCACTAATGACTCACCCTGTATATAATTAATTAAACATCAACATTTAGCACTGATTTTTTCAAAATTCTTAAACATTGTATTTCATTTTTCATTTTGACAAAAATTCACCAATGAATTAAATATATTGGTTATTAAATATATTAGCACAAAACAGAAATAGCATGTGAATATGTGACTAAATTCGATAATATGGTACATTTGATTTAAATTAAAAAAATCTTATTTAAATCAAAAAAATCTGATTTAAATCAAATAAATCGATTTTTTTTAAATCAAAATTTTTATCCACCCTGAAAAATACTAATACATCAGGGGCGATATTCAGTTTTTTTGCCTCAGGGCGCGATCTAGTCTGACGACGGCCCTGAGTACGAGTCGTAAGTATCGGAAAAGTAGGTACCTACTTGAAAAAGTACTGAAGTAAAAAAAATACTTAAGTAATGCCCAGCTCTGCCCAATAGTGTCAATATTTTTAACCTTTATTTATTTAGAGAAGATTATATTGCATCTAAAAAGTTTTAATTTCAAATTTTTGTCTACACATCCCAAAAGCGAAAACGCCAGATTGGATGACACCAACACCGTTTGTATTTGAGTTTTGTGTAAATCAATTTTAGCACTTTTTATGAATTGTTGACTATCAAAATCCATCCTAATATTTCGGAAAAGACAAACAATACAGGCGCCACATGTCATTAATCAATTTCCACGTATGTACTTGCTAATTAGGGAAATTATAACACATGTGTTGTGGACGAGACAATTATAAATCAATCAAATTGTCCGAGGTAATCCTAATTGTAGTTGTCACATCATTTATATCTGTTTCGAATTAAATTTAATAATATATACATGCATCGTATGTTACCAATACCCCCGCGTATACAGATACACACGTTGTTCAAAAATATTTAGCATGTAGTACTATCGGAATACTGTTTAAATGATTATGGATTTTTCTTCCTCCAAAATAGTCAACTAAAAGTTTTAAATAAAAGACAAAAAATGTATAGCTAGGAATAAAATATGGTAGTAAAAAATAAATGACAAAAAAACAGAACCTAAAGATGGCAGTGAAAGACGCAAATGATAGAAATGTAAAATACAAAAGATAGCTAGATAGCAGTGACAGAAACAAATGATTATACAGGGTGGTCCACTTTTTAGTAGCAGGACTTTAACAGTCGATAGATAAACAACTAATTTTAAAACGAATATTCCATATCAACATGGGTCCAAAAACGCTTTATTTTAAAGATACAGGGTGTTGAAATTTTCGAAAAAATAACGATAATGTTTAACCGCTTTTCAACCAGTAGATATATTTAAATCAAATTTGGTATACAGCACCACCTTACAGGTTACCACAAGCAACCAGTGGCGGAGTTGTGGGGGTTCAGTTTTAATAAGTTTTATAAAAAACTAGTACGGCCCTCTTCAAAATCAAAGTCAAACATGTGTTTGAATGGAGCATTTTATTCTAAACAATAAGTGTCTCTTGAGTTTTTTTCATATTTGCCACCGTTAAGCGCGAAATTTAATTTATTTTACCATTTTCGCGAAAAATTTGCTCCCAAGTTCGATCTAAAAATACATATAGCTAATATTTAAAATAAAGAAGTAATTGCCGAATTTTGCAGTTTTTAATAACAGAACATACTAATAATGAGGGAAAACGTTCTGCTAAATTAACGATTAATCTTGGAAAGTACTTAAATTTAAAAAATATTGGTGTCTTAGTTAAAACGTAATATTGTCTAATAATTTTGGTATTAAGATTTTCGACTTGGAATTTTACGAAGAACATCGCCACGTGTAGCGCTTCCGCCAATTTATACACACCCTGTATAAGCAGAAAAACAGTTTTTTTTATTAGTATTTTTGCACTCACAATCAGTAAGTTGGCAAATGTTCTTAAAACCAGGGCTGTGGAGTCGGAGTCGGAGTTTAGGAGGAATTTCTGGTCAGTGGAGTCGGAGTCGAAAAAAATGAACCGACTCCGAGTACAACAAAAAATTGCGAGGTGGTCCTCTGCCGCAAAATTTAAACTCAAATTTTAAAGAATTTTTTTATATTTATTATTTTCTTCTTATATTACACACTATAAAATGTCTTAGTATATAATTTTGTCGCAGTCGGAGTCGAACTACTAAAATTATCAGGAGTCGGAGTCGGAGTCGACTTTTTTTTTTACCGACTCCGCAGCCCTACTTAAAACTGTGAAGGTTTTTAAGTAATTATTTTGTTTGAAAATAGTAACAAACACGATTTTTTTTAAACTGTTATTTGGCAACTTAGCAATGTCATATGGTTTGGAAATATAGAATGTTTTATTGACAATACCATAATAGCAGGTACTAACAAAGTTATTTAATTTTAAAATAACACACAGGATGCTTTTTATTTTCAGTTCATGGTTAGATTTAAAAAAAAGCAAGTCAATTTTTTAAAAGGAAAACCTAGACATGTTTACAGTTTGAGAGTATCTTACAGTCATTTATCGTACAGGGTGGTCCAAATTCGATGGGATTGCATGGATATCTCGGTTAATATGTTCAAGATAGAGAAACGGTTAAATTACCAAAAATGTGCAGTTTTTTGAGACAAACTCAAAACCGTTTTCCAAAATATTCTATCATTTCCGGTTTTCGAGTTATTGAATAAAAAGTGTTTTTTTGTCATATTAATAATGTGTCATATCTCCGTTATTGTTGTAAATATCGAAAATATTTATGAAGATTATTTTAAGATATTTTTATGTTTAATTTGATTATACTTTTTAAAAAAAATTACGCTCGCCGTTAAAAAGTTATGACACAAACTTACCTTTTTTTAAATGGGAGCTTTAGTTAAATTCCTTATTTATTTCTCATTTCAAATATATAAGGGTTGATGTATTTATTTTCAATAATACGCAAGTTACAAAGGTTTTTTAGTTTTTTTTTTTAAGAAAATCATAGTAGGCTATGAAATAAAATAAAAAAAAAACTACGGATAAAACCTTATAAAACTCATGTGGTACAAGTTACTACAAAGGTTTTTTAATTTGTTGTTGAGATAAACATCAAAAATTTTTGAACATTAGATAAACAGCAAAATACTATAGTACATTACTGCTGATTCCGACTATGTTGTTGTTATCTTATGTTCAAATATTTACAATGTTTATTTCAACAACAAATTGAAAAACCTTGGTAACTTGTACCACATGAGTTTTATAAGGTTTTACACCTAGTTTTTTTTGTTTGTTTTCATAGCCTACTATGATTTTCTTAAAAAAAAAACTAAAAAACCTTCGTAACTTGCGTATTTTTGAAAATAAATAGATCAACCCTTTTATATTTAAACAGCGAAAAAATAAGGACTTTAAATAGGTCATAGCCAACTATTGCTCCCATTTAAAAAAAGGTAAAACTGTGTCATAACTTTTTAACGGCGAGCGTTAATATTTTTTTTTAAATATAATCAAATTAAACATAAATATATCTAAAAATAATCTTTATAAATATTTTCGATATTTACAACAATAACGGAGATATGACATTATTATTATGACAAAAAAACACTTTTTATTCAATAACTCGAAAACCGGAAATGATAGAATATTTTTGAAAACGGTCCTGAGTTTGTCTCAAAAAACTGCACATTTTTGGCAATTTAACCGTTTCTCAATCTTGAATATTAACCGTGATATCCATGCAATCCCATCGAATTTGGACCACCCTGTCTTTAGTAGTTGCTTTGAAAATCTTTTCCCGATTTTAAACACCAAAAAATTACTGCGGTTATGTGTTTCTGCGACGTTCGTCTATTATTATTTATTGATCTGCAGAATTTATTATTGCAGCATTATTTGCGAAACGCTTAATTTCAGATTACTTCGGCAAATAGTTCCAGCGACGATGATGGTGGTTTTCCGTTTATTTGATACATGTTTGATTTGATTGTGATTAGCTTGCGTTTTATGTTAATCAAATAATACACGCATTGTCATCGATTTTCGAACGCATCCGCTTATTAAACCAAGTTTGATTTACTTGTTTCATTTATTTCAACATATACAGGGTGCGTCACGACGGATGCCACAGAGTTTTATGGCCAAACGGCATGTATTTTTAAACTTTTGTCGCTGTTAGATTATGCAAGTCCATAAGGGCTACATTTAAAAAATATTTTCAAACATACAGGGTGCTCAAAAAAAGAGTGGCATATCTAAGTTATGCTTTTTCTTATGAAACACCTTGTATATTTTTACATTTTTGGATTCCTCTTTAAATTTACTTAAAAAAATGTAAAAGGTTATACCTACAGGTCTCAAAACAATCGTATTAGTGAAAATTGCATTTTCATGAAAATACAGTACCTAGTACCTACTTTAAAAAATTTCTACATTTAAAAACTTTGAGAAGTCTGAAGAAATTCGTTTGGAGATAGGATTGACAATAACACTTTGCGCCACCTTCATTTTTAAAATATTATACAGGGCGTTTTTTACGCTTGGTCAAACTTGTGAATCTTTAAACATCCATAACTAATTTTTTTGTAAATACAACACCCTACTTGAAAATAATACAAAAGTTTAAAAATATATATCGTTTGGCCATAAAACTCCGTGGCGTCCGTCGTGACTCACCCTGTATACACATATTCTATTTTTTGCAGGATCGTTACTTCGTGTTTTGAAACTTATTTTCCATCAACACGTAAATGTTAACTTAAATAGATGTTAAAAAATAAAATTATAACGTACCACCTAAATCACATTTGAATAAAAAATAAACTTTAAAATCTACAAGTAATTTATACAGTAAAATTTTAGAAGAAAAAAAATTTAGAGACTTTCAGTCCTATTTAAAATTAAACTAAATCGTTACCAAATACTTAAAAATATCTCTCACGATAAAATTTTCTAATGCAGATATTATTGTAAAAGGGTTTTTCTAGTCCTTCTAAGAACTTTTAAGAACACGCTTGAAATTTAACAACATTTTAATCAGGGCTTCGAACCGTATTTTTTTTCGTGTCGGTTATCGTTCCGGTTCAATTAAAAAAATACATATCGGTTCGATTCCGGTTTTCGTTCCGAAAAAAATAACGGTATTTTTCGGTTCAGCTCCGAGTGATTGCTTTTTAATTTTTTAAATGTTTTCATTTGGTATAATAATAAGGTATAATAATTATTGGAAATAGAAGTATTTAACATATGATAATAATATAATTTATGAAACGAAACATATACAGGGTGTCACACAAAAAACGCCGCAAGCTGTAACTTCGTTGTTTGTGGTCCGATTTTGATGAACAAAAAACTAAATGAAATGGCTCCTCAAATACTATAAACTGAATTGGATTTCAATTTTTTTCAACTTGAACTTAAGTGTCAAACGATAGTCAATTTTTTTTTCCAAGTGGCACCATCTATTTTTTTTTACTAAATCTGGAAGACATTTTTTTTCTGAATTCAATGATGTAATCATAAATTAATTTTAGTGCTAAACTAATAAGAAATAAAAAATAAAAGTTTCACAGAAATAGGTTAGGTTTCACAAAATTTTCAAGCGTGCCGTGGAAAACAAAAAAATCTTAATCAACAAATGCCATTTAAATACCACACTGACGCCAATGGGCGGGGAGCTGAAAAAGTTAAAAAAGGCTGGTGACCTAAAAAATATCGGATATTGATATCCGATGTTTCGATGTATCGATATCAAAATTATATCGACATTTATCGATATATCGCCCACCCTTATCGGTAACTACTAGCAGGACAACCTGTAGAATGTGTATGGTACAGAATAATGTATGGTGTCAAATGAATACGGTAAATACGTATTTTTGTGAAGTAATTTCAAGTTTTTCATTAACTGTACGTTGATTTTAATATTATATGAGTCTAAGTTTTTATACAAAAATCGAGTTTGCCATGCAAATAGAGAATTATTAAAACGCGCATATATGTAGCCGTTTTCAATTTTTTTACATACTCATTCGAAATAACTGAAATTAGCTGTAGCTGATAAAATATTCTCAAAGAATAAACGGAGCGTGTGTGTCTTTCATCTCGTAAAACATAGATAATAAATATTTTATTCAATTACTAAAAGTGCCCTCTTTATACGTAAACCTTTTTATTTATTCATTTGTGAATTAAAATGAATAAATGTTTAAAGTTATTAATTGCATGCTGTTTTTAGGGAGGTTCATTGTTTATTCATGATGTTCGTTCAACGGAATTTTCAATATCACTCATAACGAAATTTTAGTTCGTTTATTATCTCTGATTAATTTGATTATTAATTATAAATTTATTATCATCGTGTACACTGTACAGGGTGGGCAAATTTCGATGTTTTCATAGGGAACTCGGTAACTATAGGAGTTATCGAAAAACGGACCGCGCATCCTCGATGTCTTTTTTCGAGAAAAAGTTAATGGTGAAAACTAAAATTGGTTATCGTCTTTTGTTTTCGAATTATCACCGATAACTCGATTTTTCGGCTTTTCATTTTATGACTACATCTCGCTTGTTTATGAAAATAAAGAAAAATAATTTTAATGTTGTACAAGCACTTTTTTGATGAGAATGCAGTGACGTAGACAATTTTTCAAAAAAAAATCGAAATTCGAGTTGTGACATAAAGTTGTATTTTTTTAAATGAAACCCATAGTTGTCTGGTCACGAGAAAGAGGATTTTTTCCAATTCCAATAATATATATCATGTGGGGTGGATTTATTAATTTTCCTTACATTATAGCAAAAATTATGTAATTTTTCGTATTTTATTTTGTTTTTAGAAGTAGGCTTATGTAGAATGTTTTATTTAAAGTAGTAATAATTCTGAAGCTGCAAGTAAAACATATTTTAAACGTTACCCATAATGTAGAAGAAATGTCCCACAGTTAATAAGATTTTGTTTCAGTTTTCCAAAAATAGATTTATTAGGTTGTCTTAAAACAAAAACTTATTAATTGGGGGACATTTCTTCTTCATTATGGGTAACGATTAAAATATGTTTCACTTGCAGCTTCAAAATTATTATTACTTTGAATAAAACATTCTAACATATCATACTTTTCGTAATATTCGTAAGCCATTTCGTGTTTTTTAAGTACAAAAATACAGGGTGAATATTATTGTCCAGGTCGATTTCTTTTGGCCGTCATTTCTGTTTGACAGACATTTGACATTTAGTAATTGGCAGTCTTAAAGAGTAGTCAATTACAATTTATTATGGAACATCTGACGCCTCAACAACGTGTTAAAGTCATTAAAACATTTTATCTAAATAATCGTTCAATTGTGAATACGCGAAGAAAACTGCGTGATTTTTTTGGACTTCATCATGTGCCATGCAAGTCAACGATTCAGCGTGTAACAAATAATTTTGAAAATTTGTATACACTTTGCTTTATCTCCCTAACCTAACCTAACCAAACCAGACGCGGCCGAAAAAGTTACACTTTTTGGCCTTGATACATAAATAACTATTAATCGAATTTTCCAAGAAAGTGGGAACGTTTTTATACAAAAAGAAGAAAAATATGACCCTATTCAAAAATGAATTGGTTAAAAATTTGGTCGTAAGTCGAATTGGTCCTAAATTTTAAGTCTTGAGTCGGAATTTGCCGACAAACAAAATCAAAATATTTTAAGATGCATCAGAAATATGTTCCTTATGTATTTAATTCAAAAACAAATAAAATGTATCACTGTTTTTTAAAAAATTGCAAAGTTTTAAATTTGTCGCCTTTTGTTTCAGATAAATCGACCCAAGGGCAGTGTATCGTTTGCGGTTCTCAACTGGGTCCCCAGCTTCAATCTCGGCCGTTAATACCAAGCCAGGCGTCTCAGTACGGTTTGAGAGAGGATCAGGTACCACCAAACGGTCGCGTGTGTAATACGTGTCGCTGCAAGTGTGTTCGGTCTCGATACACCCACTGTCCATTACCGACGTGTCCCAATTCTCGCGGTCGCGTCAAAAGATTGCGCTCTCTGCCTCAACGTCTGCACGAATTGCCAGCTGACGTGCGTGATCCCATTCTCGCCGAATTTCATATTCCTGGAGGAGTAACAAAATGCTGCAGCGCATGTTTTAACCGTATTCAGCGTCGACTGGGCCCCGTTGAGGAATGGCCCGAAGAAGATATTAATCAGCTACGTAGCACTCTTACAGACCTTGGTGCTAATTGGCAGCTAATCGGGGAGAGGTTAAACAAACCGCCCCAGCAAGTCCGTAGTTTTTATTCGGCTAACCGAAAACGTCTTAATCTTGAAATGTGTCTGGGAGATAGAAAGCCCACTTTGACTGATGAAGAAGAGAGCGGTAGTAGTACCAGTAGCTGCGAGGAGCCCATGCGAGAACGGCATTCGTCTGACACTGCAAGTGCAGAAAGTCCGTCCGTACAAGAACAAAACCAACAAAATCCGACCAAGAAGGAGGATTACGACTCTTCGGCAACTGAAACTGCGGATGAAGGACAAACACCTGATCATTATCAAAGTTCCGCCACCATTACCGTAGTTAACAATGACGGACAACCAAGACCGAATTCTTCTCCGCTTACGGTAAAAGATTTGATGTTAAACGTGATAGAGTTTTCATTGATGAAAAATTCGGGCTCGCAGCAATCTCAACACCCGCCTACTAGTGGTATGGCACCAACGATTTCTTCCATCCTTAATAACGATTCTAACGAAGTAACAATCGTAAGCGAGTATAATTTAAACAATACACAGTCATCGCGACCATCTCGTAATGAATTGTCTATTACCAAGTTGGTCACGCCACTGATAGGTGCTACGATTACCCCAGTGCCTGCCCCTGGGCAAGTACCACCACCCCAGGAACATTCAAGCCGAGATGATTTAGTCGTTCTCCAAGTACAAGACGGTAGAGATTCAGAAACATTAGATTTAAGTATTAAAAAGCCTAGAGAACCACCGCTAGCACATGGTAAACATCCACAACAAATGGTTCATCGTTCTGAAGCCTACATGGGGTACCACCAAGAGCGTAAAAGTCCAGCCGTTTACGTGTCGACAATACCACGTGTACAACCGAAACTTCCAAGCCCAAAACCCGCAAATCCCAAAGCTGGTTCCATAACCTTAGGTACACCCATTATTAGTCAACCGAGATACGAAGGTCTTTTACGACAAATGACGCCAGAACCTAAAATGGGTTCCATAACTCAAGGCACTCCTATACATGTACCGCATATTCAAGATAAAAGAATTTACGACTTTTACAAAAGACCCCCTGTCCCACCCGTGGCTCAAATTCCACCACCTCCCAGCAGCGCTTATAACACCCCGTACCGCCAACCTGCTTATACCGTCGAACAACAACTGAGTTCCCGGCAAATTATTATGAACGATTATATAACATCACAACAGATGCTAGGCAGACGTAACGAAAAAGCGCAGTATTACACCACGAACAGCCCCCATAGAACTCCTCCACCACAACAAACTCAGCAACGGCAGGGCGTCATTCAGAGACATACCCGCCCTCATTATCCTCCGGGACATGAAGCTTTGAGTTCTTTAGTTGATGTAGCTGTGCAACAGCCAAGTTTACCGGTTCCGAATGCACCGCACGAAGGCCTAGGGAAAACAATAGCTGACAATATTTTGGAACAACCACATCGCTTCCAAATGATGCAGCAGCATCAACATCAACAACAGCAACGTATGGCGCAACGTCTTGAAGCCGAAAGACGCGTTTTTCATCAACAACAGCAACAACAAGCACGTCAACAAGTCTCTAGAAGCGACACCTCCACTTTAACAGCCGCTAGCCTTATCGACGCTATCATAACCCATCAGATAAACCAAACCGTGGAAGGTGGAAGAGAAGTAGTTTCAAATAGCCGCGAACCACCGAGACCTAGCGATCGCTTATTCCAAAGCTTCCATCGTGAACAACCTCCACCACCTCCTCAACCGGACAACAACGGCGCACGTTCACCATCGGTTATTAGCGTAGATTTAGAGAGTGAATCGGGCAAAAAGAATTTAACGATTAAAGAACTCGCGGACACAGTAATCAGTCATGACTTCAACACCCGACAGCCTGCCGGTCCTTATTATCATCACCACCAGGACATCAACGAACAGTGGAAAAGACGGATGCAACAACAGAAAGACGAAAAGAATTCCGGACCTCCCCAACAAGACGAGAGGCAGATTATACGGATCGCACAGCCTCAGAAATATCACGTCGAGCCCGTATCGCCGCCTGAAACCAATCATTGGTCTGAACAAAATTTCAGACGTTATCAGCAGCAACAGTCCCACATGTCACCACTCGACTACGTAAAGAATCGCATCGTGGAGGTGATGCGCACTGAAGATGATAAAAAAGAAACGCTGGATGCTCCGCACGGACAGGATAAAGATCGCAGCGATAGTCCCGGGGAGATGGTTATTGATGAGGAAAAGCATGAGAACGAATTTTCCGTTCAACAACAGCAGAGCGGCTTCTCTTATCCCTTTGTAACACATAAATCCGATACCACTGCCAATGATAGCTCACGAAATTCAGAACCCAAGCCCTTACTTTCGGCGCAGTATGAGCCATTGTCCGACGAAGACTAAAATAAAAGCTGTATGACGTTAGTGTTACATGTTTTGATAACAGTTTTGTGTGTATACTTTCTTAACCAGTGTAGTATGACTGACTCAGAGCTTCTCTTGTATATAAATGATTATATAAGTGATATTTGATAGGTTAGGTTAGGTTAAAAACGAGGATGATCGGAAATTAGAAACGTTAAACCAAAAAGTGTTGTGGTGGTATTCGACCACAACGGATTTTGATTGAAATTTTCCAAGTTCAGACATCCGAATAAACACTTGCTTGTTTTTTGCCTTGAATTTTGTTTCCAGCGTTGCCGTCATAAACAAAGTGTTGCATGTGTACACATATTTATTTTTATACGTCTTCAGGTTTACCTTTAGTTGGATTTTTATAATATTAATTGAATAACTGTGTAGTGTTTGTATTTTTTAAAACAACCGACTCCTTTTATCGCTTTCAGGTTTGCAACCGTAAATTTTTAAGTTCCTTTTATGTTTGAAACAAGATGGCACGATGTGACTTTTGTTTTTATGGTTATTCGTTTGTTTTCTTGAGTTGGCAAATTGACTGAATAAACTACGCTTGATTCAATAATGGGCCAATTGACATCAAAAATCGCTTTAAGGTTGGTTCAGTGCGATAGAATAATATAAGGCGTAACTACAGGTACAGGTACAAACAACACCGATTATTCGTAATTGATGGATCGGACAAAATTTCGAGGGAAAATCTGAAATTCCCGCGACCACCAGACTGGTTTATTGGACGGCAACGCTAAAGTGCGCTTATTTGCCCTGCACTTGGTGGTGACACAGCAATTTTGTGAGATTTTAAACTACTCTTGTTTAAATTTTACCCTAGCTATGGCTTTACGTTCAGTCCGGCAAAATGGTTAATCCGCTAAGGCAGTGGTTTCCAACCTTTTTGGACCTCCGCCCCCCTTTTTCATAAAAAAAATTTCGCGCCCCCCTCACTTTTCGTAACAATAGAATTTCATAAATACTGTCCTGATATAATAATTATTTAATGGGCTACAAAACAATGTACCATATTCTGTATAAAAAAAGTTCTTTTTGTGCGTTTGTATTAAAAAACGATATTTTGGTAACAGCTTCGCGCCCCCCTTGCAATGGTGTCGCGCCCCCCTAGGGGGGCGCGCCCCACAGGTTGGAAACCACTGCGCTAAGGCT
This sequence comes from Elmis aenea, assembly GCA_947652605.1. Lineage (NCBI taxonomy): Eukaryota > Metazoa > Arthropoda > Insecta > Coleoptera > Elmidae > Elmis > Elmis aenea. The sequence continues at coordinate 13,633,932 of OX393583.1, read as the reverse complement.
TTAGAACCAAGAGTGCCGGAAAATCGGTGTTGTACCTGTATTGGTTATTTTAGTTCTGTATAATATAATCAGAAGATTACAGTTTTTATTCAATTAGTAAAAAATTTTGTTGAAAAAAAGTTGAATATTGACCCATTCCTTTTGCTCAGATTCTTCCTTATAATCGTTATTCTTTTTAAATGCGGTTATACTAACTAAACAGCATACAATTGACGTCGTTCAGACGGATGTGTGATTTATGTTATTTGGCAATTTGTACTTGGTCTTCGCAAATCGTTTGGTAACATCAATTATTTGCTTTCTCAAAAAAAATTGCACTGAATTATCTTGTTAAGCAAGGGTTACTTGGATGCATCTTGGTTCGTAATTAATAAACAATTTTAATGCCCAGAAAAATTCAAAATAAAAAACAAGCTGAAAAGTAGCGTCCATTTTAGTTGTTTTAATCATTGTAGATATAAAATATTTTACTTTACTGACTTAAGAGTAATTGTAAATATATGTAAACAGTAAATTTATGAAAATCGGTTGTAGGTTAGGTTTAAATAATATTAAAATTCGCTTTGCGTTAACAAATAAAACGCAATTTCCGTTTCTTTGTCGGCGCAATCGTGCGAAATGTCCATTTTTTGCATTTCCAAAACCGTTTCTGGTTTAAATCTTACATGTTTTCTACGTGTGCTGTTATATCTTGATAAAACTTTTGCGTTTATTGTACAGCATCGAACGTTATCACCGCCGTAAAGTTTGATTTTATACAATAAACATAGTTGAGAGATCCATAAAAGTAAAATATTTTATTTTCGTATGTTCTGTAACTTATATTTTAGTTGTATCGATGTGTCTTGAGTGTTTAACGATGAATTCATACAATAATTTTTTGGATGTACATTTCAATATCTTGGAAATGTAAATAGACGTAAAATCCTGAAATAATTATGAAAAAATGTAGTTTTAAGGGAATTGTACATAACTGTGAATTTTTTTATTTACGTTCTATGTCATTTGTGTTTCAATCTACGCTTGCATGTATGGTTAAGTCTTGGGTTGCGTAAGACTCTGTTGCGTTGCCTCGAGAACTAATCATTTTTCTACACTGTAAAACATATGCTTCCAATAGTATGTGTGTACACTGTCAATTTTTAGTTAATATTTTCAACTAAGGATTTGTTATTTTGTTGAAATAAATGAGTATCAGTTGGATTCATTGTTTTGTTTGGCACTAAACCCTTTGCCGAGTCTCCGTCTACCTGGACAGGACCGCTCAGACGTCAGTTTTTTGGGCCCCAGGCTTTTGAAGGGGGGCTGCACTTTCAAATTTCCAAGAAAATTTGATAATAGAATTATCATGATGAATAAAATTATTTTGTTTTTTAATAAAAGTCCCACTAATAACTTTTTCCCGAGGACCCGCAAAACCACCAGCCGGCACCAAGCCCGATAATCCTACAGAATGTTATCGTGTACCAAATCTAAACAATCAAATGTGACTTGTGAAAGATGATCTTCTGTTTTTATTATTTAAACAGGAAAAGTGTACCTATCGACTACGTTTCAAAACAACGTGTTTTCATCAAAATTCGTTAAAAATTCCTAAATTCTAAATGTAAAACTTACCATGGTCTAATCCTAATCAAAAGCATTTATTAGATTTTACTTGCTTGCCCTTTGAAAACAAAAATATATGAGAAGGGTATTCGAAGGTCTATATACCGAAAGGGATTTTGTACATGAATCGAAACCAAGATTTTAAATGGGCGAACAAATTTTCAATATTAATGTTTTTTTACCCAATTTGTGATTCGGAATTGTTATTTAGAAAAAAAAAACGCTGTGGTTCAATTAATAAAACGTTTAAACTATTGTTTGTTGATTATTCTTGTTAAAATATCAAAAATATTTCTACAATAACAAAAGAAGGGATTTATTAAACCGACATCCGTATCGATGAACAAGGATAAAATGAAGCTTTTAAGAATAACACAAAAATACAAAATTTATAATCGTATTTCTTCAACCTTTACCTATGTTGAAATTATGTTGAGAATTTAATTAACATTAGCAATTGGTAATGCGACTGGTGAACCAATGGAGTAGCCAGGATTTTTATTCGGATTTCAAATATGTTAACGAAATTTTCATAGCACTCTCGATTTCCGAGTTATAGCACAAACTTGCATTTTTTTAAATGGAAGTCATAGTTGGCTATGGTCTTATTAAAAAGGTTATTTTTTTCTCGTTTCAATGATATAAGGGTTGTTATGCTTTACTTTTGTAGTTTTTCTTTAAATAAGCAAAAATCATTTTACATGTTCACTGCCTACTAATAGATGGGAGTTATCCTGTGTTGATGTTTTTTTTTCTTTCGATGTGACATTTAAGAGTTATCTCTTATCGTTAGTGTAGCAGTTATTAACCAGTTACAAATTTTAAAAACAAAACCTCATAATTTGTCAAATAACATTTATTGTTTGTTATACGGATAAATCTCTCTCGCGTGTTGATCAAAATTTATGATTGACTTTATTGTCAATTTCAAAAACAATGTTTTCTAATGAAGAAAGCAACGACATGCTTTTTTATTACTAGGCTTGTAATAGGTAGAAATAGTAGAAATTCAAGTGATATGTATTTGCAAAGATTTATGGAAAGGGGGCAACCAAGAAAGAAATTATTTTCGTTATTAGAAACCAATTTAAAAAAATACAGTTCATTTACAAAATCCAAAGGTTTGAAAATTAAATTTAAGCAAGAAGATGAAGAGAGAGTCCTGGAATACGTAAATTATAAACCAACATCATCTACCCGGGAGTTGTCCCTTGAATGTGGTGTCAACTGAAAAGGCTGTAACTGCCTAATAATTGCTACACTAACGATAAGAGACAACTCTTAAATGTCACATCGAAAAAAAAAGAACATCAACACAGGATAACTCCCATCTATCAGTAGGCAGTGAACATGTAAAATGATTTGGGCTAATTTAAAGAAAAACTACAAAAGTAAAGCATAACAACCCTTATATCATTGAAACGAGAAAAAAATAACCTTTTTAATAAGACCATAGCCAACTATGACTTCCATTTAAAAAAATGCAAGTTTGTGCTAGAACTCGGAAATCGAGAGTGCTATGAAAATTTCGTTAACATATTTGAAATCTACGTAAAAACATCTATAAAAGCCAATTTTTATTTTGGTTCTAACTCATATGGTTCCGGAATTATTTAAGTTTGAAAAAATCGACCTTTTTCAGTTTTTTCAAAATATTTCAAAAAGTTGATGACGTAGGTCAAATTTGAAAATGGCATCAGATTTTTCTTTAAATTCTGCACAAATTTGCTAATTTAAACGTTTCTGTATCTCTAATATTAACGGAGTTACCCATACAACAGGTTAGAAAAATGGGCACCCTGTATACAAAAATTGTGGAAAAGCTGCAAGATCTCGAATTAACACATTTCTTGTAATTTATAAAGTGTAAACGTTCATCAAATTTGAAAATACGAAATATATTTAAACTTGAAAAAAAACAGCTCAACAATAGAATAAAATGTTTTAAAGCAGCAATCGTCTGGATTTCTGCCGAGCCATGACGTCCAAGAATTTCTCAGGACTAACTTCAACCTCCCAGTGTGTTGAAATTAGGGCTAGACAGCTCATCCTTTCATTACCAGTTCTGTTTCTAAGTAGGTTCTCACACTTTTCATTGTTGACAAGGTGCGCTCTACAGTGGCGGTGATGCCTGGCTGGGTGGCCAAAACCGTAAGAAGATGGTAAGTATTTGGAAGAAAGAACCTCTGTTATTTCTCCAGAATCTTTGATGTTTCTGTGCATTCTTCAATTTCGGATACAATTCCAATTCAGATGGAGTATTCTCCTTCAATTACTGCAGTGGATCACTTATCTTTGAAATACTCAGACAAATCCTGTAACAAGTGAGCTTTTTCTGAAAAAGCATATCCAGGCAGAAGAATCTAAAAGCCATTAAAAACGTCTTCGTGTCGCACAAATCTCCCCTCCAAACTGTCAATAATTTGATCTAGACAACGAATAAAAATTATTACCCTAAAGCAGGGGTCGCAGGGGACTTTTTTGTCAATAAGGGCGCAATATAAATTCAAAAAATATTGGCGGGCGCCTGGAAAAAAAAACTTTAAAATATTAAAGGTTTTATTTCAGGTAGTGGCGTTATGGACGTAACACTTAAGGGCGTAATGCTCGTGTTAGTTATGAGACATGTTGTAGGGTATACATTACTCGTTTATTAAAAAAGGTAATCATATGAGGAAAAAAGCCTTCAATTGTCGATGAACTAATTGATGTCCCTATGTTATTCAAAATTTATTTTTTTTTTAAACAAGGCGCAAAAAAATTGTTTAAAATTGCCCATTTTGATAGTTCAGTAATATTGTAAAAATTTGTAAATAATGAATATATGAGGACATAGATACTTACATTGAAACTTTTACTGTACAAATCAGTTTTCCTGTAAATAATATATTTACAAATAACATTGCAATTCTTATGTAACAAGTGCATGTTTTGCTAAAATATCAAATACACATTGCCTAACTATCAGGCGCTTTGCAAGGTATCGTTGTTTTTTGTGGCATTAAGATAAGCTACACTGTAAAACTAGGTATTTAAATGTTTTCTTATCGACTAGCTGACTAGGGACTAATACGCGGGGAATGTAACATGCATTGATGTATAAAATCTTTGAGTCGTCCGCTTTTTTAAAAACAGTGTCCATAACTCATTCAGGCAATTAAGCTGTCAATCCAACAAAGAAACATCTACCTCCTAACATCTATGGATACGTATACTTATGCTACGTCAATAACGCGATTTATATAAGTTCATCTCATTCAGAACTATGTTGACTCTCTCGTAGTTAAATTTTATTTCGTTAGCATTACACCCATAAGGGCACGTACATAGTGAGGCCGCGCTTCTCGCCGCCGCGCTTCTCGCCAGGATGCTAGCCGCGATGCTGGCTGGGATGTTCGCACCTCGCTATTCGTATCTGGCCAAGCAAATATTCAAACAAATCACGATTTATGTCAGTTTGCGTTTTGAAGTTCATATTTTATTAAAATGTTTACTATGAATTCTGATAGTGATATGCCCGGTTTCTCCGACACATCTCAAGATCGAACTTATATAAGCCCGCCTTATACTTAAGACCGTCTCAAGATACCAATGCGTTGCACAGAAAACATATTCCGGAATCTGTTAGACATCTCAGCTAAGTTAGAACTCGGTTTGGCAACGTTGCAAGAAGTCGGCACATTTTAGCGGCAGATTGAAATGGCTAATTTTCATTGGCCATTTACATCACAGCTGTTAAAACGGCTCCCTGTGACATCTTGTTGTTGCTATCAGCTGTTAGTCACATATAAAGTTACAGTTCGGTGTTTATTATTTTATTTTGTGTTGAAATGGCGGAAAAAAAAGAATAAATTATACCATGGAGGAAAAACAATTATTAGTTAGCTTGGTGGAAGAAAATAAATAAATAGATTATGTATACAGGGTGTTTGAAATTCGAGTTTAAGCATGAGGTTCTCGCTTATTATAATAGCTAAAGTATAGGTTTAAATTTGGCAAAGTTGCTAAATTTGGTGCTCATTAATAATCCAAAGAGAAATTGGAAATATCTCAAACGGTGTCCGAGAACATTAGGAAAAACTGGAAAATACGATTTTTGAAAATCGTTTATAACTCCTTTGGAGTATGAAATATTTCAAATGTGTAAAAACATTGCCGAAGCAACTTTTTAAGCCGAATCGGATGGTAGTCACAAATTTTTCTTAGATCGATTCGTTTTTGTTTTATGACAACCAACTTTGTTTTTGCTTATGGGCGCAAGTTTTGCTATTTACATTATCAAATAGCATTTATTTTTCTAAATCCATTGATGTATTACACATGGTATTTTACTTTTTCTTTTATTGTCAAATTTCAAAAAATACGTTTTAAACAATAACCATTATAAATCAGGTTGGCCGGTCATTGTAGTTTATGTTGTTTCCATGACAACCGATCAACAATCTAAAAGTTTTAAAGGCCTGTTAGTCCTAAAAATGAACTTTAATAACGAAGAAAAACCCGATATGCTGCCCATCACAAAAAACAAAGTTGGTTGTCTAAAACAAAAACGAATCGACCTAGGAAAAATTTGTGACCACCATCCGATTCGGCTTAAAAAGTTGCTTGGGCAACTTGTTTACACATTTAAAATATTTCAAACTCCAAAGGAGTTATAAACGATTTTTAAAAATCGTATTTTCCAGTCTTTCCTAATTTTCTCGGATACTGTTTGAGATATTTCCAATTTCTCTTTGGATTATTAATAAGCACCAAATTTACCAACTTTGCCAATTTTAAACCTATACTCGAGCTATTATAATACGCGAGATCCCCATGCTTAAACTCGAATTTCAAACACCCTGTATACTCCAATTGAGGCTCAATTTGATCTAAGATCACAATAACTGTCTCTTTTGTGAGGCGAAAACGCATAAAAAAACGATCGTATTCGAAATCCGTAAATGGATTTGCGCGAACAAATCGCCTTCGAGGAATTACAGGGTCGTACAAGTCATCATCTGCATCATCTATCATATTTATAAAGTCAATATCCATATTTAAACTTAAACCACAATTTAAACAAACATTTAACTACAAAAAAAGCAAATACAAGATACTTTTAGGTTATGTACTCCAGCTCAAGTTCTAGTAAACAGCGACTCAAGATGTGAGCTCAGCTCAAGTCGAATATGTTCTTAAAATTGCTTGGTGCAACACTTTATACCGTTAAGGCGAACTTAAGATTCAGCTAGATCTTAAGATGTGTCGGAGAAACCGGGCAATAGTGAATTATTGACAAGTAAAGCCGTCAAGTGGTGGTTACTTTCCAATAGAAAAGTTAGAGAATGCAGTATGCATCCTATAAATAAAAAACGCACCAAACTTGGTGAATTTTATCTTTTATATGAAGAACTAAAACATTATTCGGATAAATTTTATGAATACAACCCAAAATTCAGATTGTTTTCCGTGAAATAAAAGAAAGGAAAGGAAAAGAAAAAAAAAAGTTTTTGGAATTTTTTGTTTCACTTGCTGAATCGTTAATAAGTTATGGTAGACAGCATGCGAATGTCGTTCGTAAAAAGCAATACGACCATCTACCAAATCTAAGTTGTTGTTAAATGTAGGTGATCATCTACCAGTTGAATGACCTACCAGGAGAAGCTGTTATAACTGCTCCAAAAAAAAGAAGGATAAAAGAACTACCACGCTTTGTATAACATGTGCCGTTGTGCAAAAATTGTTTTGCCTCCTGTCGTCCTGTCATACATAACATTTTTTCAAAATAAATTGTATTTGTCATATACATATTAGTTATTTTACTTCCAGTGGGACATATATATCCCACTCCTATTACCCAATAGGACATATATGTCCCACCACCCCTAGATGTCCACCCTCGTGAATTTTTTTTTTCATATATTGTTTTTGACTTCTTTACAACTGTATCTAAAGATATACATAAAAATTATATCAAAAAACGAAAAAAAAAACAAATTGGGACTCAAAGGGTTAGAACCATTTAAAAGAATATGTAAAAATAAATATAAGCATTATCATATTAATGTAAAATTATCTAAAATATAAATAAAAACTTTTTTTTATTTTTTAATATTATTATTATTATTAGTATTATTAAACAGATTTCAACATTATTCGTTTATATTGATCATTAACAAATTGTGAAGAACATCTACAACCAACCCCAAAAAAACCGCTGGACAGATCGTCACAACTTGACGGCATTACTTGTCAATAATTCACCATCACTATCAGAATTCGTAAACATTTTATCATTTTAATAAAATATGAACTTGAAAACGCAAACTGACATAAACCGTGATTTGTTTGAATATTTGCTTGGCCAGATACGAATACCGAGGTGCGAACATCCCAGCCAGCATCGCGGCTAGCATCCTGGCGAGAAGCGCGGCGAGAAGCGCGGCCTCACTATGTACGTGCCCTAAGGTTCAAATTCGCACATTTCGGTCGGTTAGCAATGCCTATGAGCGTACCATAGAACTGATTTTCTAACACCGTATGTGTGTAATATAGTGAGGGCGCATAAAAATCTCACCGACGGCGCCGCGTTGTCGACCCCTGCCCAAAGCCTAAAGTATCCTTCGGTTGACTCTGTGTCAGGGTTTGTTGTTGGTGCTGGGAACGTAATTTTTCTGTCTAGTTAAAAATTATCTTAGCAGTGCATTGTCACAAGAAAAACTCAATTCTTTAGTACCTTTATGTATTTAGCAAAAAACAACTGAAGTGGTTGGTGCAAAAAGGGTATAGGTAAGTGATTTTTTTACATTTTGAGATAAGTACATAAATCTAAAGTTAAAGCTGCACTCTATTAGTGCAAAAAAGATTCAAGTGCATTTTAGGCTTACTAGTGCCATCTATGAGGTGAATAGTATAATCTACGAAATTAAAAGTTCATAACGTTTTCTTCAAAAAGGGTATGAAATCACTTGTACCTATTTTGTACTAAAGACGAGTTAGTTATTTCTTAACGTTTTCTTAAGTTTGTGGCAAGATATTATAAGCGGTTTTATGGTACCGTATCTTTAAATACTTAAGCAGCTTACACCACAGGCCCTCCTACACTAATGAGGACTTGATTATAGAAAAAAAGAGGCAAGATCCTCAAGTATTTATTCCTGACCACTGGAGGCAGGTTATTTGGAGTTCGTCAAAAAAAATTTAAGGTTCATGAAATGACCAAAGAAAATTTTTACTCTTTCGCGAAACTTAATAAAATGATGAAAGATCCGAAGAAAGACACCACTGGAACCGCTATAAAATTCAGAGAAATTGTTCATTTTCTATATGAAAGGGCACCAGAAGCGTTTTCTTTCCAGTTTAAACCAACTTCGGAAAACTCCTTTCCATTCCTGAAGTGTGCCTGCAAATCTTCCGAGCGTGGACGTTTATCTTTATCCATAAATAGCACTTTTACAAAACGATAAAAAAATCCAGTCAAAATTAAATTCGCCAAATGGACCAATCTTCAAACTCTCCTTAATTTCATACCGCCAGTGCATCATTCATATTACATAAATATGGCTCACGAAAACCCACAAAATAAACAAAAAGACAAAGCAGAAAAACAAAATGACGTCAATGAGGAATATGATTCTGATAATATTGTATATGACGTAGCTTCAGACTAATAATTATTTTTGTAATAAAATGTCATTTTTTTCTGAAACATTGCATTTTCTTGTTTAATCTTTTCAAGTAGGTACAATAAATGGTTTGTGCAAAAAAAGGTATAAGTACATTAAATTTCAAAAGTTACTTAGTTGATCAAAATTTCTGTTCAGCAATTAGAAAGTACGTTATTTTTGCACATCTTACATATATAGGGTTGCCAGATTTCTTGGTCGTCAAACCGGGACAGTAAAAAAAAGAGGAATAGATAGAATTCGTTTATTAAGAACAAAAACAAAAAAACAATCTCAGAACTCAAGGTTGCCAGGATTGGACCGGTTCCTCAATTGGACCGACCACGTCAATTTTGGCAGTTTATTGACGTTTATCGTAGAATTCTACTTTATTAAAAAGAACACGTGCACTGCTCAAGTTAGGCATATGCAATTTCATACGTCAACTCGTACAACAAGGTACTTGTTTCCGTCAATAAACTGCCAAAATTGACGTGGTCCAATTAAGGAACCGGTCCAGTCCCGGCAACCTTCCTATATATGTATATGTATAAGGAATACATGCAACAAAAGTCACAGAAATAATCTCACAAATCTTACAACTTTGCAGAAGGCTTTATTTTCAGTTATCAGTTCTGCCTTTTCTTAATAAAAGGATATTTTTCGCTATATTTGTCGGAAAATTTGCTCTTCCTCTTCGGCATTTTGGACAGGCCGAGAGTCCTGAAAGTTGCGAGGTGTGATCATAACGAGCATTGAGCTGGGCGTAAAAATACCGAACAAGGTCGAGACACGCCGAAGGTGGCCGCTACCGGTTTGACAACGATGTTTTGGTAAGAATCGAAAAAGCCATAAACCGGGATATTTAAACGTCCCGAAAGATCTAGCCGGGACACCGGGCCTTGAGACTTCAAATCGGGACAATCCCGATTAATCGGGACACCTGGCAACCCTGTACATATATTTAAAATATGCCAACCACAACGGTGAATTCTTAGATAGCAATTAACTTTACAACTCAATTACTCGATACTAGTCAAAATGCACTTGTACCCTTTTTGCAATAGCCCCTTTAATTGAAAATATTGATTATGAAGATACTAATAATATATTTGCTAAGAAAAACTGTGGAAAATTCCTTTATAATACTTAATTGAAAGTACAAATAATCCATTGTTTTGTGTTTGATTATTTCATTTAAATTAATGTTAACATATTTTTGAAATAATTACATAATAAATTATTTTAAAAATTATTGTTAAAATATTTTGGGCTGTGCAGAATTTGGCTTGTGAACCAAAAGCATTTTTTTTATTGTTTTGTGTTATCCTGGCGAAAATTATTAAACAAAATACCCTAATAAGTTGACTCCAGCGTGTATGGCTTATAAGTTGCATTTCATCTTGTTTTTTACGCAATGAAACTTTAAGCAGTGGCAGGGACGGCCTTTTCTATAAAGGGGTCCGGGTGCAAGAAACTTTTTGGGGCCTTAAAAGGTTTTTTATAAGTAAAAATGCAGGGATTTGAAATAAACTTATATTGCGTAATATGTCTTTATTTAAATAAGCGATTTTGTTTTTGTTATTTCAACAATGATTTCAGAAAAATTACAATTTTTGGCAATTTCCTTTTCGATGCTTAACATAGCAAGTGCGTTTGAGCGTTCTCCACACATACTTGACCGAACATAATTCTTTATTAATTTTAATTTGCACCCTTTGTTCCCTGGAAACTTTTTTTTGTTTATATCCGAATGCATATATGAAAATATGATTATTTGTAATTCAAAAAACATAAATCTAAAATTCAAAAAAAAATTGGGGTGTTATTTCAGCGTCCACCCCATGGTTTTACCGTATAACCACTAGGAAAGTATAAAAATAAATTAGTAAACCAATAACAAAAATTTTATTCTTTAGATACATTCAAAAAGTGAAGATACAATAAAAAAAAACATGTAGTCGTTACATAAAGAAAGTTTATTTTTTGTGATACAGCAAGAAACAATTTTTTCTTTCACTAAGGCATAAACCAATATCACAAATACTGCACGAAGATGTGCGGCTCCTGAGTGCTGCTGCAAAAAGCGCATCGCCGTGACTTTGAGTGGATTGGCATATGTAGACATAGACTAAAGGAATATCATCTTCCATTTCCCAATCGCTGTTCTCTTCAATCACATCTTTATTCGTATCATTTGCAAAAAAAATGGGCATTGCATTTATATCAAATAAATTATCCTCGGTTATGCCATTTTCTTCTTCATCTTCAATTATGTTATCTACGTCGGATTCATTATCTAAAGGAATTTCTTCTAAGAGAGTAAAAAATTCATTTGCTTCCATTTCTTCCAACTCTTTGAAGTGATATGTTTTTTTTTCTGAAATTAATAAAATACATGTTGTTTCCTAGTGGTTTCAATCCGAAACCGGTATGTTTATGCCTAAATTTAAAGCACATAGATTTAAAATTTTTGTAAAAAAGCATGTCAAGTACATTGATTTAACATATTTTGAAAGTTTTGATAATAAAAACTTACCTGCCATGATTACAAACATTAAAAATACATAATATTCTAGGAGCACGTGCACTAAATGTCAGAGCAGTTACAAAATTGCATTAGTGCATGATATCGAGTGTAATCCGGCCAATAGTAACGCTGTATTTGTCTAGAGCAGTGTTTCCCAAACTTTCGCCACCTGTGTACCCCTTCTATAATTATCGTAACACTGAGTACCCCTCGTTAAAAAAATTAAAATAATAAACGAAAACGAAATGTATTCATAATAAAATACAAATAAAATAAGTAAAAGGTATATATTATAAATAACATTCATTATAATCGCGTACCCCCACCAAACTCTTCCCGTACCCCCAGTGGTACGCGTACCACACTTTGGGAAACACTGGTCTAGAGGGATGACTAACACGTGCTCAGAAGCGTGTGGTTTCACGCGATAACCAGTAGGAATATAGAAATAAATTTTAAAAAAGATGGTTTCACTCTGAAACCACTAGGGCACAAAGGGTTAAAGAACGCTCTGCACTTGCTATAGTAACTGGTAACGTATAAAATTTTTTTAATACGGTTAGCATATTTGGTAATAATTCATTATAATTATTATTTAATATGTATTGCAATCTGTTTTGCGCGTTATTTACATCTTTTTGGTCTAAGATCAATTCTTTCAACAAATCAATTCCTGGATTAGGTCTTCATTTACATCTTTACCATAAAGTTTTACATAATCTTTTAAACGGTTTTCTAGTTAATTTTTTTGTAATGTTTTTATATTAGTGATTAATTAAAAATCAGTAATAATACTGGTTACAGTTTAAAATCTTTCATTTGTTTGTACAATGACAGTATCAACCACAACGTTGAAAAAGTAACATTAAATTCCCATACTGGGTCTTGTAAAACTTAATCTTCTGTTAGCTCGGAAAATAACCTTTTTCTATTTCGAATTTTTTTTTTAGGGAAATCTTCTGAAACATTCAACTGTTGTGCTATCATTTTTGCGTCGTCTAAAAATGTGTTAAATTTTGGATTTCATTTTTAATTTTATTTACTAAATTAAAAGCAGAGTCAAGAACAATTGTTTTTGCTTAGAATTCTTGATACTATTAATTTTTGACAATATTTTAAATCATACGGATAAGCATAAAATAAATGGCATTTGTTGTAATGAATCTAATAGACTTTTAGCTTCAGATACTGATCTGTTATCGTTATTTGCACTAATAAATTCTTCTAAGGCGTTACGAATTTCTTCAAACTGTGTACACTGCTTTGACTGCGTCTATTTTGGCTTTCCATCGAGTATCACACAATGGTTTAAGCGTAAAGACTGTTTTATACTATACTATTTTTTCGTTTAAGAAAATCGCATACAATCGCATACGTTTTTTAATACAAAAATTTCGTTCAAGAATTTAGCATCGAAAATATGTGCCATTTACATTGTACTAATTTTTGGTACGAAAACTCCAATATATTTTGTTTACCTTTTAGTAACTTTTATCATAGTTTGTTGGCACCTTGAGTAACCATGTCAAATGTTCAATTTGATCACAGAACAGAAAGCGAATCATTTTCAAATTTAACGTATATTTAACGCTTGTTCCATTCTACATATTTATTCCTACAAAATAAATTGTGAGGGATAACGGTAATAAGTAGTATTTAACATCGTTTGATTGTTTCAGTTAACCTAACCCACAAATGACATGCGGTCAGATACAGTAAAAGTAGAATACGCATGCGCGCATGCTATAATTGGACGCATATAGGGCACGTATAATTTCGTACGAATTTTTCGTTCAAGATTTTTAATTTCTGATTGACATCGTACTAGAAAATCGTATACGATTTTCTTAAACGAAAAAATAGTATAGTATAAAACAGGGATGGAATAACGTTTTAAATCGTTACGTTATTGAATAACGTTATTTATTATTTGTTTTCGTTACATAACGTTATAAATAACGTTAAAAAAATGAATTGTTATGTTATACAGGGTGTGTAAAAATTGGCGGAAGGGCTACACGGAGCGATGTTCTTCGTAAAATTCTAAGTCGACAATCTTAATACGAAAATGTTGTACCATGCTTCCTATGGCCTCAGGAACCATTTAAAGAAAAAAAATGGCAACATTGCATTCATTCATTTGCGTTTGGACATTTTTTTATCAGCAATTTTTACTTAGGTATTTACATTTTTTGTTCGAACTGAAAGCCTTCAGTTCGTAAACATAGCTGCAAACGTTTGGGTATCGTAAAACACAAACAAGAAATAATTACAAGAAAAACAGAGATGACAGCTAAGGACAATGTTGCCATATGTATTACTGTCATTAAAATCAGTGATTTACATATTTTCAACACCAATTTTTGAAAGGAAGAACACAATATCTAGGAAAAAATACTATTCGAAATCTATTTTTATTCCAAATTGCAGCTTTTTCATTTGCAAGTATTAAATAATAACGCCTATTAAAGGACTAAATGTCAAAGCTTTTAGGACCTCTTGCAGACACAGCAAGCATGGTACAACATTTTCGTATTAAGATTTTCGACTTAAAATTTTACGAAGAACATCGCCCCGTGTAGCCCTTCCGCCAATTTTTACACACCCTGTATAACGTTACATAAATTATGATATACAGGGTGTTTCTTAAATAATGCGAAAAAATTCGGGAGGTGATTCCTTATCAAAAATAGTGGAGTCTTTTATATAACAATTTTTTCTTAGACGTCTCCTTTCGGAGTTACACCCCCCTAAAGGAGATCGGTAAAATTGGGTTTTTATTTTATTTCTCAAATTTAGATAAATGTAGGAGAATGATATTTGGTAGATGTTTTATACTTATTAAAAGGTTTCCCACAGTAATATTTTCAATCATCTTCCACCTTCATAGTGGGCTGATGAGTGCGACCCCTGTTGGTTTTTATAATCAGAACTTTTTGGTGAGTTAAAATTTTACAAATTAAATTTTTTTTTGTTACTTTCATTTATTTAGAACCTTTTTTTACTCTTTAGTTTTTCTCGTAAATCCTACAGTTTTAAGTAAAAAATTAAATGAGCGAATATGATGTTTAAGTTTGTTCATATTGGGTAGAATTGATGGGCGTTTTAGCGTTGTCGCCGCGTAAACGTCAAAATGAATTACACCCGTCAATTCTATCCAACATGAACATAAACAAATCATGGCAACCACCAAAATGAATCGTTTTATATTGGAATATTTGATGGTTCATGTTCATTCATATAATTTTTTACTCAAAAACTGTAGGTTTAACGAGAACAGTTAAAGAATAAAAAAAAACTTCTAAATAAATCAAGTTTTCAAAAAACAATTTAAATTGCAAAATTTCAACCCACCAAAAAGTCCTGATAATAAAACCAACAGGGGTCGCACTTTTCAGCCCCCTGTGGAGGTGGGAGATGATTAAAAATATGACTATGGGAAACCTTTTAATAAGTATAAAACATCTACCGAATATCATTCTCCCACATTTATTCAAATTTGAGAAATAAAATAAAAACCCAATTTTACCGATCCCCTCTAGGGGGGTGTAACTCCGAAAGGAGAACCCAAAGAGAAAAAAAATTATATGAAAGACCCCCCTTAATTTTCGATAAGAAATCACCTCCCGATTTTTTTCGCATTATTTAAGAAACATGCTGTATAAAGAAAATTTTTATTTGTAACTCTGAAATTATTTTTGGGATCTGTAAATGTAAATTTAAAAAATAGTACAAAATTATCTTGAGATATTTTATTTTAATTTTAATTTCTAAAATACAAACAAAATATTGTATTTTCTGAAAATAAAAAGATCGCCGTATAAAAATTTAATTTATAGAGAATAACGATACAAAATAACTTTTAACGAAACGTTATCGGTTATTATAACGTTATATAACGTTATAAAAATATCGTTACGTTATTGTATAAAAAATTATCGTTGAATCGTTATTATAACGTTATCGGGTATCGTTACGTTACGTTTTCCATCCCTGGTATAAAACATACTTAATATTTAAATGTTTTTGTATAATTTCCCACATTTTTGTAGATGTAGAAAATAGGCAGTATAAACGTTGCAATATTCCGTTTTTTTTTACAATGTATGCTACTGGAAGCAGCATCACAATAAACTATCATTAGGAGTACAATCCATTTGGATACTGTAATATGTGGATAATTTTATATCGTCTTTAATTTTGTTAAGGACTTCATTACCCAACGCCGTAATATTTTCTTTTTAAGATCTATGCGCCAAATGATGCCAATTTCACAAGAATTAATTTATAAAGTGGTGTGGTAGGTGGATGGTAGATGGGGTATGGTATACAGTAATAATTACGTTATTTTAAATACTGCATAGTGTGTATAGTAATATAATTTAAAAACAAACTAAAATATATACATTTTTTCAAACTAAATACATTTGAAAAAAATCATTACATATAATAAATGTAAAGCGTTTAGTTTATGCTCGTTTTGGGCCCCCCTCAATCGTGGGGCCCGGGTGCACTGCATCCACCGTACCCCCTAGAAGGCCGGCCCTGCCGGCTAGGGAGCAACATTTTAATAATTAAAAATTTAAATTTAGTGATGCAGTGCTCACAAAAAAATTCCAAACTTCAAAGTGACATAACTCTTTTTTTTTTCAAATGTAACCACTCTTACTTTATTTCGCTACTCGATGGCTTTTTTCTCCTCTTCAATTTTTTTACGGGTTGTCGTATGTTTAAACCCCGTAGTTCTTGAGATATTCAATACTTTTCACAAAAGTAGCCATTTAATTGCATTTTTATGCACCGAAGCTGATGCAAAACAAATGCCAAAATATAAGTGTCAACTAGACATTTAAATAAATTTAGAATTTAAGGGGAGATTAATTATGTAATAAAATTTATTGTTTTTATTCAAAAACTATGAAAAGTATCAAATTGAAATTACGTAAAAGAGAAACGACTACAAAAAATGTTCGAAATGTCTTCTATTTTCATCCAGACACAATTCGCCCCGATGTTTTCTTTTTGGATAACGTGTCGCATAAATACCGCTCGCCAATAAGCAGTTTCTATCAGTCTCCTTTAGTACAAAAATCATATCGACTAGTTCGTCTTTTTCGAAATTCATTTTCATAATTTTCTTTAGGGGGGTGGAACTGTTATATGCAATGCTGATCCGTGTTTCGATTTAGTACCAAGCGGACTATCCAGGTGGCGCTAGTGAAAATGTTTATGATAGTTACAGATTCCACTAATTTAAATAGGGGAACAACCACACACATTATTATGATTGGTTGCTAACATAGTAGCGCGGAAATTTAAGTTTAAAATGATAGCAACTGTCATTTATTATAAACAAATCAAAATAAAGAAATAGTTAAATTTTTTTTCTTCGTAATTTAAATAATTGATTAAAGTTGAAAATGAAAACTAAATGCTGCGTTTTAAACTGCAGCAGTGCAAAAAACACGTTGCACAATTTCCCGGACCCAAACTGCTCGCTTTAGAACTTGGGTTGTGGCAACTGCAAATCCTAAAATTGCAATTACCAATTTATATTAAATGTAGGGCGATATTGTAAACCACACAAAATAAATGTTACTAGGATTTAATCCACTTAAAATGATCAGTCAGCATAATGATGACTAATTAATTATATGCTCCTTTTTTATGTTATTTGTTAATGATGTTATAGTGCTATGTTACTACAGGGTATTATGGATATATTTTTAATATTTTAATTTTCGTTTTCTTTTATTTTAATTTATAGTCGAATATAATGTTTTAGTAATTCATTCAAACAGTTTTACCTATACTTACTGTTTTAAAATATATTTTTTTTAAAATCTGAAATATTTAAGTTAAGTGTATGTTTGTTCAAGCTGGACTATGTACGATCTACCGAACGGTCAGAGTATGCGCAGTATCGATACTACACATGCCCGACATTTCGTCGGATTGTATATAGCCCTGCTTGATTGCTTGAACAAACCTTATAAATTGAGCGCTAAAGTAACGTGCTACGGTTCATTTCTTTGCTAAATAGTTCAGAGCGATCTATCCAGATGGCAGCCTTACGGTTTTGTTTTGTAGCTAGGAGATTTCCATTCTGCTTGTGTATGTTCTGTGATTTTCTTTTACCACGAAATAGAGAAAAAGTACTCTTGCAGCAAGTATTAATCCGAAAGACTTTTAGAACGATCGTAAAATATTTATTTCAGGTACACGGCGTTAGTTTTTAACTTTTATAAATTCGGAATAAAAACCGTTTTACGTTTCGATGTAAGAAAATTTATTCAAATGTCAAGCTGATACTTGCTTACATTTTGGCATTTGTAATGCATCAGCGCGGCCTACTTCGGTGCATAAAAATGCAATTAAATGGCTACTTTTGTGAAAAGTATTGAATATCTCAACAACTACGGGGTTTAAACATAGGACAACCCCAATAAAAATTGAAGAGGGAAAAAAAGCTGTCGAATAGCGAAATAAAATAGTGGTTATATTTGAAAAAAAAATGAGTTACACCCTGTATCACTAAATTGATATTTTTTATTTTTAAAATGTTGCTTCCTAACCGGACTAACATTATTGCTAAAACATATTTCTTAACTTCAAAAAGGAGGTCGCTACGATTTTTTTAAATTAAGCCTGCTTATGTGAGATTTTTTGGAATAAAAATTATAAATTGGCAGCACTGACACAAAATCAAAAAGTGAAGACATTCATGTAGAGGTTAAAAAATGAAATCCGATGACCTAAAAATATACAGGGTGTTCCATTTAAAAAAATCTTTGCTTCTGTTATAGCGCAAAAATGGGACACCCTGTATAGTGGAAAATAATTTTAAGACGTAGTTCTTTTCAAACCAATAATTTTATGAATGTAAGTATTTTTTCCCTCTCCTACGGGCGGGGTGCTGTGAAAGCCCGACGCACTAATGCATGACCCTGTATAAGACGCAATAAAATACGTTTACTTTAAAAATCTCTTCATGGTATTTAAATCTGTAACGTGTAGAAAATTCTTCGATATTACATTTCAGTTCATGTTATCTTTTTTGCTTAGAAATTCCTAACTTTTTTAGACATTCTGTTGATTTCATTAAAATACTTTTAAATCATATCTTAGCAGTTTGATTATCGCCCAAGCGCTATTTAATGTCTAAGTGGCTTCAGCCAGACAATTATCTTAAAAATTATTGATACATGATTTGTTTTAGTTTATATAGAAATTCACAATTAAAATTAACTTAAAATGTCACCCTCTTTTATTTAAAAATCAACAATCAAAAGCCTCTACGACCTAAGTGTACCCAAACATTGCGATAGCTGCGCCGTTGACTATTGTAGAATATGTTCAAACTGTGCGCTCTAATGCGTGCGTTCTTTGTCTAAACATGGGTACAGTGAGCTCCAGTTTTGGATCAATATTCATCTCATTTGGGGTCGAGTGCACAGCGCAATCATGCGCAAAACCTGTCATTGTAGGCAATCCATTTTACGATGGAGTGAAACGTGTTGCATTGTTACCAATTTCACCCATACTTAAAGAGCTTTGTATTGTATATTTTTAAATATTCAAACACATCGGTCTTGAATTTTTCAAACAACTCGTGTTTCTACTAGGTATACACTACTCAGAAGTGAAACATTTATGAAAATCCAGCTGGTAAGTATTATTTTAAGACATTTTTTTCATGGGATGTAGTGAGATAAAGTAATTTGCAAACGTAGGTCCAGAATTAAAAATTATGGCCGAAGAGCAGTACCAGCACGAATGTATGAGGGCAGAATTAATGGGCCTGAATAAGCCAGATTTTGATGATTTTGTAAGAAATTACAAGCCCGAGGAGGCGGCAACCATGGAAGAAGATGAAATAGACACAGAAAATTTGAAGGTAATTAATTAAAAAGTTGAAATTAGGTACAAACTATGTCAAGAAGGTCAAAATTATTGAAAACTATTCGCAAATATTTCGAGAAAAAGAGAGATGACAGCTAATGACAATGTTGCCATATGTATTATTTTCATTCAAATCAGTGATTAACATATTTTCAACACCAATTTTTGAAAGAAAAAACGCAATATCTAGGCAAAAATGTTATTCGAAATTTATTTTTATTCCAAATAGCAGCTTTTCATTAACAAATATTAAATAATAACGCTTATTAAAGGACTGAATGTCAAAACTTTGAGGACCTCTTGCAGGCACAGCAAGCACAGTACAACATTTTTGTATTAAGATTTTCGACTTTGAATTTTACGAAGAACATCGCCAGGTGTATCGCTTCCGTCAATTTATACACACCCTGTATAATTAGCAAGAATTGTTAAAATCTTTTTGTTGACGTGTCACTAGTACTAAAACAAACAATATATACACTAACATGGGCGACCGCAGGGGTGGGGGGGGGGGCAAACGAGGCACTTGTACTTGTAAAAACCATTGAATAAAAAGATAAAGGAATGAGCGTTATAGCGTCACTAAGGCGTCCAGGTTAGCCTCTCAATATGGCGGATGCATGTTTCCGCTTCTCAGTGGCGCATCTAACATTTTTAAATATGTGTTGATTAATGTAAATATTTGCTTTGTTTTGAATTGAGCCTGTTATTTACTTATTTATTTCTTGTTTCGTGGTTGAGGGAACTAAAAAAACGACAGCATATTTCAATATTTGGATTGTTTATTATGAGAGTTAAAAAATATGCTGTACACAAATGCACGCCACTGATATGACATACCATTTTGACAGACCACATCAAATTTTCAATACATGATTACACTACAAAATATTAGTGTCTACTTACCTATGAAACGTAATCTTTTTATCTTTAACATTTTTGGACCTACTACAACTACAAGATTTACAACTAACCATTGTAGTACACAAAACTAAAATATCTCCGACTGTTTCACCTGTCAACACCGTCCGCCATAAGAGGCTATCTATGTCGTCATTTCCGTCGCCTCTGAAACGCTGCAGTATAGTATTAACCCTTTGGTTCCTTGTGGTTTCACCGAGAAACCACCTTTCAAATAATTTATTATAATATGATACCCAGTGACCAAGCCTTAAAACCACTAAAGCTATTCTATGTCTTATAGCACCATCTCTTGGCAAAAAGCAAAAGTTCGTACTATAATAGCTCCGTATACCAAAATTTCATTTAAATGTTTTGCATGGTGTAAGTCGACTTGTCAAACAGTGGTAAATCGCAAGAAAATATTAAATTTTACGCAATTAGTGGATTGTAATGGCTGGTAAGTAAATTTATCAGTGAATTATGATCAGGTGATAATTTGTTTATGGATTTGCTTTTAAATTCGAAGTTATAAAAAATATTTATAAAACTATTTAAAGTGTGTTTCTTGTGCGCCACTGGTTATCTGATGAAACCACCGCTTTTGTTTCTATTATTGTAAAAAAAAAATTATGTTAATTTTAATTTATTTTAAGTTCATGAAGTGAATGATAACTTTTTTTTTATTGAAAAAAATTATTTTGGGTTCAAAGAAAATGTATTTATTATTAAATTATTAAACACCATAAAAAGGGAAAGTGTTTTTTTGTCCCAGTGGTTATCTAATGAAACCACCGACTTTTTTTCTATTTAAAAAAAATATATTGCAAACAGATTTTTTTATTGTTCATGTTATGGTATTTTAAGTTAATAAAGTAAATATTTTTTTTCTTTTTATCAATAAAACTTATTTTGGGAATCAAAGGGTTAAAAGCTCCTTCCTTAATCTTTTTATTCAATGGTAAAAACAAATAAAAATTAAAAAATTAAATTAAAATGTATATACAGGGTTATTCAAATTCAAGGGCGACCATGGGAATCTCGCTTGTTATAATAGCTAGAGTATAGGTTTAAATTTGGCAAAGTTGCTAAATTAGGTGCTTATTAATAATCCAAAGAGAAATCGGAAATATCTCAAACGGTATCCAAGAAAATTAAGAAAAACCTGAAAATAGGATTTTTGAAAATAGTTTATAACTTCTTTGGAGTATAAAATATTTCAAATATGTACAAACATTGCTAAAGCAACTTTTTAAGCCGCATCGGAAAGTAATCACTAATTTATTCTAGGTCGATTCGTTTTTGTTTTATGATAACAACTTTATTTTTTCTTATGGGCACAATATTTGCTATTTACATAATCAAATAGCATTTATTTTTCTGAATACATTGATGTATCATCCAACACCCATACTATTTTACTTCTTTATTCACTGCCAAATTAAAAAAAAAGGGTTTTAAACAATAACCACTATAAATCACGTAGGCCGGTCTTTGTAGTTTCTTTTAAGTTTTGTTATACTTTATCACATGCTTTTAACAAATTTACTTAAGTTTCTGTTTAACGTAGAAAAATAGTGTTTTTTCCGGATCTGTTTGTATAAAAATGTTTTTTTTTTTTTACTTTCATCTGCAACCTTTCTGACATATTATCTTTTGGGTTTGGCAAAAGCATATTTTCCCAAGTATCTGTCAAACGTACAAAAATATGTGTGCGAGGGTTGTCTTCTTTCTGGAAATGTTTCTGCTTATCGTTGACTTGACAATATAGCATTCCTATTTAATGAATAAAAAATTCGCAGAATATCGCGTTTTTCTTCGTTAATAAAGTTCATTTTTACAAATTTATTAATGTGGCAAGTAATAAATAGGCTTTCAAAACTTTTAGTTTGTTGATCGGTTGTCATGGAAACAACATAAACTACAATGACCGGCCTACCTGATTTATAATGCTTACCTATTGTTTAAAACCTTTTTTTTTTAAATTTTACAGTGAATAAAGGAGTAAAATACCATGTGTGATACATCAATGAATGCAGAAAAATAAATGCTATTTGATTATGTAAATAGCAAAAATTGCACCCATAAGAAAAAATAAAGTTTGTTATCATAAAACAAAAACGAATCGACCTAGAATAAATTAGTGATTACTATCCGATGCGGCTTAAAAAGTTGCTTCAGCAATGTTTTTACACATTTGAAATATTTTATACTCCTAAGAAGTTATAAATTGCTTTCAAAAATCGTATTTTCTGGTTTTGCTTAATTGTTTCAGATACCGTTTGAGATATTTCCGATTTCACTTTGGATTATTAATGAGCACGAAATTTAGCAACTTTGCCACATTCAAACCTACACTGTAGCTATTTTAATAAGCGAGATCCCCATAGTCGCCCTCGACTTTTTTTTTGAATCACCCTGTATATTATTTCTATGCTTGGCCCCCTGTGAAATTTTTTGCGGATGCCCAAGCCCATGTATAGGGTGGGCAAATTTCGATGTTTTGATAGGGAATGTCGGTAACTATAAGAGGTATCAAAAAACGGACCGCGCATCCTCGATCTCTTTTTTCGAGAAAAAGTTAATAGTGAAAACTAAAATTGATTATCGTCTTTTGTTTTCGAGTTATCGCCGATAACTCGATTTTTCCACTTTTCTTTTTATGACTGTATCTCGCTTGTTTGTAAAAATAAACTAAAATAATTTTGACGTACTAGAGGCACTTTTTTGATAGAAATGCCGTGGTCAATTTTTCAAAAAAAAAAATCGAAATTCGAGTTGTGACATGAAGTTGTATTTTTTTAAATGGAACCCATAGTTGGCTATGACTTATTTATTTTCCTTATTTTTTTGTCATTCTAAATATATAAGAGTGATGTATTTATTTTCAATAATACGCAAGTTACGGAGGTTTTTTAGTTTTTTTTAAAAACAAAATTATAGTAGGCTGTGAAAACAAAAACAAAACAAGGTGTAAAAGCTTTTAAAACTCATTTGGTACAAGTTACGAAGGTTTTGTAATTTGTTGTTGTGATAAACATTATAAATATATAAAAATAAGGAAACAACGATAAAGTCGGAATCTGCAGTAATGTAGTTTATTGTAGTTTATCTTATGTTCAAATATTTGCAAAACCGGTCATAGGGTTTGCGGGGCTATGTGCGAAAATGAATGCGGGGCAAAAAAAAAAAACTGTCGGCGCATCGCCGGCGGCTCCTCCGGCGAACGACTGTGCATACTAGCCTTAGATTTTTTTATTGGCACACATCATTGACACTTTGAAGAAAGAAAAAAAAAATACTGACTACTTTACTATCTAACCAGCGAATGCCTAAAATCTATGTATTTAGTTTATTTGTACCTACCTTTAAAGTAACTTTTTATAACACTAGAAGGGCGGGGTTGTCGAACTAGCGTCTAGCGTATTATGAAAACGACTGATAAACAGCTGAAAAGGCCGGACTAGCGGGGCCGGTCTATCCGCGGGGCCGTGTGCGGTGCACACCCTGCCCTCCCCCTAGGGCCGGCCCTGAATATTTGTAATGTTTATCACAACAACAAATTACAAAACCTTCGTAATTTGTACCAAATGAGTTTTAAAAGGTTTTACACCTTATTTTGTTTTTGTTTTCACAGCCTACTATAATTTTGTTTAAAAAGAAAACTAGAAAACCTTCGTAACTTGCGTATTATTGAAAATAAATACATCAACCCTTATATATTTGGAATGGCAAAAAAATAAGGTATTTAAATCAGTCATAGCCAACTATTGGTTCCATTTAAAAAAATACAACTTTATGTCACAACTCGAATTTCGATATTTTTTTTGAAAAATTGTTTACGCCACTGTATTTTTATCAAAAAAGTGCCTGTAGAACGTCAAAATTATTTTTGTTTATTTTCATAAACAAGCGAGATACAGTCATAAAACGAAAAGTCGAAAAATCGAGTTATCGGCGATAACCCGAAAACAAAAGACGATAACCAATTTTAGTTTTCACCATTAACTTTTTCTCGAAAAAAGAGATCGAGGATGCGCGGTCCGTTTTTTGATACCTCTTATAGATACCGAGTTTCCCTATTAAAACATCGAAATTTGCCCACCCTGTACACTAAAATTCTATTGCCGTGGCAACGAAGTTATGACTACGCCGATCAAACGTGTTTCTATTTTTAGAACACTAAAAAGATGTACCATAATTTTATGGAATACGTTTGTGGTTTGATGAAGTATTAAACAAAATGTTGATAACGTTTTTTTTTTAATCTACTAAAATATTTAGTAAAAAAACACTAACTTAAATTAAATTTTAGGCAGCAGAAGCACAAACTGAAGGCTTAAAAAACGTTGGAGGAAGCTTAGGGGAACTACAAAATCTCTTGCAGCTCACACAACGAAAACTAAATAGATTTAAGGTAAGCAAAACAAAAAAGCCCCAATGTTTTTACAATAAACAAAATTTTTAGGACTCCTATGGCTCGTTCAAAAATCTTCTCAAAGTTAAAATTGGCCAAGGGGAATCCCAAGAACCGAACACGTCGATGTCGTCATCAGGTCTAGTTAACCATGGATGTGAATCACAACTAGATAGCGATAAAGAATGTATGGATGGTTCTGAGGAGCACCAGTATGCTCCTGAGAATGTCAAAAAAGCGGATATGTCTAAAACACTAGATAATCATATCGATAAATTAGATGCCTTACTTGATAAAACTGAAAATTGTCAGTTTAGTATGGCTCATCAGAACAACCAAATGAAACGGTTTTTGAAATAAAGTGCAAAATAATAGAAGCGTCGTTCTTTTGTTAACCGATTTGCTTGCGCTTCTGTTTTCTTATTTAATTGGACTCTTTAATTTTGCTATTTATGGATTGCTAATAATGTCGGTTTTTATGAAAGGTTCTTGTAGAATGGCTCATCGCAATTTGTTTAAAATATGGTGTGATTTTCCATTGTTTTTAAAGCAATATTTCTTGTGCTTAAACATGTTTGTACTTGTTTTGAGTTTCGTTCGAAAAATATTTATTCATACAGGGTGATTGATTGAGACCGGGCATTAAAAATATATGAAGAATAAAAAAGGGTATGGATCTGAAATTTTGGTTATGGCCATAATGGCATCTGATCTGTTTAATGAATATATTTTCAATATGGCGACACTTCCGGAAATACCGGAAGTTGACGTCTACTTTTTTATTTCAAATACAATGATCTATTTTTTATTGCGTATTTGAATCCAAAACGTTATTTTAGAGGGACTTTTATTAGCATTCCCTATACCTAAGTGCAGCCATTTTTGAGATTTTCGGACTTTTTTGAAAATTTTTTGATTTTCACCGTGGCTTAATATTATCTAACATGGCCATTTTTAAAGAAAAAACGCTTAAATTTAGACCATGCCTAGAAGAAACCTTGGAGTACATCCTGGAATTTTTGCAATCAATGCATTACTTACAGGGTGTCCAAAATTTAATTTTCTTTTAATACAACTTCAGACCACAAAAACTCGTTTTTTTCAAATACAATGCCCAAACTTTTTTTCATTTTCTAATGTAAAATTACATTCTGCATCCATCTGTATTTGCGTTTCCTATACCTATCTGCAACAATTTTCTAGTTATTACGAATTTTTGATTAAGTTAAGAGAAATTGCAACATTTTTAAATAGTAAGCATTGGAAATGACAGCAAATGCCAATATTAATTACTGTAAACCACTTTTATCGCGTTTATCTGCAGTATTCATGAAAATGTATAATCAAGGGTATTCAAACACGAATATTTTGAACTTATTTTATACTCATGAAGAATGTCACAAGATTATTGAAAGAACTTGCCGTGTATTCAGTGAGAGGTATCCTCATTTGACTGTAATGACCAGACAGATATTTCAATGAATAGAATCAATTTTTTTGCAATTTAGAAGAGTGAAATTTGCTTGTATTCGACCTAAGCGTGTGACAAATGATGAAACTAACAAAGTTAACATCCTGAGATATTTTAATGACCATCCTCAGCGATCAATTCGATTGGTAGCGCAAGACTCGGGTTTAACATACTATGCTGTACAAGATACATTAAAAATGTACACTACTATTCGTTCGCACTTTCAATAATCTTCTGAATTTGTCCAAGAATGTAAAATAAATTCAAAATATCCGTTTTTGAATACTCTTGATAATCCATTTTCATGGATACTTCAGACAAACACGATAAAAGTGGTTGACAGTTATTAAGTATTGGCATTTGTTGTCATTTCCAAGGCCTACTATTTAAAAATGTTGCAATTTCTCTTAACTTTATCAAAAATTCTTAATAACTCGAAAATTGTTGCAGATAGGTATAGGAAACGCTAATACAGATTGATGCAGAATGTAATTTTGCATTAGAAAATGAAAAAAAGTTTGGGCATTATATTTGAATAAAACGAGTTTTAGTGGTCTGAAGTTGTATTAAAAAAAAATTAAATTTTGGACACCCTGTAAGTAATTCATCGATTGCAAAAATTCCAGGATGTACTCCAAGGTTTCTTCTAGGCATGGTCTAAATTTAAGCGTTTTTTCTTTAAAAATGGCCATGTTAGATAATATTAAGCCACTGTAAAAATCAAAAAATTTTCAAAAAAGTCCGAAAATCTTAAAAATGGCTGCACTTAGGTATAGGGAATGCTAATAAAAGTCCCTCTAAAATAACGTTTTGAATCCAAATACGCAATAAAATATAGACCATTGTGTTTGAAATAAGAAAGTAGACGTCAACTTCCGGTATTTCCGGAAGTGTCGCCATATTGAAAATATTTTCATTAAACAGATCAGATGCCATTATGGTCATAACCAAAATTTCAGATCCATACCCTTTTTCATTCTTCATATATTTTTAATGCCCGGTCTCAATCAATCACCCTGTATATTATATATATTAAATTTTATGATAAGGTAAAGTATACAGGGCGTCTCAAAGATCATTAAGACTCCAAGTATTTATTTTGTTTTTTAGTTGTTAATTTAAACTTTTTTATTCTATAGAAAAAGTTTTCAAAAATATTTCCTAATATTGCAAATTGCTTCCTCTTTCCAAAACTGGGAAAACTCTTTCCAAAGTATACGGGATGTACTATTTGAAATAACCTAGTTACCACAATTTCCGGCTACGGAAATAATGTAAAAGTGCATTTGTTCAGATTATTAGGTTTTATGCACATATTACATGTTTGAAATTTGGTTTGTTTAAATTGAAAACTAAAGAAAAAAATGGGGTGAGCTTTATATCGTTTGCACCCAAGTTATCAAATAGGTTTTTTTCTCTAAACAAAAAAAATATGTCCAAACGCTTACCATGTATGTAATATAACCAACTCTTGTGACGTAATTTAACTAAATTCGCAATGAGCCATTCTGTATCCTCTACGTGGTTTGCTCAAACAATAGTCGGACGGTCACAAAACTTTATTTATAAAAGAATATTATGCCAGCTCCTTTTTAATTTCTGGAAGCATTCCGTAGGCACTCTTAGGTCAGTCTGTGAAATTTTTTAAATCTCGTTAATCCTTTGAAAACGGCCATTTTAAAAAGCTCTTCAGTTTTGGAACCGAAATAAAGTCACAAGGAGCTAAGTCACGTGAATATGGAGGGTGAGCAATAAGGATGACTTGAACAAACTTTGCAGCAAAATAACGTATGCCTAGAATATTGGTCAAGACGTCTTGGCAAGACCTATATGATATTCTTAGTTCTTCTGTCACCTCCATAATAGTCAGTCGGCGGTTGGCACGAATCAGTTTAAAAATTTTAAAAAGTTTTTCCTCTGCAGTAAAGATTTCATCATTTTTGATAAAAGTTTCCCTTCTCTAACGCGTTTTAACCACTCAAAAGACGTGGTCCGACTCAGAGCATCTTCTACGAAGGACGTTTCCAAAAGTTCATATGTTTCTGTCGACGTATAGGGGAAAGTCGGGTAATATCGGACAGCGGGTAATATCGGACAAGTGGTTTTTCGGGCACTTGCCATGCACAGAGGCACCTATCGCGATATTGGCTGTTGACAGCAACTAGTAGAAGAAAAACGCACACTACATTAGAATGCGTCGTTTCCGTGTGTCAAAGCAATAGAGTTTTTTCTGTTTAGAGAGTGTTTTTTCGTGGACGAAGCTAAGTTTGGAGTGCTGATCCTGCTTAAACGTATAAGTACAATCACTTTCTAAGTGTATTGGTAGCAACAAGAAATAATTTTTTTAATGTTTTACGCTTAAATCTGATCAGGCCTGGACAGTAATAAAAACTTGTTTGGATAACCAAAAATATGTAATTTTCTAAACATTAAATCATGTCCGATATAACCCTCCAACTTTTTGAATGGGCAAAAAGTAAGGTCTTTTTCGATCGCCTAAAAATGGTAAAAAAATTCCCCCTAGGGGTAATTGCTTTTATGGGTGTTTGTACAACATATCTAAGTATGCTTTGATGCGTAGTATGGTCAAATTGAGCCTTTAACAAATTCACAAATAGTAAAAAAGCTTAACCGTCCGATATAACCCGACCTTCCCCTATCCAAGTCTAAAACCAAATTTCACACGTACACACTGTTCTTCAATCTTAAATATCGTTGGGGTGCAAAAACTTGAATCACAAAAACTACTATCACTTTCAAACGAAATGTTACGTAGTAAAACGGTTTTAAACTCACCAGTAGCGTAGGCAAAATACTTCCATGGGGGGGTTACTAAAGGCAGTAGCCTTTTAAATTGATTTTTACTTATCCAACCCCTCACACAATTCTATATACATAAGTTCTTTTCAGGGCTGTGGAGTCGGAGTCGGAGTTTAGAAGGAATTTCTGGTCAGTGGAGTCGGAGTCGGAATCGAAAAAAATGTACCGACTCCGAGTACAACAAAAAATTGCGAGGTGGTCCTTTGCCGCAAAATTTAAACTCAAATTTTAAATCATTTCTTTATATTTCTTTTTTATATTACACACCATAAAATGCCTTATCGTTAGTATTGAATTATGTTGGAGTCGAACTACTAAAATTATAAGGAGTCGGGGACCGAGTCGAATTTTTTTTACCGACTCCGCAGCCCTGGACTCCTTTTATTCCGTTTTGGAGCATAGGGCGTCCACAAAGCTTCCTTTCCTTGTTCGTTGTTTCATTTGATTGCAGTTTTTTCTATTCCGTGATGACGTTCCTGTTTAGGGTAAGAAGGTCATCACCCTTCTGCGCCCGTTCAGTATCGTGTACTTTCCGTAAATCCTGCTTTTCATTTACCTTACTCATTTCCATTTTTCTTGCCTGGTCTATTCCTTTATCTTTTTTTTTTGTCTTGAATTTCCGTTTTCTTCTACATCAGATAACATTTTCCCATACTGTTCAATATCTTTTGCCCCTTGTATTATACTTCATTGTTTGTTATTAGTTTATTGTATCTTATGACTGCTCCATGTCCTTGACACCTTGCTTCTGTTAAGTTTGGTATCAGCGATCTTTTCTCCTCTTGTATGTTTTTGGGATAGTCTTTAACTATCCATATTTTTGTGTCTTTTTTTTGTATTTTTTAGAATTTTGTATCTCGAAATTTCTTTTGTAAATTTCACCAGTATTAGTCCTGCAGCTGAATTCTGTAACTTTGGATTTAACGGAAATGCAAGTTCATTACTACCTTGTTAATATGACCCACTTCTACGAAAAGCGATGCTCTAACCCACCGGTGGTAACTCACGGCGGGTTTACCCAAGTTAAAACCTGTATCTACTATTTTAGGAAAGTTAGTACAGAAAATCCTACTGCGCACGTTCACAACTGAAATATGCCTAACGCGTATTTGTTTAAAAATTACCGCCATGTAACTTTGTACACTCTGTCTTACATTAAAGAATTTATGGTAGTTTTTTTTTTAAGTTTTGATGCGTTTTGTTCCTATTTTTATATTACACAACGATTTTGTTAAGTTTCTTATTTTATAGTTTGTTTACTGAATTAATTTTGTTTCAATGGTCGTCAGCACTT
Organism: Elmis aenea; assembly: GCA_947652605.1. Lineage (NCBI taxonomy): Eukaryota > Metazoa > Arthropoda > Insecta > Coleoptera > Elmidae > Elmis > Elmis aenea. The sequence continues at coordinate 13,603,344 of OX393583.1, read as the reverse complement.
TGGGTGGGTATTTTTTAAATTCGGCCAGTGATGTGGTAAAGTAATTCTATTTTGTTTAGTTGATTTCATTTATTTATTGCACTATGTACGTTACAAACAAATATACCATGTTATTTATATATTAAGCTGGACTGTGAAATTAAAATTGGCGAATAATACACAAAGATATGACAAAACTTAATTTTGATATAATTTTGTGCATCTCGCAAGTTACGTTTGCATATTTCTTAATGTTGCGTTTATTCTTTTCTTCGTTCCACCATAAAATATATGTTAGATGGGCCATCATTCTGAAAGAATGTAAAAATACCAATATACTGTCATGCGAATAATATACATTACTAGTTTACATGAGGTATTTATTTACTTGTTGAATGAACACAATATAATATTACGGATTTAAAAATGTAACAAAATTAATATCAATTTGTAAAATAAAAGATTTACTTTACTTACCAAAGCGCTATTTCGTCGCTTCGTTCCTAAATTTACTTATATCCAACACACTTAATTATTGTTAAAAATAGTTTCTTTTTTAATTCAACACAAATACAACACTCCAAAAATTTACTTAAATATAACATTTCACCCCCAATCATTAAATGTTATTGAGTATTGAGTAAACAAGTCGAAATGACAGGGTTTTAGCCTTAAACGCGGCTGTCGAGCCGGTTTCACGCGAATTACGTCTAGCATTTACGGTTAGGGTTCATCCTTGGTCCTCAGAAGAAACGGAATATCAACTACCCGAATTGGGAAGTCACCACTAACGCGTGGTGTTTAAAAGTTACGGAATAAGGGGGCTGTTCTATTTTGGTTATGACCATAATGGAATCTCATCTGCTTATTGAAAATATTTTCAATATGGCGACACTTCCGGAAATGCCGGAAGTTGACGTCTACTTTCTTATTTCAAATACAATGGTCTATTTTTTATTGCGTATTTGGATTTAAAACGTTATTTTAGAGAGACTTTTATTAGCATTCCCTATACCTAAGTGCAGTCATTTTTTAGATTTTTGGATTTTCTTAAAAAAAATTTGATTTTCATCGTGATGCTTAATACTATCTAACGCCGCCCCTCCTGCATACACTATTGAAACTCACAACTGAGTGATGTTACAATACGTTATCACCATTTCTCCTTCAATAACTTAATATGGAGCGACTGGCAATCCGGTTATTGTTTGATCATATCCCGTGCAATCCTCATGTTTTCGTAGTACGGTATAATTTTGTTTTTACTTTGCGTGTTGCGTATTACCACCTTTTTAATATATTTTACGCATTTGTTCTTCGTTCATGTGTCCTTAATGCACATTTCCAAGCCTACCAACTACGAATATATAAAAAATAATGTATCAAACCTGTATAAATAAGATATTTTTATTGTAACCGTTATAGTTCAGAGTAGCATTATTAAAAGTTTCTTCCAGTGGTGTAGTTACATCTTCACGAAACGAGCGGCTACCCACAAAGGAAAAACAAAAGAAGTGCTCAGGTTGTTACGAAAACGATTTTACTAATTAATTTTAAATATTGTTTAGTGTTCTTACTTAACACCAATTGTTTTTGAACAAAAAGTTTATTGTGTCTGTTGTTTGATATACTTTTGTGTGCATTGTTTTAGAAGAAACATAATGGCAAATGCCTTTTCGACAAGACTGTTTTAAAAGGCTTTTTGATCACTGTAGTGTTATTTCATTGTCATATGTTTACGCGTCGATTTGTTACTTGAAAGCAGAATAAAAAAGCAATAATCTATAAAAACCTTTTAGTGTTTAAGTACGTTTCATTTAGGTGGGCAGAAAATTCTTTTGCAATTTTAAATTGTTACTGAACCCAACAAAATATTTTTTAAATATTAGCTTGTATTAATATCACAGTTATATTTTAGTAAAATAAACTGATTTGTTCACCAAATGACTTTCGTCATAATTGTATAAATCTTCGTATCTGTGTGTGTATTAGTAGGTATAAAAAGCATTAATGCCCGGTTTCTCCGACACATCTCAAGATCGAACTTATATAAGCCCGCCTTATATTTAAGACCGTCTCAAGATACCAATGCGTTGCACAGAAAACATATTCCGGAATCTGTTAGACATCTCAGCTAAGTTAGAACTCGGTTTGGCAACGTTGCAAGAAGTCGGCACATTTTAGCGGCAGATTGAAATGGCTAATTTTCATTGGCTATTCACATCACAGCTGTGAAAACGGCTCCCTGTGACATCTTGTTGTTGCTATCAGCTGTTAGTCACATATAAAGTTACAGTTCGGTGTTTATTATTTTATTTTGTGTTGAAATGGCGAAAAAAAAAGAATAAATTATACCATGGAGGAAAAACTATTATTAGTTAGCTTGGTGGAAGAAAATAAAATAAATAGATTATGTATACAGGGTGTTTGAAATTCGAGTTTAAGCATGGGGTTCTCGCTTATTATAATAGCTAGAGTATATGTTTAAATTTGGCAAAGTTGCTAAATTTGGTGCTCATTAATAATCCAAAGAGAAATTGGAAATATCTCAAACGGTGTCCGAGAACATTAGGAAAAACTGGAAAATACGATTTTTGAAAATCGTTTATAACTCCTTTGGAGTATGAAATATTTCAAATGTGTAAAAACATTGCCGAAGCAACTTTTTAAGCCGAATCGGATGGTAGTCACAAATTTTTCTTAGATCGATTCGTTTTTGTTTTATGACAACCAACTTCGTTTTTGCTTATGGGCGCAAGTTTTGCTATTTACATTATCAAATAGCATTTATTTTTCTAAATCCATTGATGTATCACACATGTTATTTTACTTTTTCTTTTATTGTGAAATTTCAAAAAATACGTTTTAAACAATAACCATTATAAATCAGGTTGGCCGGTCATTGTAGTTTATGTTGTTTCCATGACAACCGATCAACAATCTAAAAGTTTTAAAGGCCTGTTAGTCATAAAAATGAACTTTAATAACGAAGAAAAACGCGATATGCTGCCTATCAGAAAAAACAAAGTTGGTTGTCTAAAACAAAAACGAATCGACCTAGGAAAAATTTGTGACCACCATCTGATTCGGCTTAAAAAGTTGCTTGGGCAACTTTTTTACACATTTAAAATATTTCAAACTCCAAAGGAGTTATAAACGCTTTTTAAAAATCGTATTTTCCAGTTTTTCCTAATTTTCTCGGATACTGTTTGAGATATTTTCAATTTCTCTTTGGATTATTAATGAGCACCAAATTTAGCAACTTTGCCAATTTTAAACCTATACTCTAGCTATTATAATACGCGAGATCCCCATGCTTAAACTCGAGTTTCAAACACCCTGTATACTCCAATTGAGGCTCAATTTGATCTAAGATCACAATAACAGTCTTTTTTGTGAGGCGAAAACGCATAAAAAAACGATCGTATTCGAAATCCGTAAATGGATTTGCGCGAACAAATCGCCTTCGAGGAATTACAGGGTCGTACAAGTCATCATCTATCATATTTATAAAGTCAATGTCCATATTTAAACTTAAACCACAATTTAAACAAACATTTAACTACAAAAAAAGCAAATACAAGATAATTTTAGGTTATGTACTCCAGCTCAAGTTCTAGTAAACAGCGACTCAAGATGTGAGCTCAGCTCAAGTCGAATATGTTCTTAAAATTGCTTGGTGCAACACTTTATACCGTGAAGGCGAACTTAAGATTCAGCCAGATCTTAAGATGTGTCGGAGAAACCGGGCATTAAAGATACATGCCTAAAAATGCTTAAAACTGCAATTTCATACATAATACTTGTTTATACATATTCTATAATTAATGGTAGTTCAGTTAAGAATACATAATAAACAAAATAAATAAAATATCAATTAAGCGCCGGGTGTATATTCTGAGCACCCGGGTCTAATTGAACCTAAATGACATTTTTCAATTTTTTGGGGGTTTTCATGCACATTCTTCTTGTTTGCAAAGGATTCTATGCAAAAAATAGGTTGGCGCCAGGGAACCGTTTACGAAAATCGACTCGGCAGTCAAAGTGCTAAAGAAGTATTTTGTTTTAATCTTTTAATATATAACTTTTTTTATAAAAATTCAATAGAGTTGGAACAAACGATATTATTCTAAGAGAAATGAATTCTATAACATCTTAAAATTTAAAAGATTGTTGATTGCTTCGAGAAAAAATTTCGAATTTTTAAAATAGTTTCGAATTATAAATTTTACCCAAAAAGTTATTAGAATTTTTTAAAGCCCTAGCAGACTACAATTCTACCTTAAAACAGTATTTAATTTACGTTACAACTTAAACATCCTGTATATTAGTTGTTATTTAATATTATTTATTTGTTGATAAAAAAAAAACTGCACGAGAATTGTCTGGACACCTAGCATTAATAAAAACATTTCAGATATGTTCTCGCAACTGTAATCGACTTCTATTAAATGAATGTAGAAATAAATTTAAAAAATAACTTGTACTCTATTGATGTTAAAACGTTTAAATGATATTAAAATAAATATCGATAATAAAATGCGATATCAACAAATATGCTTCCAACTTCATAGCTGTAACAACAAATTTAATGTGCAATAATCATCCTGTGTGAAAAGTTTACATAACGCATATTGAACTTATGATATATCATGTGTAAAGTATACATTTTAACTTACTTTTTATATGTTAACCAGTTAACCCTTGGCGGTCCAACGTCGGGTCGTGTCCGCCGGCATATTTTAACGCCAGCGGTTTAAGGTCGGCTGACGTCATTATAACTGCCGCTCATTTTCATTTCAATATTAGAAACCTGTAGTTATATGTATAAGGGACTGTTATCAGTAGATGTCGCTGCCAAAAATAATTATTTACTTATAATTTCGGAAATTGAATGAGTAGAATTTTGCGAGAAAATTAATTGGATCGGAAAGGGTTAATACTAATAGCTTTTAAATGAAGTTTTTGTTAATAAATAATGTTGTGTTATAACAATTTTGTGAGTCATTTTTAAACACCACAATTGTTTAATGATATTTAAATATACGTTGCATCACTGTTGGCATGTTTTAAATAAACTTATGGAAATAAAAGTATTTTATTTATTTACAGCAATCACTGACGCTCAAGGATAACGTGGAGTTTGTTAAAGATTCATTGAGATTATGTAATACAGTAGTAAATTTGTTTAATTTGCGATTACAGTTTTTTTTTAACCTAACAATCCTCTCTTAACTTTTGAGCAGGGACCCGAACCAGTGGCGCCGCGGGGGGGGCAAGGGAGGTATCGATGCCCCGGGCGCCAGTCTTGGGGGGGGGGCGCCGCAAAGACAAAATATTTTTGCGTTTATTTCACTTATTTAAAGCCAGAAAAACTATGCAATTAATATTTTATAATTTGTTCTTATTTTCATTGCAGTGTATTTGAATAAATAATACTCCTATATTAATCTATGTTGTAGGCTTCCGCAGCCGATGTCCAAGGTATACAGGGTGATTGAAATTCGAGTTTAAGCTTGGGGATCTCGCTTATTATAATAGCTAGAGTGTAGATTCAAATTTGGAAAAGTTGCTAAATTCGATGCTCATTGATAATCCAAATAGAAATTGGAAATATCTCAAACGGTATCCGAGAAAATTAGGAAAAACTGGAACATGCGATTTTTGAAAATCATGTATAACTCCTTTGGAGTATAAAATATTTCAAATGTGTTAAAACATTGCCGACGCAACTTTTTAAGCCGAATCGGATGGTGATCACAAATGTTTCCTAGATCGATTCGTTTTTGTTTTATAACAACCAACTTTGTTTTCTTTTTTTAGACGCAATTTTTGCTATTTACATAATCAAAAAGCATTTATTTTACTTCTTCTTTCATTGTCAAATTTGAAAAAAATACGTTTTTAAAAATAACAACTATAAATCAGGTCATTGTATGTTATGTTGTATGTTATGTTGTTTCCATGACAACCGATCAACAAACTAAAAGTTTTGAAAGCCTGTTACTTGCCACATTAATAAATTCGTAAAATGAACTTAAATAACGAAGAAAAACGCGATATGCTGCCCATAAGAAAAAAACAAAGTTGGTTGTCATAAAACAAAAACAAATCGATCTAGGAAAAACTTGTGACCACCATCCGATTCGGTTTAAAAAGTTGCTTGGGCATTGTTTTTACACGTTTAAAATATTTTATACTCCAAAGGAGTTATAGACTATTTTCAAGTCGTATTTTCCGGTTTTTCCTAATTTTTTCTGATACCGTTTGAGATATTTCCAATTTCTCTTTGGATTATTAATGAGCATCGAATTTAGCAATTTTGCCAAAGTTAAACCTATACTCTACCTTTTGTAATAGGCGAGATCCCCATGCTTAAACTTGAATTTCAATCACCCTGTATAAGTTGTTTCTGGGTTGGAACCGCGTCGAAGGTTTTTTCATAACCGAAGTTTTGTCCTCCTTTATCGGGTTCCAACCCGGAAACAACTTTTATACAAAACAACATTATTTTACTTGAAACTCAAAAACTACAATAAAAAATACAGACGTGGGGGGGGGCCGCAAAAAAATAATGTGCCCCGGGCGCCACTTACCCTCGCTACGCCCCTGGCCCGAACCGATCCGAAACTGGAACAAAAACCCGAACAAACCGCTGATTTTTTCATGAACCGTGAACTGGAACTGGACCTTTTGGTTAAAAAAAAAACACAATACCGCAAAATCGAACCGAACCAAATTTTGTGCACCAGTTGAAACCGCTTTAACCAGTTTTCATAACGGTTCAGTCCAATTACGTTTTTTAATTACATTATGCAGGATGTTTCTTAAATATTGCAAAAAGATTCCTTATCGAAAATTAAGGGGGGTATTTCATATACAAATTTTTCCCCAGACGTCTCCTTTCGGAGTTATACCCTCCTAAAGGGTGGCGGTAAAACTAGGTTTTTATTTTATTTCTTAAATTTGGATAAATGTAGAAGAATGATATTTGACAGATGTTTTATACTTATTAAAAGGTTTTCCATAGTCTTATTTTTAATCGTCTTTTACCTTCACAGGGCGCTGAGAATTGCGACCCCTGTGGGTTTTTTAATAAGAACTTTTTGTGGGTTAAAATTTGCAATTAAATTTTTTTTAAAGCATGATTTATCAAGAATTTTTTTTTATTCTTTAGTTTTTCTCGTAAAACCTACCGTTTTTGAATAAAAATAAAATAAGTAAACATAAACCATCAAATATTCCAATATAATACGATTCATTTTGGTGGTTACCATGGTTTGTTTATGTTCATGTTGTATAGAATTGACGGGCGTTTTAGCGTTGTCGCCGCGTAATCGTCAAAATGAATTACACCCGTCATTTCTACTCAATATGAGCATAAACAAACCATGGTAACTACCAAAATGAATCGTATTATATTGGAATATTTGATGGTTTATGTTTACTTATTTTATTTTTTACTCAAAAACTGTAGGTTTTACGAGAAAAGTTAAAGAATAAATGAGGCGTCTAAATGCAAAAGTCGACATCTACTACTAACCTAAAACTGAGAAAAACGTCAAAAACCGCTCTACTTTTTATTTTTCGACGAAATTTTTCAAATTTGATAAGCCAACATGACTATAACTTGTAAACTGTAACCCACATCATCATAAAAATCTAAGAAGAATATTTAATTTATAATTTCGTTATTAATTTTGCAGTTGTCGACTTTTGCACTTCATGAGATAAATGTCGTATTTTGCATTTAGGCAAAATTGTAAATGTCGGTTTCTGCATTTCATATCTAAAATAAAAGCAGTACATAAAAAATCAAATTTATTTAAATTTCAAGAAAAAACAAAATAAATAATGCAAATTGAGTAACTTTTTTAAACCCTTAAATAGTTCTCATCATCTTCGGAAGTACCACTTTCGGAATCTGAATCTGAATCCTGTCTTGTTCTGTTCTGTGCATTATTAAAAGAATTCTGATAATAAGACAGATTTTCTTGTGTTGAATATAAACATAAAAAGCTTTAGCCCTCAATTTATGGACTCGCTGCAGTGTCATAAGTTCTCGTTTAGCTGGCTCATCCAAATTACATTTCATTTTTTCCTTAAACTGAGTGCACGTTGAGCAAACATCAGTTTTAGGAGATCCGAAGCCTATGTTGTAGGTTTTGGAGAAAATATTTCGGAAAAAACATTGTTTTACTTTATGATATTCTTGTTGAGCATCATTGAACATACGCCAAAGTTTTTTTACATTTAATTCGCATGATAGGTAGATACGCCACATATTCTTGGATCGACTATAATGACTTTCTATGCACGTGAGAGATTCTATAAATTCCTGCACTTTTCTTACTTTTTCTTTGTTTTTGCTTCCAATTCTGTCACCACCGCGGCATTCCCTTGGTGGCTGGCCAGTATGAAGATGCCTCTTAACAACATTAATCACTCGATCTTTACTTATACCCAGAATTCCTAAAAATGCGCTTCGGCATATTGTTACAAGGGATCCATCTTCTATGCGCCGAATCTTATAAATGATGGAAACATTTTTAGGCTTTCTATTGTCGTTTTTCTTTGGGCGCTTTGGAAATGATCTACAAAACCTCAGTAGAAAATTATCCTGGTCCATCTTGTTTTTGCTATCATAGAAATTTTGATGAAAACGCTTTATTGATGGCAGAGATATCTTATTTTTATTGCAGCAATGATAAGGCTGACCAGGTTTGCCGTTATGTCTACAGGACGGGTAAAGCGGTAAATTTTTTGCAGAATATCTAAAATTTAAGAAAATTTAGAAGCCAAAATGATTATCGTTATCAAGAATGCTACCTTTTAATTTTTGATTTTTCTCGTTTCCATTGGCTGGGGTTTGCAATTCTTTTCCTCCCTTTGTTTGGAGGAGTTTTCGTAATCGTTAAGTTATCCATTATTATATCTAGACAACACTGACACTATCAAAAACAATAATAATTGAATTACAGCTGACTAGAGCACAAAACAATAAACGCACTAGGCCACCCTGGTCACTTGAAATCAAAGCTAGAGGTCTATTGGTCAATTTGCAAATGTCGCTGTTTGTAACCAAGTCGCATCAGCAGAAGTCGGATTTTGCATTTGATGCCTACTTTAAATACTCAATATCTCATATTAAATATCGAATTTTGCAACTGAGCTATTCAACATCATATCCGTCTTGTAATTTTCTATAAGAAAGCCCGCGTAACTCATTTTTTAAAAATTTGTTAGATGTCGACTTTTGCATTTATACGCCTCAAATAAAGTTTCTAAATAAAGTAAGGTTTAAAAAAATAATTTTTAATTAAACAATTTTAACCCACCAAAAAGTGCTGATAAAAAAACCAACAGTGGTCGCACTTTTCAGCCCCCTGTGGAATTGAAAGATGATTGAAAATATTACTATGGGAAACTTTTTAATAAGTACCTATAAAACATCTGCCAAATATCATTTCCCTGCATATATCCAAATTTGAGAAATAAAATAAAAACCTTATTTTACAGCTCCCATTTAGGGGGTCGTAACTTCGAAAGGAGACGTCTGCGGAAAAAAATTTATGTAAAAGACCCCCCTTAATTTTTAATAAGGAATCACTTCCAGAAACACCCTGTATATTTTTTATTTTCGTAATTCTGATTACATTTGACCAAAAATAGAAAAGTTACATACTGTTCAATTTGTAAATATGCATCGCCATCATATATAAATTTTAATATCATACAGGGTGAGACATTACTTATCATACCCCCACTTATTTTGTTATTGGAAAGAATTATCAAACAAAATTTCAAACAAAAGTTGTTTGTTACAATATGTCCCAAAATATTTTCATGTCAGAATGTTGTTATCTTTTGTTTTTTTTAGGAGTTACGGCACCATATTTTGTAGTTTGGAAGTAAATAACCCAAGATCAAAAAATATTACTCCCGTTACCCCAAAAGAAGTAATAGAGGTAGTAAAAAGTTTAATACAAAAAAGGCACATGCATTTGACTTGATCACAGGTGAGATATTAAAGCAATTGCCTAGAAAAGGCATGGTCATGCTTACTTATTTGTTTAACGCAGCTTTTAGATTAAAACACGTTCATAGTAGTTGGAAAGTAGCGGAAGTAATCATGCTGCCCAAACCGGGCAAACCACCGAATGATGTCAAATCCTTCAGGCCTATCTCTCTACCATCGATTATTTCAAAATTATTCGAAAAACTTATCATAAAAACATTAAGACCGTTAATAGAAAATAGTAAGCTAATCCCAGACTACCAATTCGGTTTTAGACAGAAACATTCGATTATCGATCAAGTACATAGCATCATTGATGTAATTGAACGAGCCCTCGAAGAAAAGCAAGTCTGTTCTGCAGTTTCCCTTCGTTCATGGACTGTTTTGATCATGCGCAAACCGGTACATGAATTGATTTGAGATGTGATGGAACCATAGATAAAAGATGGAAGGAATGACTGACTGTCTGGTGAAATGTGTTGATATTGGGCGCGTTTAGCCGACGCAACATTTGTCCCACACCTTAAACTAGTTCATTTACATTTACACGTAACGTTGACAATGCCTGTACCCCGTACGGATTTATTATTATTATTTCCGCGGAGGTGGTCCCCTTTCGGGTTCCTGTACTGCGACCTTTTGGTCTATTGTATCCTCTGGTGATAGACCCTTAAAGAAGTCCTGTGTTTTGGAAAAACTCCAGGATTTTCTTTACGGGTGTTTTCCTTAGCTCATCTTGGTTGGCTTTTTTCGCCGGTAGGGTGTGAATCCTTCACACTGGCATATTACGTGATAAGGAGTTTCTTCTTCTTCACCACATCCTCTTCCTCTGCATATATCGGTCTCTGAGAGCCCTATTATGTAGAAGTGTTTGTTTAGCCCACAGTGTCCTGTGACAAGTCCTGTGGCTGCTCTGATGCCTGTTCTGCTCATTCTGAGCATTTCTTCTGTCTTTTCTTTAGAGACCATTGACGGGATAGCCTTGGAATGGGCTTGTTCTGCAACTTTTTTCCAATGAGCATTATGCCCTTGTATTAATTTGTCAGTAAGACACCGCTTGGCTGTTCTATATGATGTTCCAACTGCGGGTTCTGGTCCGAAGAAAGGTGTCTCGCTGCCAATTTTGGCTAGGCGATCTGCCTTCTCGTTTCCTGGTATATTAGTGTGCCCTTGGCACCATACCAGTTTAACATTATTCCTGCTTCCTAGCACGTTGGGTGCTTGTATGCAGTTCAGAACAAGTCCTGAGTTTACTTCCGGCGAGCCAAGAGCTTTTAACGCTGCTTGGCTGTCGGACACTATGAAGATTCTTTCATTATCAAAATCTCTTCCTAACAGTGTTTCTGCACATAAGTGCATAGCATACACCTCGGCTTGAAATATGGTTGCACACTGTCCAAGGCTTACAGATTTGCCTTGTCTCAATTGTGCTGCTCCCCATATTCCGCAGCCTGTTCCATTTTGCGTTTTTGACCCGTCCGTATACCAGACCAGGCCATTAAGCTCTATTTCATGACGCTCCCATTGGTCCCGTGTTGGAATTATGATTCCAAAGGTTTTCTCAATGGCTAGCGTCCTGTTTATTCTATCCGAGATCATATTTAATGTCGGATGCGTGTCGATCTCGTTGAGAATAGCTAAGTGCCCTTCTCTACGTCTCCCCTCTTTGGAGGTGATTTTTAGTCGGTACCCCCTCTTAGTGCTTGTGATTTGACCACAAGGTAAAGAGGAGGTAAGTTCAGCAACACTTCCATTGCCGCCGTGGGCGTTGTTGTCATCGCCCTGGTAATACTTAGGCAAGCCAGTCGCTGTAGCTTGTCTAATTTATTCCTGCAGTCCTTTATTTGTGTTCTAGTCCACCAGATCAGACTAGCGTAAGTTACGATGGGTATGACGATCTTAGTATATATCCAATATATCATCCCCAGTTTTTCCCAAGCATCCTTCTGCAGGTTCATGAGCTACAGTGGCTTTCTTGGTAGTTTTTTCTAGGTGTAGTTTGAAGTTAAGTTTGCTATCTAGAATCACTCCTAAATATTTAACCTCTCCTACCGTTACCAGTGGTTCTTCAAACAGATATACTGTTTTAGTCCCACACGGTTTTGTTTTTCTAGTAAAGTGTACTAGTGAGGTTTTAGACGGATTTACCGTTAGACCCCCGCCTGTGCACCACCTTTCGACAATCCGTAAGGCGCCTTACATCATGTCTGATACTACGCCTCCGAACTTGCCTGTTGCTAGTATGGCTATGTCATCGGCATAGCCAACCGCAAAGTGCCCTGCTTTTTCCTGTCTCCACAGGAGCTGTCTGCCACTAAGCACCACAAAAGGGGAGATAGAACCCCCCTGTGGGCATCCTCGGACGCCTTAACTCCTGCAGTCTGTCCAAATGCAGAGGCATAAATGTTTCTGTGTTTAAGCATTTCGGAAATCCATTTACAAATTGTAGAATGTATTCCTCTGCTTTCCACTGCATTTCGTATTGATCCCGGGGAGGCATTATCAAACGCCCCCTCGATATCTAGAAAAACTCCAAGTGTGATCTCTTTGTTCTTTAGACCACTCTCGATCTTGCTAGCTATTTCATGTATGGCTAGCTCGCAAGATTTTCCTGACTGATAGGCATATTGGTGTCGATTAAGGGGTGAGCCCCCAAGAACCTCGTCCCTTATGTGCCTTTCCATGAGTTTCTCCAATAGTTTTAGGAGGGATGTCAGACTTATTGGTCTGAAAGCTTTGGGCTGGGCGTATGACTCTCGTCCCTGCTTTGGAATAAAAACCACCTTTACGTCTCTCCAAGCTCTAGGTACCCCGTACGGATAGTTGACAGTTGATGTAATGACGTTGTTATTTGTTGTGACATTTGTAACAGAGGTTATGTTTACCTGATGTGAGTATAATTGAACGTCAACAATTTACTTTAATAAGTACTGAAACGTGGAGTATTGTTAGTAATTCTACTAAACAAATCAACCAGGAATGGATAGAGTTATTTTAACCCTTATGTGCTCACCATGGTCTGGCTGGGTCTAGGAACATTCTTCTCCCACAATTCTTCGCCCACAATTCTTTTCCCACAATTCTTCGCCCAAAATTCTTCGCCCAAAATTCTTCGCCCAAAATTCTTCGCCTCCACAATTCTTCGCCCACAATTCTTCGCCGCCACAATTTTTCGCCGCATACAAGCATATCACAAATTTTGTTTGTAAATGTGATTGTTTTTATTTATAACGTAATTTTTACAGATTATTTTATATTAGCCATTGGCCTAAAGTTGTTTCTTGTATATTAATACTTCGTCTTTTAATATTATGTTTAAAAATTGCTACATAAATAGCCGTGATTTTTAACTTTGTTTATGCTATTATAGTATAAATAAAAATTAAATTAACCTAATCTAACCTGACCTGACCTAGCCTAATGTAAAATAATCTGTAAAAATTACGATATAAACAAAAATAATCACATTTACAAACAAAATTTGTGATATGCTTCTATGCGGCGATAAATTGTGGCGGCGAAGAATTGTGGCGGCGAAGAATTGTGTAGGCGAAGAATTGTGGGCGAAGAATTGTGGGCGAAGAATTGTGGAGGCGAAGAATTGTGGGCGGAGAACTTTGGGCGAAGAATTGTGTGCGAAGAATGTTCTGGACACGGGTCTGGCTGGACCAATTTAAAGTTTGAATGTATTTTTCGCATAAAAAAAATCTCGTAAAGACCTCACATTTCATTATATCTTCTACGAACATGTTTTAATGTATTTCGAAACAAAAAAATTTATTAAAAAAATTGGCGGCGTGAAGGGTTGGACATGCAAGGTTGGTAGTCTTAAGCCGTGCACCACTGGTCTGGCTGGACCAGTGTACATTTTGTGAATAATTCTTCAAGTTTTCTCACTTACACTTGTAGTGTTTCTGAATCACTATTTATTTAATAGCGATGAAAAAGTCTACATCTTTTTCCCGAAAAATATTTTTGTACCATTAAATACCACCGAGTTACTTACGATTTTAAAATTATTATTTTTTTTGTAAATTATCTAGCATGCATGAACTTTTTTAAAACATTAAAGCATCACTAAATAGGTCTTAAAAAAAAAACAATTTGTCTAATTTATACTTCTTTGTAGCTCTTACCGTTTACGAGATACTAATAGTGGCCCTTCTAAGTGTATATCAAAATATTGATATATATTGAATATCGATATTTCTATAACTATCTAATATCGATAAATATAAAACAATCGCCAGACCTAATTCGCGCACCACTTAATGGTTTTTATATACGTTCTAAGGCTAAAGCTGCGTTCACATAGAAAAGTATTGTATTGTATTGTAGCGTAAGCAAAGTTAAGTATACGAATATCAAATGCTAGCGTTCACATAAGCAAAGTAGTGGAATTGCCTTGCAAGCCGCGTTGCAAGACCTTACAAACTCCAAGCTTCTTGCAATACCCCATAACAAGAACCAATCACAGTGATCTACCCAGTGATTACACTGCGTATGCTCAATGGGAATCGCCATTAGTGTACAAGTAGCTGGCGCTGCCACTATAACACATCTATGTAAACGCTACTCTTGCAATACAATACAATACAATAAATTGCAATACTTTTCTATGTGAACGCAGCTTTACTCATCTTATAAAAATATGTTAATTAGGTTATAGTACATTGCTTATGAAGTTTTTTGAAACTCTCTTTTTATGTTTCGTCTCTTTATTATTGATAATAAAGGCAATTTATTGCTAAGTATTTCCTTCATTTTTCGTATTTGAAATATGTATGCGAATAAATTTGTTTAACTCTTGCTTTGCAAGAAATGTTTCCTTAAACAAGTACCTTCGGTTCTTGCTTATTTCCTAGCAATGTACATAGTGAATCAGGCTGATTGAATTTAAAAGTCATTTTCGTCTATCTCAAGAAGGTATCGCAGAATTAGGTATGCATTTTGGTGGAGCCATTGATAAATAATTTTCTTGGTGCCATATCATTGGAAACAAATGTGCTGTTTTATATTTGGATGCTTGCTAAACAATAGAGTTTTTTTAGCTACTAGCGATCGTTTTGGATTTTCTAAGGGAACAGGGCATTATATATTTTTACAAGTTTTGAGTGCCATTACTCAATTAAAAGATCAATTTGTAAGATGGCCAAATGCCAGAGAATGTATGCATATTGAATTGAATTGAAAATGGTTATTGTGAGTATTTTACATTGTATTATTGATTGTTATTAAGTACCTCTACTTCACAGAATTACCAGGCTGTGTTGGGGCTACTGATGGATACCATATAGAAATTGAGCAACCGATCAACAACCCTGTAGGTTTGTATAATCGTAAGAATATATGCATCTTCACAGATGTATTTATTGGAATGCCCGGAAGGGTACATGACGCAAGAGTATTTAAAAGTAGTCCACTATTCAAAAAAATTACTAACAATCCACCCCTAATTCCACCTGGACAGCATTTGTTAGCAGATGCAGCATATCAATTAATGAAAAATGTTTTAAAGCCCTATAGAGATAATGGGCACTAGAGATGGGCAGTATCACTCATTTTGGTGAGTTGATTCTTTTGAATCAGTTCGCTAAACTGAGTGGCTCAAAAGAGTGGCTTGTTCAGAATGGTTCGGATTGTCTGACGCTCACCACTCTGCAATCGCGTACGTAATGGACTGTGAGAACGGGTGGGGGGAGTGATGTTATTAAGGCACGATGTTGCTTGCAGCCCATACAATTTAAACGAGCGCAGGCGAATTTCGACTTTACCTATAGATAGGTAGGTGAATGGTATAAAGCTGAGAAAATCTTGTCAGCGGTCCACTGCCACTCTCCACTCTGGGAGTGGTAAATCAGTCGATAAGGCACGATGTCGCGTGAAAACCATGCACTTTAAACGGGCGCAAGCGAATATCGCCTTTAGTCGGTAAAAGAGTGGGTGAGTGGCTCACTTGTTCAGTGACGATCCACTCCGATGAAACGCGCGTGAGTCACTCAGTTTGAGCCACTCACTCGCGAATTGCCCATCACTAATGGGCACCTTTCACAGAGGCAAATAAGATTAAATACAGTTTTAGCTTCTCAGCGATCTATTATTTAGAGAACATTTGGTTTACTGAAGGGTACAGATACCTATGACTTGAAGTGAGAATTACCTTATTCAATAATGAATTTGTAGAAAGATGGAGACATTTAAAGTATCTTTATTTGTCATTAGGACATCGAATTTCAGAAGTTATTTTAAGTGCATGTATATTGTATAATTTTGCACTGCAACAAGACCATGCTGAAGGTTTTGAGGTTGATCAAAACGATAATCAAGATGCTTTTAACATTGATTTTCATGATGAAGAAATCGATAATGATAGTGCAACAATTAAAAGAGATTTTAAAGCAAGTATTTTGTAATAATTTATTCAAAACATAAAATAAAATACATTTTGTCGTATTCATGTGTATTCTTAAACAATAATTACTGAATATAAAACAAACTATAAAACTCCAACAAAAAAAAACTCATACTCTTCATTTTAACATAAGTATTTGCTATTACACTTTGTTATTTATGGCGATTAGTATCGAAATATTTCTGTAATAAGACAGATTTCTCTCGATTTATCCTATTACTCGCGGCTATTTCAAGCCGTATTCGCCTAATTTCTTCAAGTCTAGTTGTAACTGTTCTTTTCTAAATAAATCTAAAAGATTCTTTTTTAATGGATTTTCATGTGTACTACTCCTTGATATGCCTGTGGATGGACTTTTCTCTGTAACAAGCTCTGGGCGTTGATCCCCAGTCAGAATTTGTGACTGTAAAGTGGAAGTCAGGGAAGGTGTATTATTTGTTTTATCTGTTGCAAATATCTGCTCAAAACGATCATAGTAATATCAGTTTACTCTGCTACGACCAGTAGTCGTTTTTTTATTATCTTACATTTTTTTAAATGTTCTTTTCACATTTCTTAGTTTCTGGTCCAAAACTGCAACATCAACATTGACATGCCCAATTTCTTTCATACTTAACGCAATTTGTTCCCATAATATTTTTTTTCTTTATTTTCGGATTTCGAAATGAACTTATAGGTACGGTTTTCGTATTTGTCTAAGAACAACTTTGTCATGTTTTCGTTCCATAATATTCCAGAATTTGCTTCACTAATACTATCACTATTAATTTTGCATTAAAGATTTTCACCCTCAGCCAGTGTTGATAAAGACAAAACATGACTAAAATTAAACAAAATATAAATTAACTATACTATGATAGTAACTTCCACATACCTTCTAGAACTAATTGATTGCTTATCAGCACAAAATCATTTAATGCTATTTGCTGTTTGGCACATTTCCGAATGTTGATTTTTTTTTTAACAATTCCTTTATCTAATGCGTCAGGAGAAATATCGTTTTCTCTTTTAAAACGTGTAAAAATTATTTAAGGAGTGCTGTGGTAGAAGAAAGATTAAATAATATGGCAATTCTGTATATGGAACAGGTCATTTTAAACCGAATTGACACTGCCAAAATAATTGACGAATTTGCAAGAAATAAAGCAAGACGGAAATTCTTTTAAAAAATATTAATTTTTAGTATAAATTTATTTAATGTGTTGTGGTATGAAATTTTTGATTATTATTTTTTTGTTAGTAACTTAATGAGAGTTTTCTTAAAACTTTTTTTTTAAACTTGAGTTTAAGGGCCCCGAAATTTTTACCGCCTGGGGCCCCCACTTGATTTGATCCGCCACTGTCCACTCTGTACAGTTTTGGTTCAGGTTCCTTAATGCGAAGGCTTAAAGTTATATGCAAACCAATTGTGTCCAATTTTCTAAACATTTGATGTGTTATGACTTCACAAGGATATTTAAAAATAAATTTTTAAACTTCTCTGTTACAATTTGGCCGCCTACGCGATTTTAAAAAACTTCACGCGCCTAATCGAAACAAAAAACGCAACGTAGCGTGCCGTGTACACATAACCGTGCTTGTTTGTTTTGACGTTACGTTCTGTCAAAAGTTTCGTACGAATTTTGCTTTTGCTCCGACGTAAGTTTGAGTAATTTTGTTACGAAAAAAATAGCTATGCGCGCGCACGTAAATGCCGTAAAATAGCCTTGCGTTTAGATTTGAGTGAAACCAGTCGGCGCCGGTACTTGGCAGTGTTTGCATCTAATCGATCCTCTAGTGTACAAAAACGTTTATTTACCAATTAAAACATCGTGTAAATGGCTTTTTTGCGTCCATTTCTTAGATGTAGTTTGTCGAAGAACCAAAAGATCTTGCTGAACCACTTGCAGCAGCGTAACAATAATATTAAACAAATTGCGCTCAAGACGACAGCAGCTTCTGTAGTTGTCCAGGAAAGTTCGAGCGGCCCTCCTCGACCGAGAGATCCTTTGGACATAACTTTCGAGGATGCTAAAGCAGCTTTTAAGAGCAAGACGACATGGGAACTTGTACGGGCCTATCTTGTGTACACGATCTGCTCCTTCGATTATATCGTTGATCATAACATGCAGGTAAGTTTTCTGCATCTTATGATATATGTAGACCTTTTTAATTTATGCATTTACCTAAGGACAAGTACCTGCCGATTATAAGAGCGGCCTTGAATAGCTTTCTAGCCCAATCATTTTATGTTTTTCTTCCAATCAACCCCTAGCGGATTAATTTTAAACGCCGCAGAATTTGTCTCGCTTCATAAACCTTTTTTATTTATGTAACAGTTAAAAAGATGATCGATCGGCCGGCCTAGTGATTTTCTGCGGTAATTTGGCAGCTCACACCGTATCGATCGCTTTCGGGAGTCGCATTTTACAAACTACATATCAACGCTCTAACACAGCAACATTAAAACACATCTAAATCGAACTAATATATCATTTTTAGATTGCAGTGCGGTAAATATTTTAAAACCGCGATTATTAGCCATGTTACATTCTTCTAAAAATCGAACCCGTAATGCTGCGCGACCTCGGCTGTTACATAATAACTGCAATTGAATATACATACACTTTTGGCGGCTGTAAAATTATATAGCGTAACTAGTTGTCATTATGCCTTGGGAATGGTGAACACGAGACCGTAGCCTACTTGGTTCACCGTACTGGGGCATTGTTGCGTTATTGAGACCCGCAATTGTCGTAGGACGGATCGATAACACGGATACCGGATGTTTTATATTTGACGACAGTTGGACATAGTTCGCTTTTATTTCGTGCCTAATTTTATATTAAAACGTTCTCACGTGATGGCGTAATTATGTTGCTTGATTTTTGTTTGCGTTTTTCGTTTGTTTTCGTCACGTTCGACTCGAAATTGTTTGTTGTTTCACTTATAAAGTCGAGGACGAAAAACTGCGATATCGCAAATTGTAAATTGCAAGAAGCAGCACTTAAATCGCCAAAACAGAGATGATTGCCACGTAATTGGAATAAAATAGATTGCTTTTGTTTCCGTCAGTAACCCAAACACAGGTCCGTCAAGTTGGGGCTACAACATAACAAAAAACAAAAACTTTAAACGTCATAATTTTTTGCTCATTTTTTGCTAATTTTTGCTATACTTTTTAAATTTTTTGCTGCTCTCTAATAGGAGATAATTAAAAAAAAAGAATTGTAACTCCAACTTTACGCTGCTGAGTTACATTTGCTAAAAAGTCAAACTGTTTTTATGTCACAATTTTTTGCTCATTTTTTGCTAATTTTTGCTGTAATTTTTAATTTTTTTGCTGGTCGCTTTTCCAAGATATGTAGTTTTTTCATAATCATTATGTGCTACAAATAGGTGGTATTCTTGGATATACAACACGAATAACTTTGAATAACCAAAATGTACGTCAATGTTTTGTTCTAATAACTTTATAATAATTTATAAAGTTAACTTATATACACACTTTCAATTTATTGATATTTAAAAGTAGTTTTGTTGCAGTTTTTGTAAAAACCATAAAGTTTCTTTACATGACTATCAGTTAAGGCATTATTACACTCCAATAAAATTGAACAATAGGTACATAAATTCAGACCTGCAAATAACAATGCTTATGACCCACCAGAAATAGGACTAGGTTCTTTTTGTAGAAATAAACATTTTTAGTTGACAATGTTACAACAATAAAAAAATGTTAGTACAAAAACCTAATTTTTATTCTTATGTGATGTGGGACATACAGGGTGTCCCCGTTATCACCGCGAATATTTTAAGTGGTGATAGAGGACCTTTTTCTAAGAAAAAATTTCAAGTAAAATTTTTTCCTTAAATCAAATGCTAAGCTGATATCAACACTAACTTGATTTTTTTACACTTCTGCATTTATAAGACTCTGTAGCCAAAAATATCAATTTTATCGTAAAATACCTGTAAGCTTTTTAATAGAGCATGAAATTCTCTACAAAATAAGTTTTATTTATTTTTTGTCTACAGGCAATGGTTTGAGAGTTATAAAGCAGTTTGTACAAAAAAATGTAAAAAATGTAAAAAATTTAATTGTTTCTTAGACTTTGCAACCGCTGTATCTTTAAAACGAAAGGTTGTACAAAAAAACCGACGGACGGCCTATTTCGGATACCAAATTTTATTCGCTACAACTTTGGTCAAGTGAAATTTTTTGAAAATCTAACCGATTTTCCGGAAAAGCTGAAAATAAGGAATAGAGTGCAAAAACAAAATTTCCTACAAATATTGTTTTGTATTTAAAAATGCTTTTAAAGAGAGTGCGATTACATAATTGAATGATTGAGTTCATTTTGAACACTTATTGAAGTAATTTTGTGGTTACATGTTAATTTTATTGCGTCCAGATGGATTTGCATTGTTTTGCATTTTATCGTTTTCGAAAAACAAAAACTCCCGGTATTATGATATTTTGTATTTAAAAATGCCATAGCATCGGCAACATTCATAAAATTATGGATCTCATCAGTTTCAAAGCTTTTTATGAAGATTGAAATTCTTCAGAAAACCACCCCTTATCATTTTTTTTTAAGGAGCTAACGAACAAATTTAACAAAAAATTGTAAAATTGCATATAAATAAGTTATGTACATTTTAAAAAACGCCGCATCTTTTTAACGAAACGTCGTAGAGCAAAACTGATGCCTATTGCGGATAAGGCATTTAACGGACTACAACTTCGGTAAATATATTGTTCAATAAAACTAAATGTATCATAGAAATGTCTATAATAGTGAAAAGGTGAAAAAAAAAACGATAAAATGCAAAACAATGCAAATCCATCTGGACGCAATACAATTAACATGTAACCACAAAATTACTTCAATAAGTGTTCAAAATGACCTCCATCATTTTCAATCACGTAATCGCACTCTCTTTAAAAGCATTTTTAAATACAAAACAATATTTGTAGGAAATTTTGTTTTTGCACTCTATTCCTTATTTTCAGCTTTTCCGGAAAATCGGATTGATTTTCAAAAAATTTCACTAGACTAAAGTTATAGCCCATAAAGTTTGCTATCCGGAATGGGCCGTCGGTTTTTTTGTACAACCTTTCGTTTTAAAGATACAGCGGTTGCAAAGTCTAAGAAACAATTAAATTTTTTACATTTTTTACATTTTTTACATTTTTTTGTACAAACTGCTTTATAACTCTCAAACCATTGCCTGTAGACAAAAAATTAATAAAACTTATTTTGTAGAGAATTTCATGCTCTATTAAAAAGCTGCAAGATATTTTACGATAAAATTGATATTTTCGGCTACAGAGTCTTAAAAAGGCAGAAATGTAAAAAAATCAAGTTAGTGTTGATATCAGCTTAGCATTTGATTTAAGGAAAAAATTTTACTTGAAATTTTTTCTTAGAAAAAGGTCCTTTATCACCACTTAAAATATTCGCGGTGATAACGGGGACACCCTGTATGTGTCCCTTTAATGGTCTAAAGAGGGTTAAAAAGTCGTAAATAGTTTGTAAGGTACCGTGGGTTACACACGAAATTGTTTAGTGTTTTTTTAGTAAACTGAATTTTTACTTTGAGGTAAGTAATAAATAATTATTCTGTTAGTTGATATTTGCATGTTTAGTGGCCCATACTTGTAACTTATAAACAGTGGCTGGAAGTTCCAAGTATTAAAATTTATGATGGGGTGCCAAACATTCAATAAAATTATGAAGCATTTCATTTATATTAGGCATTAAATTCTATGCTGTTTTAAACTGCATTGTAACAGGGATATTCTAGTTCTGTTCTGTTTCAAACATCTGTTTTTAGGTACAAATCCCTTTCTATATTACCTAATAGTGTAATAAAAGAGTGTAATAATGCCTTAACTGATAGTCATGTAAAGAAACTTTATGGTTTTTACAAAAACTGCAACAAAACTACTTTTAAATATCAATAAATTGAAAGTGTGTATATAAGTTAACTTTATAAATTATTATAAAGTTATAGAACAAAACATTGACGTACATTTTGGTTATTCAAAGTTATTCGTGTTGTATATCCACGAATACCACCTATTTGTAGCACATAATGATTATGAAAAAACTACATATCTTGGAAAAGCGACCAGCAAATAATTTAAAAAATACAGCAAAAATTAGCAAAAATGAGCAAAAAATTGTGACATAAAAATATTTTGACTTTTTAGCAAATGTAACTCAGCGTAAAGTTGGAGTTACAATTATTTTTTTTTTAATTATCTCCCATTAGAGACCAGCAAAAAATTTAAAAAGTACAGCAAAAATTAGCAAAAAATGAGCAAAAAATTATGACATAAAAACAGTTTGACTTTTTAGCAAATGTAACTCAGCAGCGTAAAGTTGGAGTTACAATTCTTTTTTTTTAATTATCTCCTATTAGAGACCAGCAAAAAATTTAAAAAGTATAGCAAAAATTAGCAAAAAATGAGCAAAAAATTATGACGTTTAAAGTTTTTGTTTTTTGTTATGTTGTAGCTCCAACTTGACGGACCTCCCAAACACGCGTTTGTTACGCACGGTAACCGCCGTGCGCGCTTTCGTTCTCATTTTAATACGTGTTTTAGTAGATGCAGATCAAAAATTGAAAGTAATCTATTTATGGAGTACTTACACATGATGTTTATTGATTAGAAAATAGGTACCTCACGCAGTTGCAGTCCCTGTTCCTACGTCGTAAAAATCTTCATTCACTTTTGAGTCACTCGATGGTCGATGGGCTTAAAAAAGTAATTCGAAACAGGGCCGCCGCGTGCATATGAGCCACCTTTATGCAAACTTTAACCTCCCCCCTGAATGTAAATAAAAAATTAAAAAATTTTGTAATCATTATATGCATTTATTACAGTATAAAGAATAATAAGACAAAACAAAACAAATTTATCACGTATGAAAAGTAAAGTATAAATAAAGTTATACCTTTGTATATGTAAAAATAATGAACAGTACCTACAACAAGATACGTTTGATGAACCTTATATATCTAATAATGATAAAACGAACCCCACCATAATGTCACTGCTGTTAAAGAAATTTTGGATTTTGATTCAAAGAACCCGAAACTTCGAATTAACTGTCTATTTTAAATTTAGCGATCCAAGCAAAATATGTAACCATAAAAATTAGAGATTGTTTAGTTGAAATTTTTTCTCGTCAAGTAATAGGAGTTATCCTAAAGTCGAGAACCATATTGTTATCGAATGTTACCAAATGGAGAAAAACTTACTAGAAGTTATTTAGTTTATTCAAAATCGCGATAAACGGTTTTTTGTTATCATTGTAAAATATTTAATGATCAACATACGCAACTTACCAATGAATACGGTTGTCTTGATTAAAAACTGTTCAAAATATAGCGAACTTAAAAAGTCGTTGAGTAATGAATGTTCGATTAATTCAACACAAGATTATACGAAACTGAAAACGTATCCAAACATCACAAGAAAGAATAATGCTGATTATTTAGGTAAGAAGATATAAAAGAAATGTGAAAAATTTGTGAAGCCACAAAGCAAAATATTTTAAAAATAGTTAGAGTCGAAATATTGTTATTTAATTCTTCATACCACCTGGACTTGAGCTACACAGAACAATTTACTATTGTTATTAGATTTGTTAATCGCAATAAAGATACAAATATCGCGAAATTTTTTATTTTTTTAATAGTTTTCGGTTTGTAGACTATATTACCGGCCAGGGATTATTCGAATTTATTATAATTCTTTTAAAATTTTACTGAACATCAATATTTGGGATTAAGATACATTTCAGAGCTTTTTTCATTTCTTGTGTTGCTATTCTTTAAATTTGGTAATTAACGAAGCAACGCCAATCTTGTTTTTTTTAAGAATTCCTAAGATAACAAAATAGAAAATGTTTGGATACGAAACATCAGTTAAGTCAATAAATAATGAAAAAAAAATATTTCGTGATTTTATACACCACAATATGATGAATTACAAAAGACTTGCGTAGTCAAAATAGCACAATGAACTTATCCACGACATAAGTAAATTAAAAGAATGAAGTGAAAAAGATCTATTAAAACACAGCAAAGATTAACACATAAAACTGAGCGGCAATAAAAATTCGGACGAACGGTATATTGACGGTACGACTTTGGCCTCGCCAAGTTTCAAACTGTATTTATGAAAATAAATTAACAGAAACGTTTCCAAGTACTGCCATAAATATACAGTGTGTACAAAAAGTAACGTAACGGATCAATATCTCGTCTTGTAACAATTTCACAAAAAAAAGTTTCATTCAAAAGTTGTTTGTGGTAATTTACTACATGACTTTAAATTATTTTCAACTATACAGGGTGTTCCATTTTCGCGCTATAGCAAAAACAAAGATTTTTTTAAATGGAACACCCTGTATATTTTTAGGTCTTCGAATGTCATTTTTTAACCTCTACATGAATGTCTTTTCATTTTTTGATTTTGTGACAGTGTTGCCAACTTATTAAATTTTTTTCTGAAAAATCTGAAATAAGCAGGCTTAACTTTAAAAAATCGTAGCGACCTCGTTTCTTGAAGTTAAGAAATAAGTTTTAACAATAATGTTAGTCCGGTTAGGGAGCAACATATTAATAATAAAAAAATTAAATTTATTGATACAGGGTGTTCACAAAAAAATGCCAAACATTCCAAACTTCAAAGTGACATAACTCATTTTTTTCAAATGTAAACACACTTGTTTTATTATGCTATTCGATAGCATTTTTTCTCCCCTTCAATTTTTATGAAGGGTGTCCTATGGCTAAACCCCGTAGTTGTTTTGTAAATTGATGAACAAAGTATTTACTTAAAAAAACAACATAAGCGATTGACTAATCTACTAGAAAAACTTTTGGATCCATACTTAATATGATAAAATCATTTTAACTAATAATAAAAAATTAAACATACTCTCTTGCTCTTATAGGGTAAGGTCGGGTATATCGTACCGCTTGCTAAATCGTACCACTGCTATTTTTCTTATTAGAAGGTGTAAATGGTGCAATCTTTTCTACTCAATCCGAGGCCCTTGTATTGCAAAACATAGAGCAGTTTCCATTTTTACCGTCAAAATGACTGTTTCCGGGTAACTTTCAATTTGTAAAAACAGTGTCGTCAATAATAATTTTGTTCGTTCATGTGTAAGATTTTTATTCTAAATCGGTAAGTTGAACCGTATGAATACTTTTACATTAGCATTTGTCAGTAAATTAGGCGTAAATTAAAACTTGCTTTAATACGTTGAAATTGTAATTAATTTCACATTAAGCATAAAATCGCACAATGTGGCAGTTCGGCAAATCGTACCGCAAATGGTTTGGTATATCGTACCAGGTACGATTTGCCGAATCTCCAACACTTGTTGCCTCCATTTTTAAAAAAGCATGCCGTCCCAAAGCTACGACCTCAAAAACAGTAGAAGATGTTGAAGTAGTAGTGAACCCAGATGATTGGCATTGGTATTGTTTCATTTGCGAAGAAAACGTAATTGAAGATATGTGCGGTGTGAGAGGTGTAACCGTTGGACCCATGAAACATGTGCTGGAATGAGAGCTGGTACAAAAAATATGTTTGGGTTAATTGTTAATAAGCTGTTGTACCTATCTTAAATTTGTACCTAATCTCCATATATAACCTGTAGGTACGATTTAGCCACCCCTAGGTACGATTTACCGAACGAGTAAGGGAAATAGTACCTTTTGTAGCATTGTGCAATTTATTTTTTTCTTTTATGTTCCTATTGTTATTTGCTTATGGATTTATATCATTTTTATAAACAAATATGTATACTAACCAATGATATTTTTTATTTCGCGTAATTTTTAATAGAAGATTCACCATAACCAAAATTCTAAAAAGTGGTACGATATACCCGACCTTCCTATACATCTACGCCTTGCTGATATTTTACGGCTATAGTAGTTGTAACCTTTTCTTTGCGGTGTTCGCCCCATGATTTATAGGAAGAAATTGAAAATAAAATAACCATGTTTATGTTCGTATCTCAGAATCAAACTGATAACTGAGATATCAGTGTCGTAGTATTATTTTCGTTTTCTGTGACGTTTAGGTTGTCCTGTCATTTTATGTGTTGTATTGCTAATGCTGTATGTTGTAGAACAGACATACGGCGATAAAATGGTGGGGTATTAATTACATCGCCTTCGCTTCGGAAAGTACAAGCAAAATTTCCTTAAAAATGGGTTTCTAAGTTCAAGTATTTAAAAAAAGATTGTGAATATATTTATTTCAAATTAACAACGATTATTAAAAACATGTCCGGTACTGTGAGACGATTTTTTAATTTTAGCCAATAGCTTACAAATATTGATGGCGTAAACAGACGTCAATTTTAAGCAGTTTTTAATATTTTTTTATGCCTAACAGTATTAACTTTTTTAAAATTTGATCTCGTACCACAATTCTCGTACCAATAATTTGTTTACTTACAAATTCTTAAGTACCTACTTTTGATAATTAGGGTGAGAAAATAATTTGAATTACGAAAGCTCTTTTAACGCGTGCTTTTAGTTATTTAGTTCGCCCTTTACGTTATTTTATAAAGAACTAGCGATTCCGGAGGCCCTTCGGGGCTGCTTCACCGCTAGATCCCGGCTTGCGCGTAGAATTCTCTTTGCGCGTAAAATTCTTTTCGGGCAAAAAATTATCTTTCGTTTGGTGCAATTCCCATGTCCCTAATTGGCTCAGTGCCCGAGATATATCGATTATAACTAAGCTGGAGATGATCAATCGATTAGCTCAAATTTTTATTTACAATACTCCCAATTGCTTTTCAAAATTTTCATACTACTAGCGCTGATACAGGCGGGTCACTTTTTTTGGAGGTTCAAATTTTATTTGTAACACTCGTTATTGCTTTTTAAATTGGAATAAATATATTCGTACTACTCGCGCTCCGCGCTCGCACCTAATGGTGCCTGTACACCTGAGAGTAAAGTACTCTCGAGAGTAGCGTCGCCAAGGATACAGCCAATCGCGAGTTACTCTCAGGGGCTGTATCCTTGGCGACGCTACTCTCGAGAGTACTTTACTCTCAGGTGTACAGGCACCATATTGCTACTCAAATTCTATTAAATTGGTAATCAAACTACTCGCGCTTCGCGCTCGCACCCAATGGGTCCGAGTATAAATCTTTTTGGGCAAAAAATTACCTTTCCTTTGGTGGACGTTCCGTGTCTCTATGTTCCCGAGATATATTGATTATAAATAAGCGGGTCGATGAACAATCGATTGGCTCAAATTTTTATTTACAACACTTGTCATTGCTCTTTAAAACCGAATAAATCAATATTCGTACAGTGTCATCGTATTTTCATATTCTAAAGTTAAAATTCAATTCAAAAGTGGGATTGTTTGCTATGTATATTTAGGGGAGAGCGTGGCGATTCCGAATTGGTATGATACATGCACAAAAAGCTAATGGTGCCTGTACACCTGAGAGTAAAGTACTCTCGAGAGTAGCGTCGCCAAGGATACAGCCAATCGCGAGTTACTCTCAGGGGCTGTATCCTTGGCGACGCTACTCTCGAGAGTACTTTACTCTCAGGTGTACAGGCACCATAAAGTGGAGAAGGTCTGAGCGTTTCTATTATTTTGTCAAAGTTTGACAGTGCGTGCACGCGAAGACGTTTTCATCATGTAGGTACTAACATTTTTGCACGTTTTACTTAATAAATTTTGCCGAGGTCCGGAGCGTGCACATATTAAAATTCGACACTTTATACGATTTTACAAAAAAAAATCGCGATTTTCGGACACCCCTGAGTATATTTGTAAAATTTCAAGAGGAGTTATCATAAGATGTAAAATTAAATCTGCTTATAAAAAATATACGGTTTTATCAAAGTTTTGACAAAAGTAAGCACTCTTCTCTTATAAGCAACCCTGGAGTCGTAAATTTGTTTATAGATAAATCTAATAATACAGAAACTATTACTTAAATTTTATTTTACATTTTATTCAAGAAGAACACTTATCCTCTAATACGAAGGTCGTGAATTTTTTTTGTAGATGAGTAGTAATGTAGAAACTATTTGTAAAATTTCAAGAGGAGTTATATAATAACTTACGAGTTATTAATTTTTGAACGTAATAATAATAGGGCGGGTGCTTATGAACACGTGATAAGCACCCTTATCCCCGAATACCGAAGTCGTGAATTTTTTTGTAGATGAGTCTAGTAATGTAGAAACTATTTGTAAAATTTCAAGAGGAGTTATATAATAACTTACGAGTAATTAATTTTTGAAAGTAATAATAATAGAGCGGGTGCTTAAGAACACGTGATAAGCACCCTTATCCCCGAATACTGAAGTCGTGAAATTTTTTGTAGATGAGTCTAGTAATGAAGAAACTATTTGTAAAATTTCAAGAGGAGTTATATAATAACTTACGAGTAATTAATTTTTGAACGGATTAATAACAGCGGGTGTAGTTAAGTATAAGGACGGACATATGGCTCCGCTGTAGGTGGGAAGAGTTTAGATCTAGGCGGGTGGAGCTTATTGTAAGGCTGACAGTATGTTAAGAAGCCGCTGCTAGAATGAGGCTGCTAGATACACTCTCGTAAAGTTTAAGGAGTGCGACAGTCAAACTGAATCACCCGGTATAAGATTGTATAGTGAAATCAGCTGAATGCTGCGAATAGGTCACTGTGTGACGTCACCGGGTAGCCGACATAATCAGCGGTTCTAAAATTTTGATTGACGTGAGTTCTTTATCCATTGCTTGAAATATCTGTAAGTCTAAATAAGGTTCTGAATTTTTGACTTATCTCATCCTTCATTTGTATTTCTGAATAATTCAAGTCTAAATATTGTGATATTTTATGTGAAATTTTCATTAGAGCATGAGTTTTATAATCAACTAAACACCGTGTCTAAAACATGATCGTGTGACGTGATCTAAAATTTTATTGCAACTGTGATATTGAGATTTTGAAACTGGCTTTGGAGTCACTTGCTCCAAACAATGTTTAATTAGGGATCCATGAAAGTCCAAAGGTTTAGAATCTCCGTTCAAAGGTCAATTTAAATGCTCTATTAAATTGCCAGTGTTTTTTTCGGAGGCAAAATTCCATAAGATATAATCATTTGGCGTGGCTGCCGACATACAAACCTATAAGTTTTCATCCAAGAAATGCTGCATAGGTCAGATTACCAGCTGTTTTACATTACTATTTTTAGATGTCATAATCTGTTTTAAATCACTACGTTAAAATGCGTTTTGTTTTGTGGCACACCTTGATCTTAGAATGCATTTTTAAATTCCCGAGTGTGAGATAGCTTTTGCATCAAGATCACGGTAGTCATTTGAATGTTTGAAAAACAAGCGAGAAGTTACAAGTAGATTTTAATATGTTAAAAAATCGGTTTTATCTCGTCTTCTTTCCTTAATGATAATCGACACAGTTATAATTTTAGAGGTAATTTCATTTGTTTCGTCACTTCCCAGCAGAAAACAAAATAAACATAACAGGTTAAAATTATCTTGTCGTTTTCAAAAGGTTTATGGATGTACAGGGTGGTCTATTTTCGATGCCCATACAGGGTATCTCGGTTATTATCAGAGATAGAAAAAAACTAAATACATAAACTCGATTTATTTTTTCGAGAGAAATTTATTGCCGTAAACAGATTTTTGATATCTTTTTTAATTTTCGAAATATAGCCAAAAACCGATTTTTGGCACTTTTCAAAAATGTTAAATATCTCGTTTAAACGAGAAGATAGAAAAAAACTTTTAAGACATTTTTCGCATGATTTTTTGTGCTTAATAAGATAGCGATGTTCAATTGTTTTTTACTTATATCAATGCCGATATATTGCACCTAACTTTCTTATTTTAAATGGCAACCATAGGGAAATTATATATTTTTGAAAAATGCAAAAAATAAGCTTTCGATTCATGTCAAAGCCAACTATGGTTGTCATTTAAAATAAGAAAGTTAGTGTAATATATCAATATTTGTATGAGTAAAAAAAAATTGAACATCGCCATCTTATTAAGGACAAAAAACCATGCAAAAAATGTCTTTAAAGTTTTTCTCTATCTTTTCGTTTAAGCGAGATATTTAACATTTTTGATGTCTTTTTTGATACTCGAAATTAAGCCAACACCATTTTTGGCTCTTTTCAAAAATGTTAAATATCTCGTTTAAACGAGAAGATAGAAAAAAACTTTAAAGACATTTTTTGCATGGTTTTTTGTCCTTAATAAGATGGCGGTGTTCAATTTTTTTTTACTCATACAAATATTGATATATTACACCTAACTTTCTTATTTTAAATGACAACCATAGTTGGCTTTGACATGAATCGAAAGCTTATTTTTTGCGTTTTTCAAAAATATATAATTTGCCTATGGTTGCCATTTAAAATAAGAAAGTTAGGTGTAATATATCGGCATTAATATGAGTAAAAAACAATTGAACATCGCTATCTTATTAAGCACAAAAAATCATGCGAAAAATGCCTTTAAAGTTTTTTTCTATCTTCTCGTTTAAACGAGATATTTAACATTTTTGAAAAGTGCCAAAAATCGGTTTTTGGCTATATTTCGAAAATTAAAAAAGATATTAAAAATCTGTTTGCGGCAATAAATTTCTATCGAAAAAATAAATCGAGTTTATGTATTTAGTTTTTTTCTATCTCTGATAATAACCGAGATACCCTGTATGGGCATCGAAAATTGACCACACTGTACACAAACTTGTCTAGCGCAGCGGTACTCAAACGTACGACTTTCTGAGAACGTTTATTGTAAAAATCAGAAACTGAACCGAAAACCTAAAACAGGAAAAACCGTTATTTTTGTTGGAACGAAAACCGGAGCTGAACCGAAAAATTATCGGTTTATTTCGGTTCGGTTCAGGTCAGACACGCGCGTTAACACAATCTTACTCTCCACTTCAGTTGTCGTTGTTTCTTCAAATGCAATTTAAAAATTAATCGCTCGGAGCTGAACCGAAAACCGAAAAAACCGTCGATTTTCCCGAACGAAAACCGGAACCGAACTGATATACAGGCTGTCACACAAAAAACGCCGCAAGCTGTAACTCCGTTATTTGTGGTCCGATTTTGCTGAACAAAAAACTAAATGAAATGTCTCCTCAGATGCTATGAACTGAATTGGATTTCAATTTTTTTCAAGGTCAACTTAAATGTCAAACGATAGTCAATTTTTTTTTCAAATGGCACCATCAATTTTTTTTTACTAAATCTGGTAGACATTATTTTTCTGAATTTAATGATGTAATCATAAGTTAATTTTAGTGCAAAACTAATAAGAAATAAAAAATAAAAGTTTAACTAAAATAGGTTATGTTTCACAAAATTTTCAAGCGTGCCGTGAAAAACAAAAAAATCTTAATCAACAAATGTCATTTAAATACCACACTGACAAATAGGATTTGATCAGTGTGCCAAAATAAGATAAAATTTAATACAAATTTTTCCCCGTGCCAGTACCTAACCTTACCTAACCTAACCTTACCTTACCTAACCTAACCTTACCTAACCTAAGCTAACCTTACCTAACCTAACCTATCTACCAGAAACAACCGTCAGTTATTACGTTCAGTATTGCCAACGTCATGTTGTTCCGTGCATCGCTACAGTTGGTATTTTATATGTATAGTAATGATCAAATTATTGTACCGATATAAGAAGAGTTGTTATTTTTTGGTATTTTTTATTTTTTGATATTTAAATAACATGAGCTGTAGATAATTAGCATACTAATTAAAAATAAATAAAACATTTCGAAAAAGTTTAAAATTTGAAAAACAAATTTATTCATAAGAATTCTTTAGGGTGCCGTCGAAAATCTCTCGAGTGCCAAGTTTGGCACGTGTGCCACCTATTTGCCATCCCTGATCTAAGGTAAAAATATAGTATACAGGGTGCCCATTTTTCTAACCTGTTGTATGGGTAACTCCGTTAATATTGGAGATACAGAAACGTTTAAATTAGCAAATTTGTGCAGAATTTAAAGGGAAATCTGATGCCATTTTCAAATTTGACCTACGTCATCAACTTTTTGAAATATTTTGAAAAAACTGAAAAAGGTCGATTTTTTCAAACTTGAATAATTCCGTAACCATATGAGTTAGAATAAAAATAAAAATTGACTTTTATAGATATTTTTACGCAGATTTTAAATATGTTAACGAAATTTTCATAGCACTCTCGATTTCCGAGTTATAGCACAAACTTGCATTTTTTTAAATGGAAGTCATAGTTGGCTGTGGTCTTATTAAAAAGGTTATTTTTTTCTCGTTTCAATGATATAAGGTTTGTTATGCTTAACTGTTGTAGTTTTTCTTTAAATAAGCAAAAATCATTTTACATGTTCACAGCCTACTAATAGATGGGAGTTATCCCGTGTTGACAGGGTTGAGCAGATTTAAATCAATTGATTTAAATCACGATTTAAATCATGATTTAAATCAAGTGATTTTTTTTTAAAAGTGACAAGTTTTTGACGTTAGCGTAGTGAACAACTGAACAGTCAGTTTTTTCAATTTCCACGGCACTCTATTGCTTCAATAACGATTTGAAAAAAAATGTCGAATATCTCGAAAAGTATGAGTTTTGGTTATAGGACATACTTAACAAAATATGAAGCTCTTTTAAAGACGAATTCGATGACATAAAAAAATACAGGTGTTTGCATTTGAAAAAATCGAGTTAGGAGCTTTTGAAAATCATGGAAGTTGCCACCTATTTATAAACACCCCTGTATATGTGATTCAAATTTTTTCATATCGAGCGAACAGAGACATTTTTTCTTCATGTCCATACCAAATTACAACTCTGTATTTCAAAATAACTTCAGGAGAATTTTTTAAATAAAGACTTCAAACTTTGAATAATCTAGAAAATATTTTTTTTTACAACGCCGTATAAAAACCTGTAGTATTTTATATTGACGCAAAGCTAAAATTAGGGCGGTCAAAAATATTAAATAAAAAATTGTGGGTTGTATATGAAATATAAAAGTTGCTATTAGTTCCAGAAAGGTGACTCACCCTGTATATTTGAAAATATTTGTATTGTGTTTAGAAAAAGCTGTATAAAATAGCATTAGAATCAACTTCATATCTCAAGCCGTTTAGCCACAATCGACCGATCCCGCACTAATGACTCACCCTGTATATAATTAATTAAACATCACCATTTAGCACTGATTTTTCAAAATTCTTAATCATTATACTTAATTTTTCATTTTGACAAAAATTCACCAATGAATTAAATATATTGATTATTAAATATATTAGCACAAAACAGAAATAGCATGTGAATATGTCACTAAATTCGATAATATGGTATATTTGATTAAATTAAAAAAATCTGATTTAAATCAAAAAAATCTGATTGAAATCAAATAAATCGATTTTTTTGATTTTTTTAAAAAAACATGATTTTTATCCACCCTGCGTGTTGATGTTCTTTTTTTTTGATGTGACATTTAAGAGTTGTCTCTTATTGCTAGTGTAGCAGTTATTAGCCAGTTACAAATTTTAAAAACAAAACCTCATAGTTTGTCAAATAAAATTTATTGTTTGTTATACGTATGTCTCTCTCTCGTGTTGATCAAAATTTTTGTTTATTATAAATTTCAAAAACAAAGTTTTCTAATGAAGAAATATTAGCAGGCTTTTTTTAAATTGGTTTCTAATAACGAAAATAATTTCTTTCTTGGTTGGCTCTTTTCCATAAATCTTTGCAAATACATTTCACTTGAATTTCTACTATTTCTATTACAAGCGTAGTAATAGAAAAGCATGTGGTTTTTTCTTTATTAGAACACATTGTTTTTGAAATTTACAATAAACTCAATCAAAAATTTTGATCAACACGAGAGAGAGATTTACACCTAAAACAAACAATAAATTATATTTGACAAACTATAAGGTTTTGTTTTTAAAATTTGTAACTGGCTAATAACTGCTACACTAGCAATAAGAGACAACTCTTAAATGTCACATCGAAAAAAAAGAACATCAACACGGGATAACTCCCATCTATTAGTAGGCTGTGAACATGTAAAATGATTTTTGCTTATTTAAAGAAAAACTACAACAGTAAAGCATAACAAACCTTATATCATTGAAACGAGAAAAAAATAACCTTTTTAATAAGACCATAGCCAACTATGACTTCCATTTAAAAAAATGCAAGTTTGTGCTATAACTCGGAAATCGAGAGTGCTATGAAAATTTCGTTAACATATTTAAAATCTACGTAAAAATATCTATAAAAGTCAATTTTTATTTTTATTCTAAATCATATGGTTACGGAATTATTCAAGTTTGAAAAAATCGACCTTTTTCAGTTCTTTCAAAATATTTTAAAAAGTTGATGACGTAGGTCAAATTTGAAAATGGCATCAGATTTCCCTTTAAATTCTGCACAAATTTGCTAGTTTAAACGTTTCTGTATCTCCAATATTAACGGAGTTACCCATACAACAGGTTAGAAAAATGGGCACCCTGTATGTTGTGGTCTTTAATAAATTCTTATAAGATACAGGGTGTCCCAGTTATCGTGAACAGCATGGGGATCTATTAGATGGTAAGAAATACAGAGTTGGCTAAATGGGTCAAAATAATCTATGATTTTTGATTATAACTTAATTATTTGAAATCGTGCTCAAAATATAGCGTTTATTTTTCCTAAATTAATATTAACAGAGATACCTACCCATGCAATCCCATCGAATTTGGACCACCCTGTATATAACCTTGCCAAACAAACCTTAATTATTGGTGTTGGACAAGATTAATAAATATGGTAACAACATGAAGTTGAATGAAAAAAGTAGATACGATAACCAATGGTGGCTTCTGTAACGGACGACCTTGTCAAAAATGCATGCTTTTGTTTGTTAAGGAAGCAGTGCAAAATGTGATGTATGTTGTCAGTCAGTTATACACACCCGGTATATACCGTTTCCGTACCCAGGAAAAAATAAAAATTTCTGTTATGAAGGAAGAAAAACAAATTCATTCCAATTATCTTTTATTATCTCTCTTTTCGCGTTGGACATAAAATAATTCACGCACAATTCGGATTTATCGTATCTTATTTTTTACTATTGTCAATATACAGAACAAGATAAGACATGGCGTCTAGCCGTCTAGACTTTGTATTCGTTAATAATCATTGAAAATAAATAGTTGATTTACTATAATCTTACAGGTAGTAGTGTCAGGGTCAAGCATATCATTTCCCAAGTTTATAGGTTAGTTATAAACATAAATTAATAACAATCGAAACTCGACAAAACTACATCTCCGTTGTTTTCGTACTGCTTTCATTTGTTTTATTCCTTCGTTTGTTATTGTTTTTCCGCTGTTTTGTATTCTCTTTTTTCTTTATTCATATTTTTTAATTCACGCCCTTTGTTTTTTGTTTTTGTTGTGGAATTTTCTTTGTTAACTGTGTGATTCTTATTTTTACCTGATATTCTCCTTTTCCGTGTTTATGTTTCTTCTTTTTATGTTCTTTCTTCATTGTTAAATTTTTTTCACATTTTCCGCCTTGCTTTACTTAATTTTCTTTTGTTTCTACTTGTTATGTTACCTTCTCTTCTTACAGCTTCTTTTTTTACAGCTTCTTTTGTTTTCCTTGAATCTTATTTCTTAACCACTTTTTATCTTTATTATTGACCTTATGTTTTCTCGTCTTTTACTTTTTAATTGGTTCATTTTACTATTAAACATAATTTTGTTATTTTTATATTATCATCGTTTGATTTGATTTAAATTAATAAGGGCCTTAAAATAACTGACAAATTATTAAAAAAATACCATTTATGGCGTGTTTTAGCAGTTCCTTTAATATCTATACTTAGCCAATTTTCTGTCATGAAACATGCAGATTACAAATTTGATAGTAAACTGTGAGCATTAGCATTGAGTAAGACCATGTTAGATAATAAATACACCGATGTCACAACATGGCCACCTGCCAAACGTAACAGTTATATTTTAAAAATAACGTGACCTGAGACCTAAAAGGCATTTTTATGAAGGGTCGATATAAATAGCAATAATAATGACATTTCAAAAGGCACTATTCGTCCTTTTGTTAGAAATCCTCGTCGTAACGTAAACAACGCCCCCTCGTGCACTTAAATTTGTTTTGACAAAGGTCTCGTGATCACAAAAATGATGAAAATCGCTCCGCGCTCTAAAAATTGTTTAGTTTTTCTTGCATAACGTAACCAAAAATAAACTATAACTAAGTACTCATATTTTTTGTAACGAATAATAAAAGTATCTAACGAATTCCGTTTGATTTTGTAACGTTAAAGAGTCGATGATATACCGGGTGTAAATGAAGTGTGGTACACCCCCTTTGTTTTCTTTAGTTTTGATTTTAGATGAATGAAATTTTCAGACATATGATATGTGCAAAAAACCGGTATTTTTGAGCCATTGCACACATTTGTTTCACTTCCGGTTTCGCAGAAAATGACCCCAACTTTGTTATTTCAAATGGAACACCCTGTATATTTTTATATTTTTGGAAAGAGGAAGCGATTTTGTATACAAATGCATTATTTCGGTTAATTTTTATAACCTAAAAATTGTTTTTAAACAAAATTTAGTTTTTTATTAAGGGTGCCGTGACCTGCATAAATTGATTTTTATTATGTCAACAATTGTCCAAAAAACGTTTTCGTCAATTTTAAATGACATTTAGGTTACTTTAATCGGCTTTGAAGGTTGCGGAATCGGTTTTTTGACAAAAAGTCAATTTTTTTAAATGGAACCATGCTGGTACTAGCGGTTATTTAAATGGAGCATCTTCTATCGAATCCATCGATACCAATAACTTGTATTTTTTATTAAGAGTCTGCTTCAAAAATTTCAAATTATTGTGAAAATTTATTAAGAGTTTATTAAGGTTTAGTGCGTTGAAAACAGACAGAAAATGTCTTTCAAAACGTATAAAAAATATGTATGGTGCCATAAAAAAAAACAAATATGATGCTGTAACTCCTAAAAAAACAAACGAAAACGAAATTTGACATGACAATAATTTGGTAAATACTGTATCAAACAACTTTTATTCGAACCTTTTTTTTTTTAAGTTGCCACAAGACGAGATATTGATCCGTTACGTTACTTTTTGTATACTCTGTATAAGCCCATCACCATACATTAACACAATCTCCAATAAAGCCAAGCATAAAGCAACAAGGTGGTCTCACTAGCATACAAAGCTGAAAGGCAAAGCATGGCGTCCCACGCAACATATAAATTAGCATGTGCATCAACATACAACCTGGATCTCAATTTAGTTCAACCCATGGACAACTCTCCAGATCAGCAACCTGGACAACCGTCCAGCTATCAGACTCTCTGGTCACGTTGGGTACCGTTGGCATGCTTTGATGGCACCTGGGTGGACACTCCTGTGTACAGCCGGATTCGTACGCTTAAAGCGCCTCATCACCCAGGTGTACCCTCATGGGGCGGCTGCGGCCGGGGGTGGGCCAAGACACAGCCTGGGCCCACTACCCCCCCAGCACCCTGTATGGAGGAATGGAGAGAAATTAGCAGCATGATTAGTACATTACCAAATGATTGCAATCCAAAACACAATATCACAAATAACACAATAATATAATAATCCCCAATAACTGCAGTGTTACATAATACTCTATCTAATATAACTACATACTGCATGCACTACACAATGCCAACCCTTTTTATGATCACACAGCATCACATACACATAACATGTACATTTCTAACAACTTATACTAAGACTGTAGAATATGAACTGTATCTTAAGTGCCCTTGCAAGGGGGTGGCGTCTGGCGAATACATATAAATATTTCTGGGTTTCTACCTGCTTCCAACAAAACCAAGAACCAAATACGAATATACTGTCTTTGTTTAAATGTAACATATGCTTCAGTGTATAATGAAAGTAATTATTAGCATTTTAAATCCAAGAACTAATTTATCATAGTTCATCGAATCTCATAAAGAGAAAATAAAGGTAAAATGCCTTAAATAAAAATATGAGCCTTTCAGTTTCTACAAAATAAGTCGTTTAATAACCTATTATTAACGTGAGCAGCGACACGAGCTGTTTCGTTAAAGTTCATCTTCACAAATGAACTTACCGACGATTTTCTATTGCCCATGCGCGAACGCAATTATTTCCAGGCGATTTTTAATTGTGCAATTTTTAGTTGCGTGGTAAAAATATCGCCCGTGCGCGACTAGCCTAACTATGAACTCGAAGACCATGGCATTGTAGTTATGCCACCGGATAACAATGTCGTAAAGTCGTTTAACTTTATTACCTACCAATTTTGTCTATCCTAGCAACTGTTGAGCCAAGTGTTAACTGACCATTGCGCGGGCGCTTTTACGGTGTTACGTATTTTCCTTGCAGTTGCCATCGTCGTCCTAAGTCATTCGTGCCATGAATGAAGCTTTATTTTGTCAAGGTTGCATTATAATTTATAGGTTTGAAAGTGGCTTTTGGACGAGATAATAATAACGGTCGAGTCACATCGTGTGGCGTGCGGTTACGTAGCGCTGACGTTGGGACCAGCCCCCAGTTGTCTCCGCAAGTTATTTTTACTCACTTGTCATGTTTTTTTGCGATAGTAATAGCTCGCAAGCAGTCAAGTCGCTTGAAATGTATTTAAGTATTCCATGTTCGTTAGGTTTTTATGAGAATTTATTGGAATTCGTTTTGTCGTATGAAATTTTAGCACTGTTCAAATACAGGGTGTTCACAAGGTATGCATTCGCAAATTTTTGCATAAATCGAATGTTTAGGACATAAATAAAACGTTTTTACCGATATCAATTTTTTCATGTGTCCCTTCATATACAGAGTGTCCCAAATATATTAAACAGCATGGAGATCTCGTTAACGGTAAGAGATACAGAGTTGATTAATTGGGTCAAAATGATCTATGATTCAAGAGCAACTGTTCTATGAAAAAAAAACTCGAAAAAAAAATCTATAGTTTTTGCACTATTGATGAAAAACAAAACACATCAGGTTTTTAATTTCTGCTTATAACTTGCTTAATTGCATTTGTCTTCCTTCCAAGATATTTATTTCATATGTTTTGTAAAGCATATGTTAAAAATTTGTTTTAATCTGTAGTAAGACAGCTGTTACTTCCAACCTCAACGTTGCTGAAATCACACTCATAATATTATTCGACGTTGTCTGGGCACTTTTTTGCGTAGATATGAAATTTGTCAACAAATTTTACCTACCTTCATTTGTTTTTGTTGTTTTAACATCAACTTTCTTATTTTAAATACGGCTTATGACCACAACTAATTGTAAGTCAGATAATTGAGGTAGCAGTGATTTCTGGAACATCGTGTATTTAAAAAATTAATTCTGTGAGTGGACAAATGAATCTCCCGACCGTGAAATATGCAAATAAAACAGCCACATAAATTTAGGTAAGGTCAAGATCAAGATACACACGATAAATGTTAAATTGTGCAGTAATAGTCTGGACCAGGGACCAGGCAGGTCGTTATGTAATTATGCTTTAATAAAAACCGACACTAGCTGATTTTGCAACACAATTCAGGCGCATCTGTTGAGCTTACATAAATAAAAGTAATGAGTCGACCAATTCCTGCTCTTAAAATCAAAAGAACTTTGCATAGTTACAAATTATGATGCAATCAATAGTTGTAAGTAATAATATTCAATGTGGCTTCACTTTTTTAATCGTAGCCTTCAGTTTTATTGCTTTAATTTAAAAAGAAGACGTGATTCTCCGTCATTTAATAGTTGAACAGATCAGTTAAGACTATTTTACGTTTTAAATAGTTTGTGTCGCAAAATTTTAAACGAATGCAATTTGCATAAGCTCTGAATTTCTGGACCCGTGGCGCGGTAAACTTAACGTGCCTTTTCACTTAAAGCAGAGGTCGGCGAACCGGGGTAAATTACCCCAA
Source organism: Elmis aenea (assembly GCA_947652605.1). NCBI lineage: Eukaryota > Metazoa > Arthropoda > Insecta > Coleoptera > Elmidae > Elmis > Elmis aenea. Next base: position 13,562,915 of record OX393583.1, on the reverse strand, counting down.
GTGGAGTAAAAATGAAATTCTTGGGAGTAATGAGGACTCATAGACAAATAAAATTATATAAAAAAGGCGTTCCTTGTTATATTTATTATTGTATTCTCCGTATAAATAGATTCAATAAACCTTTTGAATTTAAATAATCTATGATTGTCTTCCATTCAAATCAAGGGGGTAACGTCGGCGTAAATAAGTATATTTTGGGGTAATAGATAAAAAAGTTCCCCGACCCCTGACAGAGTAAATACTGGTAAGTTGCTCTCGATAGCAGCGACACGCCAATGGACACACCCCTGAGAGTCTCGCGAAAAGCGGCGGAGCTACTCAAAAAAGGTCACGTGTTTTTTCCGCTCGCGCGGAGACTGCTATAGGGGGATTGGCCCCCTCTTTAGTCAGAGGTACAATGATAATGGGTAGGGATGTGGATAGTCAAGGATGGGCAAGATAGGTGGAAGTACTGCCACAGCATTTGCCTTAACCATAGAGAAAACCACCTGAAACCTCTACAATGACAGTCGGCCCTGGGAATCGAACCCAGGACCTCCCGATTACAAGTTAGGTTGTTTTACCAACCAGCCACCAAGCTCGGTTTTAGGAGCTACTCTCCGAGAACTGATATTTGTTGCACATTTTTATGGCCATTGAGAATCTAAAAAGAAATCCTGGATATTTTGATTCGTTTTTGATTTATTACAAAAAAACTGCAAAATGTGATTTTAGAAAAATATTATTATCTTCCCTACCATTGACGCTATTTCATTTAAACTTGGTAACTTTATGTTTTTGACCGTCCTGGGTTTGATGACGTCAACAGAAATTTTCTAAGCCTTCTAGATTTCAAGTTGCGATAGTCAACTTTTTTATTTCTTATGGCCGCCATATTGGATTTTTACACCATCAGACAGAAAAAAAAATTAGCTTTTCAGATGGGTAACCAACATACCTTTTTTTTCAAAAAACTTGTTGAAATTTTAAAATTTGTGTAAAATAATCTATAAAATCGCGAATGCTCTGTAAAACAATTGAAATTATAATATGAATAAAAGTGACACAACATTTTATAGGTCTAATAAAATAACGAAATGACAATAAATTTAAAATACCAGATAAATAATTAGTTAAATTGTTTAAAGTGCGCGCCGTTATGTATGATGTAGTGGTTAGTACTCAAATTCATTTCGTCCACTGCCTTTAGGATAGTTTGTCTCGAAATAGAGTCGAAAGCATTTTTGATTTTACGGCGAAGAAGTTCAATATTTTCCGTTAGGGTTGCATAAACAACATCAATGTAAAAGTAATCCATAGGCGTTAAACATGGCGATCACGGAGGCCAATGAACAGGACCAAATGTAATAAGTCATGAATTTTGAAAGCGTACATCTAAATTAATATCCTTTTACAATGCGGGTGTTGTGAGGACCAGCTCCTTCTTGCTGAACTACTGATGATTTTGAATTGTTAATAATAGCAATTCGCCTAACATATCTTCTAAATATGTTTCCAACAATCTTAATTTCGTTATCATTAGACCAATAAAATGTTCTGTAGCTTTTATTTACAGCATAGTTTCAATTGTTTTTCAAAACATTCTCTATTTTATGAATTATTTAAACAAATTTTGAAATTTAAACAAGTTTTTTGAAAGGAAAAAGGTATGTTGGTTACCAATCTGAAAAGCTATTTTTTTTGTCTGTCTGATGGTGTAAAAATCCAATATGGCGGCCATGAGAAATAAAAAAGTTGACTATCGCAACTTGAAATCTAGAAGGCTTAGAAAATTTCTGTTGACGTCATCAGGCCCAGGACGGTCAAAAACATAAAATTACCAAGTTTAAATGAAATAGCGTCAATGGTAGGGAAGATAATAATATTTTTCTAAAATCACATTTTTCAGTTTTTTTGTAATAAATCAAAAACGAATCAAAATATCCAGGATTTCTACTTAGATTCTTAATCGCCATAAAAATGTGCAACTTTTCTCTAATTTAACCTACCTTGTATCTCTTACCGTTTCCAAGATAGCAATGGTGAGCATCGAAAAAAGCACCACCCTGTATACCGAAAGGGATTTTGTACATGAATCGAAACCAAGATTTTAAATGGGCGAACAAATTTTCAATATTAATGTTTTTTTACCCAATTTGTGATTCGGAATTGTTATTTAGAAAAAAAAACGCTGTGGTTCAATTAATAAAACGTTTAAACTATTGTTTGTTGATTATTCTTGTTAAAATATCAAAAATATTTCTACAACAACAAAAGAAGGGTTTTATTACGATCAATAACATAAAGTTACCAAGTTTAAATGAAATAGCGTCAATGGCAGGGAAGATAATAATATTTTTCTAAAATCACATTTTTCAGTTTTTTTTTGTAATAAATCAAAAACGAATCAAAATATCCAGGATTTCTTTTCAGATTCTCAATGGCCATAAAAATGTGCAACTTTTCTCTAATTTAACCGACCTTGTATCTCTTACCGTTTCCAAAATAGCAATGGTGAGCATCGAAAAAAGCACCACCCTGTATACAGGGTTCTCGTTTTTCGCGGACCACTATGGGGATCTCGTAAACGGTAAGAGTTACGACTTCGGTTAAATCGGGGCAAAGTTGTATATTCAGGTGCTTAATAATTTGACGCAAACAGAACTAATCTAGCTCTTTTAGTTTTTGAGATATAGGGAAAAAAGTAAAAACGTGGATTTTTGTTATTCGCTGGTAACTTTTTCATTTCATGTCGAATTTCATTTTTGTAAAAACATTTTCATGGCAACTTTTTACAAGAAATCAAATTCCCCAATTATATTTTCCATGCGACGTTTCGTTTTTTTAAAACCATCATCAGGTCAATTGTTTCTTATGGACGCTATATCTGATTTTAACGCCAATTTGTAGAGCATTTTATTCTGAATTCGACAATGTATAGCAGTTGGCACTTTTTTGAAACAATTGTTGTTAAAAATGGCAAAAACAAATATTTTATTTAAAACAAATCCTAATCGGCATGATAAACAATTGTCTTTGTCCCTTTTTCCTTGGAAGAAGGTAAGAAAACCGTATGAAATTACTATTAAAGGGATTTAATTAAAAAAATCGGTATTAATAAATATCTTAGGAATGCATTAACATTGTTCACTTACTAGCAAATATTTTTAGAATATTTTCTTCGGTTAAGTAATAAATGTCTCTAAAATGTGTATTTAATCCCTTATTTAACATACAATTATTTGTAACAAAATGTTCGTATTCAAATAATATGTGGTCATAGTTTACAAAAAACGTCTAGATAACTGTTTACGCTTTTTGCTTATTAGAAGTCATTAACGCAGATAAAAGGCTGGTTATTTTTTGTTACAAATAATTGTATGCCAAATAAGAATTAAATACACATTTTAGAGAAATTTGTTACTTAACCGAAGAAAATATTCTAAAAATATTTGTTGATAAGTGAACGATGTTAATGCATTCCTAACATATTTATTAGTACCTATTTTTTTAATTAGTAATTTTATGCGGTTTACTTACCTGTTTCCAAGGAAGAAGGGACAAAGACAATTATTTACCATGCCGATTAGGATTTGTTTTAAATAAAATATTTGTTTTTGCCATTTTTAACAACAATTGTTTCAAAAAAGTGCCAACTGTTATACATTGTCGATTTCAGAATAAAATGCTCTACAAATTGGCGTTAAAATCAGATATAGCGTCCATAAGAAAAAATTGACCTGATGATGGTTTAAAAAAAACGAAACGTCGCACGAAAAATATAATTGGGGAATTTGATTCCTTGCAAAAAGTGGCCATGAAAATGTTTTTACAAAAATTAAATTTGACTTCAAATAAAAAAGTTATGGGCAAAAAACAAAAGTCCACTTTTTTACTTTTTTCCCTATATCTCAAAAACTAGAAAAGCTAGATAAGTTCTGTTTGCGTCAAATTATTAAGCACCTGAATATACAACTTTGCCCCAATTTAACCGAAGTCGTAACTCTTACCGTTTACGAGATCCCCATAGTGGCCCGCGAAAAACGAGAACCCTGTATCTGTTTTTCCATTAGAAACATAATTTGATTTTTTACGTTTCAAACGAAAAATAATCAAAGTCTCGAGTCCCGGGAGTTCCCGGGACTTTCAAAAATTTGTGTCTCGAGTCTCGGGAATTGAAAACACCCGAGACTTCAGAATCCGTACTCCGAGTAGGTACAAAATTGCGAGGTGGTCCTTTGCCGCAAAATTCAAACTTAAATATTAATATATTTCTTCATATTTATTTTTGTTTGTTATATTACACACACCATAAAATGTCTTAGTATTTAATTTTGACGGATTCGAACTACTAAAATTCCGAGTTCCGAGTCCGAGTCGATTTTTTTTTACCGACTCGGCAGCTCTGGTTTGACGTGAGTCTACTTTGATCATTTCTTTAAAGAAAACTGTGCTTTTTGCTTACCGTGCGTAAGGACCCACTTACTGTGCATGCAGGCTGTACGGTAAGAGTCATTTACATTAGTGGTCGTAGAAAAAGTCTATTTAATAATAATATTTGCAGCATTGTTTCTGAGTACTTGGCGTTCCATGTGACCTTAAGTCATGAATTTTAAAATACGAAGACGTGTCGTCTGATATTAATTAAGTGGAAATTTCTTAAACACAGCTGAGTTACGCGTAAACAGTTCAAAATTAAATGTGGGGTAGGCATTAAGGGCAAAGTTGTCGAAATGCCGTTGATAGATAACTTGACACTTGCATGAATAGTTGGACAGTAATTTTTGCTAAAGACCAATTATTAGTTATAAAAAAACCTGTTGGTATATAACGTCTTGTTCATTTTATTTTTCTTGCATTCCTATTCGGCATAATTATCTAGCAACATTTGCATACCATAATTGTTAAATAACCAAGCATGTATTTGACGCTGTTAACTCGGTTTAAATAACTTAATAAATGCAGTTAGTTTCTATTTCGGTCACAGACTCGCTGGCGCGGTGTCTGATCAATACTAAAGCCAGGGGCGGACTGGGTGCATAAAACTGACCGGGCAATTTCTCCAAAATCGGCCCACATAGGTAAAATAAACTTTCGCGATATCGTTTTTATAGCATTGATTGTTTTTGTCCCTCCCCGCGTTTTCGAGATTAAATTTGCTTAAAGGTTGCCAGTAAGTTATTGGATTTGCATAAGAAAATCACGTATAAAAAATGTACCCTAACTTACGCTTTTCAACTTACAATAACGGTGTCGAAACCACCCACAGTGTAATTTAGAGGTATTACCTGTAGACTGTACAGGGTGGCTTATTTTCGATGCCTATACAGGGTATTTCGGTTATTATCCAAGATTTAAAAAAACTAAATACGTAGTCTCGATTTCTTTTTCGAGAGAAATTCATTACCGTAAACAGGTTTTTGATATCTTTTTTAATTTTCGATATATAGCCAAAAACCGATTTTTGGCACTTTTCAAAAATGTTAAATATCTCGCTTAAACGAGAAGATAAAGAAAAACTTTAGACATTTTTGCATCGTTTTTTGTCCTTAATAAGATAGCTATATTAAATTTTTTTTACTCATACGAATATTGATATATTACACCTAACGTTCTTATTTTAAATAGCAACCATAGGCAAATTATACATTTTTGAAAAATGCAAAAAATAAGCTTTCGATTGATGTCAAAGCCAACTATGGTTGCCATTTAAAATAAGAAAGTTAGGTGTAATATATCAATATTTGTATGGGTAAAAAAATTTAACATTGCTATTTTATTAACGATAATAAACTATGCAAAAACTTTTTTTTAAGTTTTTCTCTATCTTTTTGTTTAAGCGAGATATTTAACATTTATGATATCTTTTTTCATACTCGAAATATAGCTAACACCATTTTTGGTATTTTCAAAAATGTTAAATATCTCGCTTAAACGACAAGATAGAGAAAAAAACTTTAAGGACATTTTTTGCATGGTTTTCTGTCCCTAATAAGATAGCGATGTTCATTTTTTTTTTGTTCATACAAATATTGATATATTACTCCTAACTTTCTTATATTAAATGGCTACCATAGTTGGCTTTGACATCAATGGAAAGTTTTCAAAAATATATAATTTGCTTATGGTTGTCATTTAAAATAAGAAAGTTGGGTGTAATATATCGGTATTTATATGATTAAAATGAAATTGAATATCGCCATCTTATTAAGAACAAAAATCCATGCCAAAAATGTCTTTAAAGTTTTTCTCTATCTTTTTGTTTAAGCAAGATATTTAACATTTTTGAAAATTGCCAAAAATCGTTTTTTGGCTATATTTCGAAAATTAAAAAAGATATCAAAAACCTGTTTACGGTAATGAATTTCTCTCGAAAAAGAAATCGAGACTACGTACTTAGTTTTTTTCTATCTTGGATAATAACCGAGATACTCTGTTTGGGCATCGAAAATAGGCCACCCTGTACGTATTGAAATTTGTATCCAACAAATGTATTTAATAATTAATTATAAATAAATAGAAGATTAAAAATAGACAAGTAAATATATGTATATTCACAGTCATTTAATTAATTAAGTACATATTAATGATACAAATTTTGGATAATATAATAATAATGCAGTTTATGCTGCATGCGTATAATGTCCAAAATTTATTCAACACAATAATCTTTAAAAAATTTAGTGATACGTGTCCAGTTTAACTTCAGCTTATATCACTTATAATTTAACAACGAAACTTACTTGGTTAATTAATCTGTCTTCAATTTTTACACTGAACAAAAAATAAAGAAACTTGTATAGGTAGCCTGTAGCATCCCCAAATGCTGTCAACAGTCTCAACAGACATCGACCGTACACCTTAGGGTTTTTTATTTATGCGCTGACGTAAACAGTCACTAAAAGTAACACTAACACCCGGCATTTTTTATTAAGTTGGTAAAATAAAGCTGATTATATAGTAGTAGAAAAATTCATTTAGATTTGGAAATGATTTGGTGTTAACGCCACCGACATCGGCCCTGGAACCCATCGGCCCACCGGGTATTAGCCCGGTTGCCCGGCGGGCCAATCCGCCCCTGACTAAAGCTGATATTATACCGTTCACATGTTCTTTCTGCCGCGTTAGGCAATTTTTTCGTTGCCACTTCTAATATAAGGCGGCAGCCATGACAAAAAGCAACTCCATTCGCATTCGCAATTGTTTCATTGTTCAACTATTTTCATATATTTTGACTCATGCCTGGTAGCATAAAACGCGATAAGTGTTATCAAAGTTACAGTTTTTTAATTAGTTGTATAATGTTTCTTATTTATAAATAGCTTGATAAGTGTTGGGTAAATTACGATTTTTCTTGATATTGTGACTTAATTTATAATAATAGCTATAACGAGTAATATTTCATTAACCTTCCCGTTGCCACGCTATTTGAACAACGCCATCGACCATGTGGGGTAACTAAAATACCTCACAAATGTCTTTATTAAAATTGTCGTTTTTGGTAATTTTTTAGTGAAATATATGTTTTTAATAAACAATAAAATGTAAATGACTGGAATTAAACGTTTATATTGAAAAACAATAACAAATAATAAAGAATAACACTAAACTTATGTTAGGATTTTAACTTTTGTAACCCAGGCAGAAATTTCACTTCTTTGAAAAATAAACAAAAGATAACAAAAACCAGCTATAGAATATAACTCGTAGATATATTTTCGAGGATTAGCTGGAAGTGGCCTTTCATAGTAAAAAGGTTCCCCATTCCTGAACTATACCATAGCCAACCTCGCGGGCCATAAGAAGAAATGAAACTAGGGACAATATCTCGAAAATGAAAGAAAAAAGAAATTTAACATTATCATATTGTTTGCTATACATTTGAAGTAAGACGAGTTTTGTACTTTTAAAATCGATTGTAGCTCCGCGCATACTTAGGAATAATTCACTTCATTTAAGCAAACCTGTATCTCTTATAATAAGCGAGATCCCCATGCTGGAAATGTTATCTGGGACACCCTGTATAGATAAATCTCCTAATTGCTGCGAATAGGTCACTGTGTGACGTCTCCGGGTAACCGATATAGGCGAAATAGCAATTTAGCAGTTCTGCAGTATACAGTCTTTGCACCATAAAAGTATTAAAGCTTGAATCGATAACAAAATGCCCTAAAAAAATAAGTTATTACCGACATTGTGTAATTGCTAAACGGGCCTATGTATACAACAGTTTGCCAAATTAATGTCATTGCTATTAGTAGCTATTCTCCGCATTCGCTTCCACTCAAGTGACTAATATGCCATGAATTCATTGACCCATGGCACGTTCTTCCCCATCGATATATCTACACAGAGTGGATAAAAATCATGATTTTTTTTTTAAAATCAAAAAAATCGATTTATTTGATTTAAATCAAAAGAATCTGATTTAAATCAAATGTACCATATTATCGAATTTAGTGACATATTCACATGCTATTTCTGTTTTGTGCTAATATATTTAATAACCAATATATTTAATTCATTGGTGAATTTTTGTCCAAATGAAAAATTAAATATAATGATTAAGAATTTTGAAAAAATCAGTGCTAAATGGTGATGTTTAATTAATTATATACAGGGTGAGTCATTAGTGCGGGATCGGTCGATTGTGGCTAAACGGCTTGAAATATGAAGTTGATTCAAATGCTATTTTATACAGTTTTTTTCTAAACAACAACAACAAAAAATATTTTCAAATATACAGGGTGAGTCACCTTTCTGGAACTAATAGCAACTTTTATATTTCAAGTACAATACCCAATTTTTTATTTATTATTTTAGCTTTGCATCAATACAAAATACTACAGGTTTTTATACGGCGTTTTAAAAAAAAATATATTTTCTAAATTATTCAATGTTTTAAGTCTTTATTTAAAAAATTCTCCTGAAGTTATTTTGAAATACAGAGTTGTAATTTGGTATGGACATGCAGAAAATATTTCTTTGTTCGCTCGTTATGAAAAAATTTGAATCACACATACAGGGGTGTTTATAAATAGGTGGCAACTTCCATGATTTTCAAAAGCTCGTAACTCGATTTTTTCAAATGCAAACCCCTGTATTTTTTTATGTCATCGAATTCATCTTTAAAAGAGCTTCATATTTTGTTAAGTATGTCCTATACCCAAAACTCATACTTTTCGAGATATTCGACATTTTTTTTCAAATCGTTATTGAAGCAATAGAGTGCCGTGTAAATTGAAAAAACTGACTGTTCACTTCGCTAACGTCAGAAACTTGTCATTTATATTTTGAATTATTGCATTTCCACAATGAATATTACTTTACAAGAGCAAATTGATATGGTTTATTCACCATTTCGTGTATTTAATTACTAATAGTAATACAATTTTATTTTATTATAAATTAATATTATATTGTACTCATATAATCTGCGATTTAAATTGATACTTTTTTTTAAAAAATCACTTGATTTAAATCTGCTCAACCCTGTATCTACATACATATAATAGTCGCGCATTAATTTGCGTCGCTAAAATGCACTTAGAATAAGAAACTAGAAATCGAGTCGAATAGCAAGATGAAAAAGTAGTTCTGAAATAATGTAGTCGACATCGACCGAAATAATTCTTCGAAATTAGAGCGCTAGAACGAACATACGTACCTACATTCGTGTGTCAAAGAACAAAAAACACATTATTTATTGTTTTGCAATTTCAAATCCAATCTAAGGCAGAATTGAGTTGGTTTCGATTCTTTGTAACTGGAAATGGACTTTTTAAAAAGTTGCAATATTTTAATAGAAATATTCTAACAGTAAACCTCATTAAAACGATTTTTAAATTTCCCCATACTAATAACAGGAAACTTTGTTGTGTTATAATTTAGTTTGTAATCATACGTGTCTATGTTGATATTTGTATTTTCCTTGGTAATCATATTAGAAATCCCCATAAATAACACTGGTTATTAGGGATTGTAAATTTACCGACTTTTTGAATTACCGGTAATTCGATAAAACTGTCAATCAAAACCGGCTTACCGGTAATTTACCGGTAAACCATATCATTATATTATAAATTTATATTATATTGTTTCTTTTTAAATTTTTGCGGTTACTAATATTTTTAATATAGTTTTCGGAGTTTATCCGCGTCTCCTCTATAGTGAGAGCTTGCCGAAACGTCGAGCCAATTTAAATATTACCCGGATGAACTCCGAAAACCATATTAAAAATAAATATATATACATTTATTTATTATGGAACTGATTGAGATAGTTGAAGCCTAAACTATCCCAATCAGTTTCATACAATATATTAGTTAACAGTTATCAACGTAATATTTTTTTATGTAAAGTGCCCTAATATGGAATACTTTTTTGTATTCGGCAATAATATTCACATTTATTCAACAAAATTTTGCAAAAAAAATTGTATTGAATTTGTAATGAATACGCAACACATTACTCGAATTCTGGTACGATATTACGGTAGATATTTCTTATAAGTATAGCTATTTTTTTTAAATGTTACTACTATTCCATATTAAGTTCCCGGAGAACCTAATATGGAATACTAGGGGTTCTTAATATGGAATATAGAATTATATAGGAAATATACATTAAAATAAACAACTGCTCATAGATAAATCTTTTATTTCTTCCTGATTTGCATTATTACTTAAACCAAACCAAAACTCTGTTATTTATGTAAATTAAATTATAATTCAAGTGTCATTCGAACTAAATGTTGATAATTTATTTATTTTCGACAGGTAGGACAATAGAATTGTTTTTTGGGTATTTTGCACATTTTTCGTCTGCCTATTTCTGACACTTTTGACACTGAACCCATATTTCTGTACTTAGTGACCAAAATCATCTTCATTATAAGGCACCTCTATGTATTCCATATTAGGTATCAATGTGACATTTCAAAAATCGGTATATGTAAAACATGAAATGGCTCCAATCAAAATTTTGGTCTATTTAATTGAAATCTAAAGACTCATGCTAAATAAACATGCAATAAAATATTTTATATCATTTACCCTAGCATATAAAATTTTGCACTAAAAAATTTAGCCTAAAAACTCAGTAGCACGTCAAAAATATATTTGAATCTGTTATGTAATATAGTGATAATTTTTTAACTATTTTACATTTGGGAATGTGTGATCAATGTACAAATAGGTACATATACTTTTCAACAGATATCGCTTATTCATTGTCATAAAACTGATGTATTCCATAATAGGTAACTGTTCCATATTAGGGCACTTTACTCTATCTATATATATAAAAATGAATGTATGTATGTTTGTATGGATGTTTGTATGGATGTTTGTATGGATGTTTGTCCTTTATGCATTCCTATACCATTCATCCGATCCTGACCAAATTTGGCACAGACAATCTATAGGACCATGAAAAGAACATAGGCTATATGAGAATTCCCAAAAAAATCGTCCGGAAAAGATATTGAGGAAAACGTGCCAAAATCTTACACACAACATTTAAATCGGGTCGTCTGGAGCGAGAATTTCGTCAAAATTTGACAATTTGTCAATTCGACGTAACGTTTAAACGCTCGAACCTTCTACGCGCAAGCCGGGATCTAGCGGTGAAGGAGCCCCGAAGGGGCTCCGGAATCGCTATTATTAATATTAACTATTTACTACTACTATAAACAGAACAATTTCAGTAACGTTACTCGATTAGTCATGTTCATTAACGATTTTCTAGTTGCTGTTGTTGCACTAGTCCCATAAATAAATAATTTTTAGTTTGACCAAATGGACCGGGCATAAGGAACACCCTGTGTATTATTTTGAAATTATAATTAGTCAAAAATTTCTATTACACCATTGTCCTACAAAGTTTTAAAGAAATTCGTTCTGACATAGCCAAGTTGTAAGTTTATCCCACTCAACAATACTCAACAATACCTGATTGTTTAGGTTTAAACGATACAGACGAAGAAGATAGTTATTAAAAGGAAGGTAAGAAGGAGATGATTGCAAATACAAGCTTTAAAATGGTTTAGTTTTATATTATCCACCTAAAGAAGTTACGTTTGATGCATTTATACTGGTTTTTGTTTAATAGAGTAACTTATATATTTGTTTTTTTATGACTCTTTAAAGTCTAAAAAATAATTATTTGTTATTAGTTTCTTGTTGTTCTTTGAATACCTCTAACAATTATAATCATTTATTTAAACGTGGTTTTTGTGGGCATTATAATTATAACATTGGTAAATTATTTAATTCCCATGCAGGTACTTCAAACAACTTATTACATACATACACTTCTGTGTGTGTATACGACAAGACAAATGGAATATAAAAGTTTATGTAGTTGCATTTACAATCCAACAAACATTCGTTTATTTACATTTTTTGTCTGTACTACATTTAGAAGGTCATTAATACTACCTGAATTTAATTCCAAACATTGTGACATGGCGTTTACGACATTTCAATCGAGCTACATTTTCAATGTGTGTTTTGATGTAAGCGCCAAAACGCCATTAATTTATAGTTATGGACGATTTTTATTGTTCTAATAATATTCATTTAATTATTTGACACCTACGTTCCTTGAACATTTTTTCGATAAAATCATTATTTAAAGGACAGTAATTATTTTTCCAAAACTTAAATTGTTTTTTGCCTCTCCTGTTAAGTTGTAGTTTTGGCGTTTACAGCAAAATTGCTTTCCATCGACGATATGTTAATTTTCACATATGACAAACGGACCGGAAATTTGATTGTTTACATCCGAAGTCCGTCAAATTGAGGTCCGCCCAATCGAGGGGTCTTTGTTATCATTTTATCAATGCGGTTAGCAATAAAAGTGACGCCGATGTGTGAATGTAAATAACTATTTATCACGTATTGAACCCAGTTTTAACACGTCAAATTGGCGATAACTGAAACGACAAACGCTATATTAAATATCTGATTGTTATAACAAATAAAAATGTTACACACATACGGAATTAGCGCGGAAAATAATTTAATTAACGATGATGTTGTTTAGCATATTAAGGGCCGTTATTATAAACGTCAGTTAAATAGTCAAATAGCTGACCTTCAAATAAATTTACTTGGTGAGTAAATTTATTCCCGCTATTATAAACGAAAATTGCCGAATAAATAGTTAACCGTGAAATAACTAATTAAAGTAATAAATAAACAAACACAACCTCATAAATTCATAAATCGTGTGTAGGTATGTGCGATATTCTTATAAATATTTGTTACTTACCTTTTATAATTATTATTATGTCACATTTACTAAGCAGTTGACATGAAAAAGTAGAGTTATGTTTATTTGACAGTTAAAATTTATCCCGTGGTTTATCAGAGGTTAGTTAACTTCGGGGATTTAAGGTCAACTCACACGGGGGCGATTTCGAAGCGGTCACGGGCGCGGTCACGATAATTAGTAACCTGGTTACGTAAGTAAGTAAACATGGTTACCAATTATCGTGACCGCGACCGCGCCCGCGCCCGCTTCGAAATCGCGCCGGTGTGTGTGAACCTTTACTTGGTGAGTAAATTTAACTGTTTATAACACTCAGGGCCGTTATTATAAACGAAGAATAAGCAGTTTACTCGTGGAGTAAAATTTACTTCCGGAATAAATAGCTATTTTGAGTATTATAAACGTCAGTTAAATTTACTCGCTAAGCAAATCCCCGAAGTTAACTAACCTCTGATAAACCACGGGATAAATTTTAACTGTCAAATAAACATAACTCTACTTCTTTTATGTCAACTGCTTAGTAAATGTGACATAATAATAATTATAAAAGGTGAGTAATAAGTAATAATAGGGCCTTTCGTTTTACACAGCAAGTGATTCTATCACTTCAGAAAACGTCATAAAACGGTCACGTGACTAAATGAAATTATTGAAGTAAAACGAACGCTTGTAACCGGTGTCTCTGACAATTTACTATCTGTCAAAGTTTTTAGGTTATTTCATAGTTTATAAAATCAGAGGTAGAATGCAGTATTACTAATAATTAATTTTAGTTGTGATATTACCACTATTATACACTCAAAAGTATTCATTTTTGCATTAATTGTCCGTAGATTAAACTAAATAACAATAGTACGACCATGTAATTTTGAGGTTATGTGATGACGTCACAACTGAAATGAACGATTCAGTTAAAGTGATTTAGGTCGAGAGCTACATCAGTTCAACTGATATGTTTCACTTTAATATCAGTTCAACAGTAAATCGAACGCGTCAAATCAAAGTGATGTGATAGAATCACTTCAGTTAGTTGTTAAAACGAAAGGGCCTTATAAGAATATCGCATATACCTACACACGATTTATAAATTTATGAGGTTGTGTTTGGTTATTTATCACTTTAATTAGTTATTTCACGGTTAACTATTTATTCGGCAATTTTCGTTTATAATAGCGGAAATAAATTTACTCGCCAAGTAAATTTTTTTGAAGGTTAGCTATTCGACTATTTAACTGACGTTTATAATAACGGCCCTCAAAACAGGGATGGAATAACGTTTTAAATCGTTACGTTATTGTATAACGTTATTTATTATTTGTTTTCGTTACATAACGCTATAAATAACGTTAAAAAAATGAATTGTTATGTTATATAACGTTATATAACATATTACATAAATTATGATACACAGGGTGTTTCTTAAATAATGCGAAAAAATCGGAAGGTGATTCCTTATTGAAAATAAAGTGGGGTCTTTTATATAACAATTTTTTCTTAGACGTCTCCTTTCGGAGTTGCACCCCCCTAAAGGGGAGCGATAAATATAGGTTTTTATTTTATTTCTCAAATTTAGATAAATGTAGGAGAATGATATTTGGTAGATGTTTTATACTTATTAAAAGGTTTCCCATAGTATTATTTTCAATCATCTTCCACCTTCATAGGGGGCTGAAAAGTGCGACCCCTGTTGGTTTTTTAATCAGAACTTTTTGGTGAGTTGAAATTTTGCAATTTTTTTTTTTGTTAGTGTGATTTATTTAGAACCTTTTTTTATTCTTTAGTTTTTCTCGTAAATCTTACAGTTTTGAGTAAACAATTAAATGAGTGAATATGATATTTATGTTCATATTGGGTATAATGACGGGCGTTTAGCGTTGTCACCGCGTAAGCGTAAAAATGAGTTACACCCGTCACTTCTATCCAATATCGTTTTATATTGGAATATTTGATGGTTCATGTTCATTCATATAATTTTTTACCCAAAAACTGTAGGTTTAACGAGAACAGTTAAAGAATAAAAAAAACTTCTAAATAAATCAAGTTTTTAAAGAAAATTTAAAATTGCTAGATTTCAACCCACCAAAAAGTCCTGATAAAAAAACGAACAGGGGTCGCACTTTTCAGCCCCCTGTGAAGGTGGGAGATGATTAAAAATATTACTATGGGAAACCTTTTTATAAGTATAAATCTCCCATATTTATCCAAATTTGGGAAATAAAATAAAAACCCAATTTTACCGATCTCCTTTAGGGGGGTGTAACTCCGAAAGCAGACCCTAAAGAAAAAAAAATGAAAGACCCCTCTTAATTTTCGATTAAGTATCACCTCCCGAATTTTTTCACATTATTTAAGAAACATGCTGTATAAAAACAATTTTTATTTGTAGCTCTGAAATTATTTTTGGGATCTGTAAATGTAAATTTAAAAAATAGTACCTACAAAGTTACGTTGAGGTTGAGATATTTTATTTTCATTTTAATTTCTAAAATACAAACAAAATATTATATCTTCAGAAAATAAAAAGATCGCCATATAAAAATTTAATTTATAGAGAATAACTTTTAACGAAACGTTATCAGTTATTATAACTTTTAACGAAACGTAATCAGTTATTATAACGTTATATAACATTATAAAAATATCGTTACGTTATTGTATAAAAAATTACAATTGAATCGTTATTATGACGTTATCGGGTATCGTTACGTTACGTTTTCCATCCCTGCCTCAAAATAGCTATTTACTCCACGAGTAAACTACTTATTCGTCGTTTATAATAACGGCCCTAAGAAAAAGTTGCAGATGTTCTAAAATCGTATAGGCCCAGTGTCGGGTCCTGGGTACTTGGCCACCCGTGTGCAAACTCACTTTTCGTAATGTTTGGTTTAATTTGGTTTATTTAAAATATAAAGTAAAAAATAATGGAGTAAGCTTTATTTTATTAACACCGCATACAAATCTACCAATGCGTTACATTTCCTATTATATTAATCTAAGTACTGCACGTTTCAAAGTCGTGACGGTTTTACCGTTTTATGTACTTCGTACAAATTTAATAAGGCCATAGACGTCAATACTGTGTTGCGTCACTATATCAGCGATTTCTGTTTATTCTATTTGGTTTAGGGGCGGGAGGGGTAATGGCGCCCACCTAAGCGAAAAAATTCATATATTCTAAACCGTAACAACAATTACCCTGTAATTTGAGGTTGTTGTCGCCAAAACAATACTTAGTGTTCGGTTTAAGTCAAACTTGATTGAACCTTAAAGAACAAAAAGTTATTAATAATTTAAAAACATGTAAGTGAGCGGAATTACCCACCTGCTAGTGGGCAATGGCGCTCACCTATTTTATGTGTAAACATTTTTGGATATTGATATTCCAGGATGCTTAACCAGTTGTTCTTTTAGTTGTACGAGGCATTGTGCACAATTACTATAAGAAAAAATTAAATGTAAATTAAATGATATAAAAATATCAATGAGAGTAATGCCGCTCACCAAGCGGTATTACTGTAGCTAATTGAGCGCCATTACCCCCTGTTGTCTAAATTCCGTATTTTACTAAACTAGCCTTGAATTAAAAAAAAAAACTTTATATGGTCACTCCTGCTAAAAATGACACAAGTTTCAAAGGAGACCAAAGCACAAACTCAAATTAGACTAATTGAGACTTACAGTTTTTTTTTGTAGGCGATTTCTTATATAAAAATGTTAAAAATGACACACTCAATTACCTTACGTTTTATGGTGAAACAAGTTTTTTTACTTACGGCATTGTGTTTATTAGAACAAAAGCTAGGTGGATGCTAAGTTTAACTTTTAAATATTTGAAAACTGGCGCAAAACAACGGTGAGCGTAATTACCCACTGAGCGTCATTACCCCGCTCTCCTCTACTTAATAAATATTAAATATTCCAAGGACCCGAACCGCAGAAAATAACGGTTCAGTTCCGTTTTCCGGTTCGATGAATTTTGACTTTTCGGTTTACGTTCCGAACCACCAATTTTTATTTTATAATGATTCGGTAACCGGTTCGGCGGCAACGGTTCATTTCCGGTTCCGGTTTTATGCAAAATATGATAACAATACATGTTTTTAAATAATTGAACTGTCTGAAATTTTTCCATTTTTGGTAAAATGCAATCAAAAATACGAAAATAAAAAATAATACATTTTAATTAAAATAAATAATTTATTCGAACCGGTTAAAGCGGTTTGAACCGGTTCACACTACTCGGTTCGGTTCGATTTTTCGCTTTTGTGATTTTTTAAATAAAAGTTCCGGTTCGGTTCGAGTCTTTGACATAAACACACTTTTGATTATGTGTATAGGTACCTACGTTCAAAATAAAATGACATTCAATTATCTTTTTTGGACGACACAATTTCAATTTTCAATTCTAATGTAATACCGGGTGTAACTGAAATCAGGCTCACCCCTTTATTTTAGTTTTAAATATAGATAAATGAAATTTTAGACATGTAGTATTAATTGGCAAAAAACTGGAGTGTTTGAACATTTGGTACATTTTTGTTTCATTTTCGGTTTCGCCGGAAATGATCCTAACTTTGTTATTTTAAGTGGAACACCGTGTATATTCTTACATTTTCGTGAAATGGAAGCAATTTTGAGTACAACTGCACCTAATTTTTATCACCTCAAATAATTTTTTGACTAAAATTAAATTTTATTAAGTGTGCCGGGATCCGCATAAATTAAATTTTATTATGTCAACAGGTGTCCGTAAAACGTTTTGTTAATTTTAATTGATATTTGGGTTACTTTAATTGGATTTGAAGGTTGCGAAATTGTTTTTTTTTTGACGAAAAGTAAATTGTTTTAAATAGAACGATGGTGGCTCATGCGGTTATTTAAATAAAGTATTTTTTGGCGAATTCGACAATACCAATAACTTGGTATTTTTATTAGGAGCAGGCATTAAAATTTCAAATTTTTGTAAACTTCTGGTAAGATACCCTAATAATCATAGTTGACTATACTCAATAGCAACAAAACAATTGTTCATTGTTGTTGACAACAAACTGTCAAAATAGTCTTTATTTAACGGGTGTTTTCTCATTGTGATTGTCTTTATTTAGAATAAATGTTTAGTAATACAAAACAATCTTTGTATATATTAGTTTATTTAATAATTGTAAGTAACATTATAACATTAAGTAAGCGATGTGAAACACATGTCAATTAACAGCACATGGTATTTAATACAATTGTTCTTAAATCTAGAACCTGGACGACAGGTGGCGCTACATACCCAACAATAAACAATACAAGTATGGATTTTTTTCAAAATCGCATAAAATTTACATGTTGCTAGTTTAGGGTGAGTGAAGGAAAAATGCTACTGCAGGTGCGTTTTTCTACAAGCAACGGCATCCACACCAGAGACATCCAACGAGGCAATATTTTCAGAAGCTTAAAAAGGTCTATCGAACGGAAGATAACGAAAAATAAATATTCGTAATTAGTGAAGCGAGTTGAATTGACGTCCTAGCGTATGTGCAATTAAATCCAACGGCTTCAACAAGAGAAGTTGGGTTTAATTATGGCGTATGTCATCAATCTGTGCACAAAGAATTAAAAAAAAACACAAATGTAGATCTTACAAGTATGTTTTGAATCAATATCTTTACGAAACTGATCGTAATCGTCGACTTCAATACTGCAGTTGACTATTTGGTCATGTTGAACAAAATCCGCAGTTCCATAGTAATAAATATTTTCTGAAAAGAGCAGATTCACTAATAATGGAATGTTTAATAGAAATAATACTAGGTATATTGTTCTGCCGAAAATCCTAGAGTAGTTTAGGTTAGGTACCTCTATAAACAGGGTTAGGGCAGGCGCTGGACAGCTTTCTACTGTATATACGGTCGAGTTTCGCTTGCCAATAGGCTGCGACCTCCAGATTTTAAATAGTTTGCATGGAGATCATAGGCAGTTGTACACATTTTATTTTTTTCTTGCGTGTTCAGAGTGTTTAAGTGTGTTCTAAGACTTTAAAAGACATTAGTGATAGTTGTGTAAGTTATTACCATACGTAAATTTCATAAGTTAAGTTAAATACAATAATTTTTTTAATTTTTAAGAAAATGTGCATTGTAATTATTTGTCTACTTCAAATTTAATAGCAATGATTGGAATTAATAATGTAATTTTGTCATAAAATATGAACTTTAATTGATGAATCTATACTTTTCAGTTACTCATTGGACATTAAAACAGGAATTAAGTAAACAATTGTTTGCAACTTAATTATCATAATTAATGAAAGATGCTTAATATTCGTATCAACACATTTATCTATCTTGAAAACAAAGATTTGTGTGGCTAATTAGCTAAATTTTGGGATTTAAATATAAATTTAAAGACCAAAGCCGTTATTAAATAATTTTGTTGTTAGGTATTAGGATTCTTCATTTGATAAATATCATTGAATTAAAAATATTTTTGTAAACGTAAAAATTAAAAATATGTTTATTAATCTTGTTTTTTGTTACTTAAAAACAGGGCTTGAAACCGAAAAAAAAATTGGTTAACTGTTAACCGAAAATCGGGAACTTTATTTTTATAACGGTTTTTGCCTAAAAACCAGTTTTTTCATAAAAAACCGGTTTACTGTAGAAAAACCGATTTAACTTTTAAACCGGTTTTTGACATTATTTAGAATAGGAATGCAAATTATGAACATATTATCTATTTATAATTTTATAATATACCGGGTGCGCCAATAGTGCGATGAAGTCCATTATTGCCCTTAATGTCAACTTAAAAAAAAAGTTTTGAGTGAAACTTATAGTGTTTCTAGAGGTGCATGTTTTGAAATTAGTTTTAAGTATAAAAGTGGGGCGTCACTAAAGGTACTTTTTTTAAATAGAACACTTAGTATATTTTTGCAATATTGAATTCAGCAAGAAAATCTCCATATGACAGTAGGAATATTATTTTTTTGCGACGTTGCCACTTTATCTCAAAAAAATTTCAATAAAACAAGGTAAAATACTTGTCAAGAGCACAACGTTAAGAATAATAATTATTGGCAAATGATATTTTGTACATACAAAGTCAAAAGGTGGCTTTGTAGTCTAAATACAATAGTATGCCGCCCATAATGATCTAAACCGAACATATCGCCGGAAACAAAAATGTAAATGGGCTTTAAAATCCATCACAATCAATTTTATCTCACATTTATTACCGAAAGTACCAAATAATCACGCCAAATTTGTTTTTATTTAAAGGCGATCTATGTTGATTTACATATTACTGCATACGAAGTAAATATTTATAATCTGAATAATCGAATATTCCAATAGTTGGGTTTCTTTCGTATTAATAGCGTTGCCGACACTGTCATTTTAAGTTTTTTGTTCTGAATTTTGTAAAAAAAGGGGGTGCATTAAAAGGTAAAACTGGTTTTAACCGTAACTAAATATCGGTTTTCAAAAACGAAAACGAAATGTTATGGGTGGAACGTAAAGAACGAAGTATTTGCGATCTAAAACGAACAAAATATATATATTTTTTAAGTCCCCAATCGTAAAAGTATATTTGCAATTCCAGTTTAGAAAATACCCAACCCTAGTTGGATACGAAAGTGGTTTTCTTAGCTTTTCAAAAATATATTTTTTTGAATATTTGTTGCAAAAAATAATTGAGATAAGGCTAATTTTGTAAAAATTTCCTTATGCCATGATTTCGTAGAAAACTGAGGTTTCCAGTATTCCAGCTATTAAACAACTAAAAGTCATTTTCAAGCCAATTGTTCAACTTTTAAGCAAATCCGTGTATTCTTTTGTATTTTATAACTGTTTATTGTGGTATTGTGAACATGGCTATACAGGGTGCACCACGACCCTGAGATTCTTCGATAGCTCCTTTATTAATGAAAATATCAAAAAATATTTAATACAAATATTGTGCGAACCTATTTTCTACATAACTTAAAATATACAGGGTGTTTCGTTTGAGCGGCACATATAAAAATGTATTTTTCTTAAATAGAACAACCTGTATATTTTTACATTTTTGGATTCCTCTTAAAATATACTTTAAAAAATGTAAGAGGTTATATGGGTCTAATGTCAAACGTTTTCGTAAAATTTACTCCTATATTTTTATGAATTTTTTGATCGATACAGCACTTTCAATTTTTTTAACATTAAAGTTATTTAAAAAAGCGGTAATATTTCGTTTAAAAAATAAATTTACAATAGATTAATTAACACTTTGCGCTAGCTTCATTTTAAAAATATTATACAGGGTGTTTTTTACGCTTGGTCAAACTTGTGAAACTTTAAACATTGATGTCATTTTTCTTAAATGCAACACCCTGTATATTTTTACATTTTCTTGTAGAGAATTTAATTGTCTTTCGAAATTATTAAGCATGTCCTATACCTAAAGTTAATATTTTTCGAGCTATCTCCATTTTTGTTATTTTATTATTACTAAGGCAATTGAAATATTTTAAAGTCGGCCATGGACGTAAGTCGTAATTTTTCAAAGAATTTTTAAACAAAAGAATTAAAAAAGCTGCAATTTTAATTTTAGGCTAAAAATCTACGCCTTTTTCCCGAAATTTATCGTATAAATTTTTCAAGATTATATCCTTGTTCATGTTCTACGCACCGCCGCGCCGTAGTCGTTGTCTGAAAGACTCTATTACCCTTTATAACATTTCTGGGGTTATACCATCAAAAGCAACACAGCAAGTAATGCAGTTGCCGAACACAGAATATCCTAATAGATGGATAGGGCGAGGTAGACCAATCTCCTGGCCACCTAGGTCCCTGATCTTACTCCTATCGATTTATTTTTGTGGGGACACATAAAACAGGTGTATCAAGACTCCCTAACAACTGCTGAAGATATGCAGAACAGGATTCGTGTTGCTTTTGGTGGTATAACCCCCGAAATCTTATAAAGTGTGCTAGAGTCTTTCAGACAACGTCTACGGCTTTGCGTAGAACAAGGACATAATCTTGACCAATTTATACGATAAATTTCGGAAAAATGGGGTAAATTTTTAGCCTAAAATTAAAGTTGCAGCTCTTTTTATTCTTTTGTTTAAAAATTCCTTGAAAAATCTCGACCTACCTCCATGGCCGACTTTAAAATATTTCAATTTTCTTGGTAATAATAACAAAAATCGAGATAGCTCAAAGAATATTAACTTTAGATATAGGACATGCTTAATAATTTCGAAAGACAATTAAATTTCCTACAAGAAAATACAAAAATATACAGGGTGTTGCATTTAAGAAAAATGACATCGATGTTTAAAGTTTCACAAGTTTGACCAAGCGTAAAAAACACCCTGTATAATATTTTTAAAATGTAGCTAGCGCAAAGTGTTAATTAATCTATTGTCAATTTAATTTTTAAACGAAATTTTACCGCTTTTTTAAGTAACTTTAATGTTAAAAAAAATTGAAAGTGCTGTATCGTTCAAAAATTTCGTAAAAATGTACATTTTACGAAAACGGTTGACTTAAGACCCATATAACTTTTTACATTTTTTGAAGTAAATTTTAAGAGGAATCCAAAAATGTAAAAATATACAGAGTGTTCTATTTAAAAAAATAACTTTTTATATGTGCAGCTCAAACGAAACACCCTGTATATTTGAAAATAATTTTAAGTTGTGTAAAAAATAGGTTCGCACAATATTTGTCTTAAATATTTTTTGATATTTTCATTAATAAAGGAGCTATCGAAGAATCTCAGGGTCGTGGTGCACCCTGTAGTTGAACACTTTTAAAAGTTTTAATATGTCAGAATCTTACATTGTAAGCAGGGACTAAAAACGAAAAAATTTCGTTCGTTTCTGTTCGGAACGAAAACGAAATATATCGTTTTCGTTCTTTTCGTTCTAACCGAAAAAATTCCTTTTTCGTTTTCGTGAACCGAAATAATAACGGTTAAAACCGGTTCTACAATATTTTTTTGTCGTCAAAAAATCGAGGACTTTATTTTTGTTTTTTAAGTCACTACAACCCTCTATAAATACGATAACAATATTTGTGTTTCCACTAAAATATCAACGATGACGATGGGTTTTGATGCTCACGGACAGCATATTTTAGACTGACGAACCGCAAAAATACAAATTGATTAGTTTAAATTGTACACACGATTTTTATTTAAAAATATAAAAATATAGCAGTGCTGTTTTAAGTTTTTTTTAGTACTAAAAATCTATGAATTTGAATAAATTAGATCCTGCTGTAATTATTTAAAGACAAAAGAATTAATTCAAGTAGATAGTTCACTAAATGTTCCCATGAATGTTATACAGTGGCGGATCTTGATTTTGTGGGGCCCCAGGTGCAACCTGATCTGAAGGCCCCCTATTAAGATGGTTCACTAAAATTAACAATGCAGAAAAATCATAACGTTTTTTATTTTTAGAACCAACGAAAACATAAACACAAAAATCAAATACGGAAACAAATAAATATTCTCAGGTACCAGAAAAAAAAATCGCATTCCTATTTAAAAGAAAAAATCCCATCTCAGGAAAAAAAATTACAGTAAAATTCTGCATCATACAGTACAGGTGGTCCAAATTCGATGGGATTACAATGGGTATCTCGCTTAATAGTTAAGATAGAGAAACGGTTAAATTACTAAAAATGTGCAGTTTTTTTAGAACAAACTCAGAACAGTTTTCAAAAATATTTTATCATTTCCGGTTTTTGAATTATTAATGAAAAACTGTTTTTTTGTTATATTTATAATGTGTCATATCTCCCTTATTGTTTTAAATATCGAAAAAGTTTATAAAGATTATTTTTATGTAGATTTTGATAGTAGGTACTAAAAAAAATTTTTACGCTCGCCGTTAAAAAGGTATGACACAAACTCACCTTTTTTTAAATGGAAGCTATAGTTGGCTATGACCTATTTAAATTCCCTATTTTTTTCCTTTCCAAATATATTAGGGTTGATGTATTTATTTTCAATAATACGCAAGTTACAAAGGTTTTTAAAATTTTTTAAAGATGAGGAACAAAAAGCAGGTTGTGAAAACAAAGGAAAATCGGAAAAGATAGAATATATTTGACAACAATTCTGAGTTTGTCCCAAAAAACTGCACATTTTTGGTACATTAACCGTTTCTCTATCTTAACTATTAAGCGAGATGCCCATGTAATCCCATCGAATTTGGACCACCCTGTACAGTACATCGGCTTGCAGTGCACTGTAATCAGATGCAAGCAGGGTTGCAAGATTTGGCGATTTGGAAACAAATTGGCTATCATTTTTGTTTAATTTAACATGTTTTTTTTTTAAATTGGCATCAATGGCTATTACACAATACCCACTATGAAAATAGGTTTTAGAAGATTACAATTTGCCCACAATTATTATTTTATAATTCTCATATTAAGAGACAATGAAAATTTAATTTTGGTTTTTGAGGATGACGAACCCAACGATTCTGAGGCCCCTTTTTGCCGAGGCCCGAGGCGCGCGCCTCATGCGCCTGTGCGGTAATCCGCCACTGATGTTATAAATAAAAAAGATATTAGAAGAAAACTTATTTTAACTCTAAACGCAAGTAAAACATACACATTAATAATATATAAAAAATTAACTTGAAAGTTTGTACATACTGCACAATATACATTTTCACAATCCATTCAATCTTACTAGCAAAGCAACACATCGGACAATAAATCTTCTTTTACATTAGTCCTTTTCGAAGTAAGAGTAAATTTTACTTTTATTAACTCTATAAACGCAAATAAAACACACATTAATAATATATATCCAATCAAGTGTACAGAGAAAATCTGTACCGTTTCTTGTGTTACACGGAACTGCAAGTATAAACAATAAATTGTTAAAACATATCATGTATATGGAGAAAAGTAAAGATTTTTTACTGCCTCGTGGAGCCTCCCCAGCATAGAAGGTGAATTCGCGTTTGTGTTTGTCTGCGTTTACAGTACAAGCGTATTCGCGCGAATGAGCTTGCGCGTACGCGTCCGTATTCGCGCGACTGAAACAAACCAATGCAAGCATATAAGAGCGGTTACACTACAAGCGAGAATTCGCTAGAAACCACTCTCATATGCTTGCATTGGTTTCTTTGATTCGCGCGTATACGGTCGCATACGCGCGAAGCCCATAGCGCGAATACGGCTGTACTGTAACCGCAGCCCAACAAATAAAATTTAAATAGTGATAAAACCGGTTAAAACCGGTTTTGGAAAATATTTATTTCGTTTTCGTTCTTGAACGAAAAATAATAATTTCGTTTTCGTTCTTAAATAAATTTCGGTTAATTTCGTTTAACGTTTTCGTTTTCGTTCCGTTCTCAGTCCCTGATTGTAAGTAATAAAAACGTATAAGCGGCGGCAGCTGCAGAATTTACTTTGAAATTACTTTTAGTTGTTTAATAATTGCAATCATCACTTGTTTACGAAATCATGGAAAACTTTGATAAGGAAATTTTTACAATTTAAAAAAATTTTAATAAAAAAAGAAGTAGTAAATTTTCAAAAATAATATTTCATTTTTCGTCTGTAGTGCCAAAATGGAAAGCGATATAAAAAATCTGATTATACAGGGTGTGTAAAAATTGGCGGAAGCGCTACACGTGGAAATGTTCTTCGTAAAATTCTAAGTCGAAAATCTTAATACGAAAATGTTGTACCATGCTTCCTATGGCCTCAGGAACCATTTAAAGAAAAAAAAAATTGGCAACATTGCATACATTAATTTGCGTTTGGACATTTTTTTACAACAATTTTTACTTAGGTATTTACAATTTTTGTTCGAACTGAAAGCCTTCAGTTCGTAAACAAAGCTGCAACCTTTTGGGTATCGTAAAACACAAACTAGAAATAATTACGAGAAAAACAGAGATGACAGCTAATGACAATGTTGCCATATTTATTATTTTCGTTCAAATCAGTGATTTACATATTTTCAACACCAATTTTTGAAAAGAAGAACACAATATCTAGGAAAAAATACTATTCGAAATTTATTTTTATTCCAAATTGCAGCTTTTTCATTTGCAAGTATTAAATTATAACGCTTATTAAAGGACTAAATGTCAAAACTTTGAGGACCTCTTGCAGACACAGCAAGCATGGTACAACATTTTCGTATTAAGATTTTCGACTTAGAATTTTACGAAGAACATCGCCACGTGTAGCGCTTCCGCCAATTTTTACACACCCTGTATAGGCGTACTTTCCTCATAAATAGCCCAAAAGACCGGTATCAGATTTTCGCATTTATATGCGTAACAATAATCCAGTTTTATATTTTCAATAATTCATCCTGTTACGTAATACCACGATGAAAACGAAAATTGTGCATTTTCTTAAAACCTCCATATTACCTTTATTTCAAATGATTTGTGCTCCAAATTTTCAGGATCGGGGTGGTAACTAATAAGGATTTTAAAAATGACATTAAAAACATTTTAGGCCTACTATGTTTCGCGCGATCATACCTAACTTTTTGTTTTATGGACGCCATATTGGATTTTTGCATTTTTCAAATCTCCATAACAAATGCTTTTGAACCATGTAAAGCATCCGTATGTTCAACCTAGGGAAAATACGGAAATTTGTAAAATTAAGGTTTCACCGCAGTAGGCCTTGGTGTCGTGATTAAACAATTGCAACGACTATATCTAACAATTGTCAAATAATACATAGGCGCCAACTTTCTAAACTCGCTAGGGGGGCAGGGGCACGAGTGTAACAAGTACCTACACCAGGGATGGCAGATACAATTTGATCAGTGTGCCAAAATAACATAAAATTTGTAGACCGCTGGTGACTTTTCCAAAACTAGTTGGGTTAGACCGCTGGTGACTTTTTTCAAAAACTAGTTAGGTTAGACCGCTGGTGACTTTTCAAGAACTAGTTGGGTTAGACCGCTGGTGACTTTTTTCAAAAACTAGTTAGGTTAGACCGGTGGTAACTTTTCAAAAACTAGTTGGGTTAGACCGCTGGTGGCTGCCTACACGATAGGTACTATTGGTACATAGTCTCAGAATGGACGAAAATAAGTATGGCACTAAATAAAGTTGTATTCGAACTCGAACGTGATATGTGCTGTTTGGCATAATTTAAATGTGATTTGCATAAGTAGACTTTGCGATGTCGCATCGCATGGGGGCAATGCCCCCCTAGTTTAATCGGCACGGGGGCACGAGCCCCGTTGCCCCCGTGTAGTCGGCGCCTATGAAATAATACATACTCCTACTTTTTTGTAGTGCAAACAAGTTAGTGATTTTCAAGTTTTTAATAGATTTAATGTAACTTTAAACTGGATTATTGTTACGCATGTAATTGCGCAACTTTTTCCCCATTTAACCGATTTTGTATTTCTAACGGTTTCCGACATACCCATGTCACAGCTTATTACAGCTAGGGCACTCTCTTTGCAAGAACGGTTTGCGCCGATCCACACGCGCCACTTCTTAGCCCCGCCTTTGATTTGAAAACAGCACAGGTCGTATTGAAATCATTCTACAGTTAAATCTGTTACGTGGACATCAGTTTTTAACACTGCGCTGTTATCGCTCACTTGGGATAATATACAAGTATTTTAAGTCCAGCCCCGACTTTTACGCTCAGTGCGAGAGAAATAACGCTAGTGGATCGAAAACGACCAGATCAAAAATGCCGCCTGAGAGTGCCCGAGCTGTAATAAGCTGTGCCCATGTACTTTATTTTAAACTGGACACCCTGTATAATACATCAATTTTTAACTATTTTGTTAAAATTCTTCTAACAGGCTCCCTTAGATGTATATTTGTTTAGGGACTCAGAATGGGGCTGTGTAAATGCTCTAAAGGTGTAAAAATTACCGTTTTAGTGACGCAGTATAGTTTTGTGTACAACCACACTTAATGCATCTTTGTTTAGTCAACATGGTACCTATATTGCTTGATTTATTAATGAGTTTTTGTTTTAAAACTTAAAATATTAGGTTGTTCTGAAATGTAAAGTTTGTACCAAAAACGACAGTGTAAAGTCAATCGCGGCAAAAACAATCCTTAAGGGTAGTGCTCTTAATGTTAGCGTTGTTTCTGTCTCTAACGTTATGTATCTTCTACGTTCTTTTTTATTTTAGCTTATGAAATGGTCCCAAAAGATAATGGGCGATCGACTGTTCACAGCGCTCATGAAAGGCACATTTTATGGACACTTTGTGGCCGGCGAAGATCAGTACAAAATCAAGCCAACGCTAGAGAGGTTACGATCGTTCGGTGTAAAACCGATACTCGATTATTCTGTAGAAGAAGACTTAACACAGGAGGAAGCTGAAAATCGAGAAGTTGCGTAAGTTCAACTGTTTTGAAAATTAGTTTTTTGTTGATAAAATTTACACAATGCTTTCTGTCTAGTAAGGGTATGTGAAATACGTAGTTACAGTCTTTTAGTTATGTATCATTTTTTGTTCTTTTTTAAACAATCCATCCTTTAGTTGACAAGGGCATTCATTAGAAGCACCGAAGAGCCAAATCGCTAAAGGCCAGGCGCTGACATGCAATTATAATTTTTCCACGACCTTAGTGGTTAATAGCATTTTCTATTTATATTTGTGCCTGCTATCATACGTATACAGGGTCGACCAAATTCGAATGTTTTACGGGGTATCTCGGTTACCGTAGTAGATAGCGAAACTCTGATTTCGGTCTCTTGGGCTTTTTTATTGAGAAAATAACGCCTATTCAATCAGATCAGAAATAACTTCAAAAATATTATATTTAGACAGAAAACATGCTTAACAACTTTGAAAGATAATTAAATTTTCAAAATATATAGGGTATTTTTTTAAAAGTTTTATATGCGTTTAAAGTTTAGCGAAATGGACCGAGTATAACAAACACCCTGTATATTATTTTAAAAATGTAACTAGTCAACAATCACTATGACACTATTGTCTAATAAATAACCAGAGTAAATTGCTCAGGTGTTATTATCTTTGTAAATATAAATATTTTTATAAAGGTCAAAATTTAAAAAACGTTAATAACTCAAAAACGGTTCATTTTAGACATAAACAACCTATAATATTTTTGAAAGAGAATTTAACTTTACATCCAAAAACTACAAAATATACAGGGCGTTCCGTATAAAAAAACAATGTTTGGTATCCGTGCGCAAAAACAAAACACTGTGTATAGTTGAAAATAATTTTAGGTTATGTAGTAAATGATTGCAAACAACTTTTATATTGAATTTTTTTTAACGTTATTCTTATTACTAATAACAGAGCTATCGAATAATTCGTCTTGGCTGGGACACCTTGTATAACATTTACAATTAATGGAAGACTAAAGGAGAGTCACATATGTTATTTAGTTTTTTTTTTCTGAGGATCTTTTTCCAATTTGCTTTAGTTAAGTGTCGATTACATTGAGCGAGTTTACACGCTCACTCGCTTGCGAGATACTCGCCCGCGAGTGAGCGTGTAGCAGCTAGCCAAGCGAGTGTCGATTGCACTAAGCTAGTCAACTCGCTTACTCGCTGACGGCTGATTTTGTACTGTCACTGTCAGTCGTTGTTTTGTGTATATTGTTATCCAAAATGAAGTGGAATAACCATGAAATAATAGAATTTTTTAAAGTGTACAAAAATTATCCTATGTTATGGAACGTTAAACATAAAGACTACTTTAATATAAAACGTAAGGAAGAAATTTTTAAAAATATGTTGGAACACCTCC
Organism: Elmis aenea; assembly: GCA_947652605.1. Lineage (NCBI taxonomy): Eukaryota > Metazoa > Arthropoda > Insecta > Coleoptera > Elmidae > Elmis > Elmis aenea. The sequence continues at coordinate 13,532,927 of OX393583.1, read as the reverse complement.
AAACGCTAAAGGGAATGGACGAAAAACAGCTCAAGGCAACAATTAAAAAGATAAAAGACGTTTACAGACAAGCACTTTGTAAAATCGAAAGGAGTAAAAGAAGTGGTTGCGGAGCAAATTATACATATTCTAGTGACTTGAATGAATCACCAGTAGCTAAATAGCGTAGTGTTATTTCTAAATTTGTGGCAGTCGGGATCGCCATTCTCATTTTGGTGTCTCCAGTAAAACATCAAACTGGCCCCCGTCCATTCTCAATATATTCCGGTAGGCTGTACAGTCTTGGTCCTTCAATTCTTTCAATAAATTGGATGCACCATGTTTTTCTCTTCTTGCTATCCAGTCTTTTACCCACACTTTTCTAGATTTCCTTTTTTTCTTTTTTACAATTTCTGACGTAATAAAAGGGCAACAACATTAATTCCCGCACAAACTATTTCTCTCAACATTTTTTGTGTTCGGCGTGAACAGTGCTCGTCCTGGCGTAGAGCGAACGCGTGACACGCACGTGGGCGGCTAAAATCTCAGTTTGAAAAACGATAATAGTGTCGAGAGAAGTTTCTTAAAACTTAAAAAATCTGGTCTACGATGTCCCAGGAAAGACTTATTATACTTGCACTTATTTCTATTTAACATGAAATATCACAAAGTAATTATTTTTCAAAACTAATAGACAATTCGCGTCTATTATAGCCAGAAATCTTGAATCGAAAATGAAGTAAAATCTAGAGTAATATCAATTTTTAATGAACGTTTTTCATCTTAAATTTAGTTTAAGGCCATGCACCAACTGTTATCAAGAGTAAAATTTTCTTAGAAATCGATAATAAAAATCTTTTCAATTTGTTACAGAAGTTTTGAATGGCGCTGTATATAAATAGTTATTAAAATAAAATAAAAGTGTGAATATTTTTTTATTTTCCCAAAATTTAATTTTAACGGAATAACGGGGCGGCGAAAAGTGGTTCTGCACACGACCGGCACTGCGGCGACTACTAAACACACAGCGATTTCACTCGCCAGATATATTACACAGAGCGATTTTACTACCAGCGAGTAAAATAGCCCGGTCTCCAACTTTACTCGCTACAGTAAGGCGAGCGGCGAGTTAGTTTGACAGTGTAATTACATTGGGCGAGTTTAGTAGCAGCGAGTAAATTCGCAAGCGAGTAGCTAGTAAACTCGCTCAATGTAATCGACGCTTTTGGGCCCAGTTTACCTAGTTAAATTAACTGATTGATCCTTCAAAAGTTTTATTTACAAAGATATTTATGTTGTTAGTTGTGTTTTTGATGTAATTGTTTACTTTTTAATTCTATTTTAACACATATCGGACCGGCACCGTTAATCTACGTTTCTCTGGGCCATGCACAATGGACCACTCACGTTAATTAACGCCACTTAATCTTGTACCTGAGAACCGGGTAGTTACTATCTGACCTAGCGGGTTCCCGCATTTCTAGCAAGTATAAATTTAGAATATATGCAAAAGAAACACATTTTGAAAATAATTGGCATTATATTATTACATTATAAATACATATATATACAATAATTAGGTGTATATTATACATACATGCAACATTACAACTATAAACTATAAAATATATCACTATAAAGTAACATTACAAATACTTTTTGATTTAACATAGGAAGAAAGTATTACTCTATTATTTTTTAGAATGATATTTATAAAAACACAACCCCTTGTGTAAAGGTACCTTACAACCACCACATACGTATCTAGTGTCTTCTTAAATTGTTTGCTTTGCAAACTAGGCATCGTTTTTGTGGATATTTTTTTTGCTATTTTCTTTGTTTCCAAAATGTGAATTCGCAAATCGTCGGAACGATTTGGTGGATTAACAATAAATGATGATGTGTTATCCAAAGGTAAATTTTGGCAATTAACTTTTACAGATATCCAAATTTTTGCAACTTTTAGAAAATATTTATATTTTAATAATTTTTGGGGATTTAAGATTTTATACACCTTATATGCATTCACTAGAGCACAATTCATTAAAAACAACACAACTTTTTTTGTCCACTTTTTTGTATGTCTCAATATTAAACCATATGCTAGATATTGGTCCGATCTGTCAACTCCCTTCATGTATTTATTATAGTCTAAAATACATTTAGGTTTTATGACGTCTTCTCCGTTTCTGTTTTGTCTTACATAAACCATTGTAGAATCGTGAATCGTGGATATCATATTGACTTAACGTTTATCTCTCCATGCTTGTAATAATACATCACCTTTTCTGGTGAAAGCAAATTCACCTTTTTTTAATAATTTTCACTTTGCTTTGAAAGCAACTGGTAAACCTCTGTTAGTCCGTATTGTCCCACACACTCTTACTTTCTTCTTTTTCATAGCTTCTGCGATATGTACACTATTGTAATAGTTGTCTTGGTAAACATGATGCCACACTCCTACGCATGGTTGTAATAAAGAAAATATCGTTTCTTCTAATTTTTTGCCAGTTCCAGAATATATTTCCAAATTTATTATATAGCCTGTATCGCTTTCGGAAAGCATTCTCACTAACAGGCCATATTTATTCAATTTTCCGGGATTGTACGTCCTAAACGATAGTCGACCTCTCCATGGAATCATTGCCTCATCTAAAGAAATATGTTGTTTGGGTTTGTAGACTTGTGTAAATTTGTTTTTAAAATATTCCAACACTGGTATTTTTACTAATCTTCCGCTGTCAATACTTTGTGCTGTGTTATCATTGAAATGCCATGCTCGCCATATTTGCGAAAATCTATTCCTGCTCATAGAGCGTGAAAAAATCGGCGTTTCAATTAAAAGATCCCTCGACCAGTAATCTTTAATGTGGTCTTTTTTAATTTGACCCCTAAGAATAATTAGTCCAAAAAATTTCTTCATGTCTATAGTGGTAATATCTGTAAATTTTGCCGTTTTTGCAAACACTTTAAATTTATCTTTATTTTGGTTGTAATATAAGTTGCTCTGATATGTTAACATATCAAAAAAATCTTCTCCGATAAACAAATTGAGTATACTTTCCACACTACTTGGATTATCTGGTATAATTTTTACTCCACAATCGCCGGCAAAAGATTCTACTGTTGGAAATTCGTCTATATCTAACCATGTATCTTCCTCTTCATTATCACTAGCTTCGGAACTACATTCACTTTCGGAAGAGTCAAGTTTCTTTGCAGGTCGTTTTCTAGTTTCAACAATACTTTCGTCACTATCACTGTCAAAGTTTGTATCCAAATCACTTGGCGGATTTGATAAGTTGTCAGCAAACACATCACTTATATCTCCAAAACTGTTATTTTGTAGGGTCATTTTAATAATTATAAGTATGAATTTTATCTAAATAATTAAGCTAAGAAATCAGCAAAAAATACGTTAACTTGGCAGTATGATGTATATCAGGCCAAACGTAAACTAACAATGACAACAGTATTATTTTAACGCAATTAACGCGCGTAACCGGTCCAATATGCATGGCAGGTATAAAGTTAATCTACGTCACCGGTCCCAACCTAAAAGTCCATTAAATTTACCGGTACTTTGCACATATTTCAGGTAATTGCTGCCGGTCCGATATGTGTTAATAGTTATTTATTTTCAGGGCATCCGTACCTGAAGGCGGAGACCATGTAGAACAAGAATCTTTAAAACAATATCATGTAGCAAAACCCTTCGCTGATCGACGGTATAAAGTACAGTCAGCTCGGACATACTTCTATCTCAACGAAGCCACTTGCGAAAAAAATATGGAGATATTTATTAAATGTTTGGAGGCTGTTGCAGGTCAGTTTTAATATAAATATGACGTATTAAGCACGAGGAACTAATTATTATAATTTTTTTTAAATTTTCGATAAATTGTACTACAATCGATTTTTTCAATATTGCCTGCTCGTCAATTGTTTATTTTATTGCATGTGTGTTTTCTTTTATTTAAATGATTTAGATTTTTTCGGAAATTTGTTAATAGCTTCATTTGTTAAGATAAAGTAAGCTTTAAAATTTAAATATAAGTGGTTCTCAATGTTTTACATCTAACTAAACTAAAAAAATAAAATTCATTAAAAGTTGTATACAGGATGATTGAACTTCGAGTTTAAGCATGGGAATCTCGCTTATTATAATAGCTAGAGTATAGGTTTGAATTTGGCAAAGTTGCTAAATTTCGTGCTTATTGATAATCCAAAAAGAAATTGGAAATATCTCAAACGGTATCCGAGAAAATTAGGAAAATTAGAAAAATACGATTTTTGAAAATCGTCTTTAACTCCTTTGAAGTATGAAATATTTCAAACGTGTAAAAACATTGCTCAAGCAACTTTTTAAGCCGAATCGGATGGGGTCTCAATATTTTTCTAGATCGATTCGTTTTTGTTTTATAACAACCAACTTTATTTTTTCTTATGGGTGCAATTTTTGCTATTTACATAATCAAATGGGATTTATTTTTATGACCCGATTGATGTATCACGCATGTTATTTTACTTCTTTATTCATTGTTAAATTAAAAAAAGAAGGTTTTTAAACAATAACCATTATAAATCAGGTAGGCCGATTGTTGTAGTTTATGTTGTTTCCATGACAACCAATCAACTAACTAAAAGTTTTGAAAGTCCGTTATTTGTCATCGTAATAGATTCGTAAAAATGAACTTTAATAATGAAGAAAAACGTGATATGAGGCGAAATTTTTATATTAAATTTTTTTATACCTTATCACATGCTTTATACAGATTTACTTAAAATTCTGTATACCGGGTGATTCAGTTTGAGTGTCGCACCCCTATAACTTTTTAATTATTGAAAATAACCCCAACAAACCTTATATTTTTGGAAACGGCGACAAATTCTCTATTAAGTGATGTGCATTTGTTATCTCTATTATGACGTATGTCAAATCCGCGATAGGCAACTGTTTTTTATTTAAATTACATAGTATACATTTTTTTGTTGATTCGGATAGAGAATTTAATTCTGAATCCGACCATGTATTAAAAAAGTATGCATACAGAAGAATTTTTTTGAGAAAAATCAGTTCAAAGTTTATTTATCAAATTATAGCAAACAGTTTATTTAACATAACAAAAAACGATCAAATCTTAAAAATTATACCATAACTATCAATGCAAATGTATTTAAAATTAATTTTTAACAAAAATAAAAGCAAATAATAAACGTCGACCTAAGAAATTAGACTTTAATTTCAATCAAGCAGTTACAATGTTACAAATAGAGGACGCGAAGGGTGGTCACTTTTTAATGTCGACGGTTATTATTTGTTTTAATGTTCAATGGAAATGTATTAAAAATTAATTTTTAATAAAAATTAAAACAAATAATAACCGTCGACATTAAAAAGTTACCACCCTTCGCGTCCTCTATTTGTAACTGCTTGATTGAAATAAAAGTCTAATTTCTTATATTGACGTTTATTATTTGTTTTTATTTTTATTAAAAATTAATTTTAAATACATTTGCATTGATAGTTACAGTATAATTTTTAAAATTTGATCGTTTTTTGTTATGTTAAATAGACTGCTATAATTTGATAAATAAACTTTGAACTGATTTTTCTCAAAAAATTTCTTATGTATGCATACTTTTTTAATACATGGTCGGATTCAGAATTAAATTCTCTCACCGAATCAACAAAAACATGTACCTATACTATCTAATTTAAAAAAAAAAACAGTTGCCTATCGCGGGTTTGACATACATCATGGTAGAGATAACAAATGCACATCGCTTAATAGAGAATTTGTCGCCGTTTCCAAAAATATAAGGTTTGTTTATGGTTATTTTCAATAATTAAAAATTATAGGGGTGCGACACTCAAACTGAATCACGCGGTATAGTGTTTTTCCCGCATATGTTTGTAATAAAAATATTTTTTTTTTGTCATTTGAAACCTTTCTGCCATATTTTTGGCAAAAGCCCCATATTTTCCCAAGTTTATGTCCAACGTACAAAAATATTTGTGCGACGGTTGCCTTCTTTCTGGATATGTTTCTGCACATCGTTGACTTGACAATATAGAATTCCTATCCAATGAATAAAAAATTGGCATCATATCGCGTTTTTCTTCGTTATTAAAGTTCATTTTTACGAATTTATTAATGTGAAAAATAATAGGCTTTCAGAACTTTTAGTTTGTTGATTGGCTGTCATGGAAACAACATAAACTACAACGACCGGCCTACCTAATTATAATGATTATTGTTTAAAACTTTCTTTTTAAATTTGACAATGAATAAAGCAGTTAAATACCAGGTGTGATACATCAAAGAATTCAGAAAAATAAATGTCATTTGATTATGTAAATAGCAAAAATTGCGCACATAAGAAAAACTAAAGTTGGTTATCATAAAACAAAAACGAATCGATCTGGGAAAAATTTGTGACCACCATCCGATTCCGCTTAAAAAGTTGCTTCGGCAATGTTTTCACACATTTAAAATATTTCAAACTCCAAAGGAGTTATAGAGATATTTTCAGTTTCTCTTTGTAATATTATTAAGCACGAAATTTAGCAACTTTGCCGAATTTAAACTTACATTAGCTGTTATAATAAGCGAGATTCCCATGCCTAAACTCAAAATTTCAATCACCCTGTTTATATGAAATAAATAAAGATTAAATTTGTATCCCGTTGCACATGATACTAAAGACAATTTATGTCTCATATTTTAGAGCAGGGGTGTTTAAACCATGTCTCTCGATCACTTTAGGCCCACCGTAAGCTTTCAAAAAGTATTTTTGAAGACTATTATAATAATAGAGCGTAGCAACTTTTGCGCTACCCATCGGTTAAGCAGGAAATCTCAGCTTTTCAGCGCTGCTACGTTTTCGCGTACTTTCTGGTTCTAGTGTTCACCAGAGAAGATAGAAAATTATATGGCTCGCGACAAGAACCAAATTTTTAAATTGACCCACGACTTCCAATAGGTTGAACACCCCTGTCTTAGAGCGTTGGTGCTGCAACAATTTCACTATAGCACCTCTAACTCAGTGCATTAAAGTCACTTATTCAGATATTTTATTCATTTGTTTTTAACACTAATTGTTTTTGACACTAACCTCTAGCTCTTTAAATTGTATAATTGCGTGTTTTTTTCCAATCCAATGTTGATTGCTAAAGAGTATTTTAAAATTAATTCTGACGATCAAGTAATTAATGTTGATATGTTGGAGTAGATTATGACATTTTAAAAGTATTAATCTGTATCGTTTATAATTTTTTTCAGAATATCATGATATTGGTAAAACGAAAGGTAATTGTCTATAAAAAAAACCTTTAATGATTTGCAGCAGATGCCAGGGTACCAACTATGTACATTTTCTTCACATTGTTTGCAATATAAAAGTATACCTATAAAGGCTAAGTAAACTCTTTTGTACTAAATCTTTGCAGATTTTAAAGCAAAAACATTAAGATTAGCTTTTGTTTATTACCGTAACTGCTATTAGATTAAAAGTTTCATAACTTCTGTCATCTATCTTCTATCTACACATATATAAAAACGAATGTATGTTTGTATGTATGTCCTTTATGCGTTCCTATACCATTCATCCGATCCTGACCAAATTTGGCACAGACAATCTATAGGACCATGGGAAAAAGATAGGCTATATAATAATTCCCAAAAGTTCCAAAAATTCCCAAAAAGTCAAAAATTACCAAAAGTTTCAAAATTCTCAATGCATACAAAAATTCCCAAAAAATCCAAAATTTTCAAAAGGTCAAAAACGTCCACCGGGGGCGCGAGCGCGAGTAGTCTGTGATTGATAAAAAAATTCACCGAACGAAGCCGGGTAACTACGCTATATAAGAATTCACAAAAGTTCCAAAAATGTCCAAAAGATCCAAAATTCACAAAAGTTTCAAAAATGTCCAACGGGCGCGACCGCGAAGCGCGAGTAGTCTGTGATAGATAAAAAAATTCACCGAGCCAAGCCGGGTAAATACACTAGTACATAATAAAAACCCACTTCTGCGATAAGTAATAGAAAAACAATTAAGTTTTGTTTTGGATTTTGGATATCAAATGCTTTGCAAATATGTTGTTTTAGGATAATTTCTTACTATTGCTACAAATTTTTGATCAAAAATCACGTTTTTGCAAAATTTATTGAAACAATATTTTTTAAATTGGAGGGTACACCTCTCAGCAATTTGAAGATCACAAATAAGGTATCTACCGCGTGTGGAGTACCGCACACCGCCTTTCTTTCTTTAGTTTTGATTTTAGATAAATGAAATTTTGGACATATGATATGTGCAAAAAAACGGATTACTTGAACATATGCACACTATTGTTTTACGTTCGGTTTCGCGGAAATGACCCTAACTTTATTTTTTCAAATGAGACATCCTTTATACTTTTACATCTTTTACTATTTTGGTTAATATTTATAACGACATATAATTGTTGGGCGAAAATTTCCTTCACCTGTCGAATTTGCGTTTTTAAACAATAACTAATCTTAAATCTTCTAAAGAAGAGACTAGCACAAGGAGCATTATTACACGGTAATAATTTTACATTCCCCTGTCAGACGTTGATCCTCAGGTCAAATTTCCGTTTTCGACCAATAACAAACTCAGATTTCCTAGAAAAGATTAATAAACATAATCATACACTGATAATATCCTTTTCGCAATTAACAGATTTTCATGCGTTTATGAGTCGTTTCTAAGAAATCTGAGTTTGTGATTGATCGAAAATATACATTTGGAGAGGGAATTAAATATTTTGGTCTTGATAATTTTTTTGAAGAATTTCGCCGACCAGTAGCGTTACTTTAATATAGATTAAACCACACCCCTGACGCATCACCGTGACAGTACTATTAAAATTTGACATAACAAACATTCAATTTGACAAGTAGGTTAGGTGAAGGAAATTTTTTGACAAAATATAACTCGTGCATTGCAAATAATCTATAATTTTTGACAAATCTTCATAATGCAAGCTGAATCAGCTCAACTTGCATTCGGGCATATTTACCAAAAATTATCGATAATTTTCAATGCACTGGTTACTACTAAACATTTATTTTTTTATTAAGTGTGCCGTGACTTGCATAAATTGAATTTTATTATGTCAACAAGTGTCCAAAAAACGTTTTAGGTATTAACTGTCGTAGTTAACCAACATGTGATCCATCATAATTTTAACCATTAGCTTCGAATAGTAAAAATAAAATTACCCAATATATTTATTTAAAAAAACAAAAACAAAAAAACTATTGATCATCAGTAGGTAATTAAAATATTAGACACTTGAAGCATAACTACTTAGTATTTTAGTATTTAGCTGTTGCCATATTTATTATGTTTTAAAGGCTTGTATTAGCAATGTAAGGCAGCCTCTTTCAACTTCATCAGTATGAGGTTGCGCACTATCTTGTTGAAACGATGCTTTCTTTGCAGTAAGTTGGTATTGTTGCAAATATTGTATTTGTATTTTTGTATTTATTTACAGCAGTAGTATAGCTTAATTATATTTTATTATTGTCTAGGTCCATGCTTCTGTATTCCTATATGGTATAATTAATTTGTAGTGCGCTAGTTGTAAATATTTGTTTTTATTGCAGGTGCTTCGTATGGAACTGGAATTACTGCCATAAAATTGACTGCTTTGGGCCGACCACAATTACTGGTATGTTTAAATCTATTTTGCATCATACTTTAGTGTATTTATTTAAGATTTGGCACTAATAGGATCACTGACAGGTCATGGGGACACATGGAAAGTAGTTAGATCATAAAAATGATCTCATTTAAATGCCATGACTTAGATTTTCAAGTTACTTTCGTTTAAACTAACAAAAAATATCCTGTGTATTAGCATACGATTAATGGATATTTTTTATACATTAAATTCTGTGTTCAGTGAAGTGAAATATTATTTATATTTTTAACAATACATTATTGTTCTGAATGGGCGTTTACACTAATTTTTAATTTCTTCAGAATTTGATAGATTTGGTGTTCAGAATATCGTATGTAAAGTTAAAATTGTTTAAATCAACTTCGTTTATTTATTATTAACGATTAAAGTTTTCCCGCGGCAAGTTGCGCCGTAAACGGCTTGGACGATGCGCACGAGAAATGACGTCACTCTACGTACTCGGTGAGGCAAATCACACGTGTGCTTGTTGTAAATATAACAATAACCCAACCATGTCGTCGTACAGAAAGTGGTGTTTTGTGCCTGAATGTTAAGACCACTTCTACAAAAAAACCAGAACCAAAACCCATAAATAGTATTTATGCAAAAAAATACACTAAAGTGAAAAACATTATCATTCAGTTATGGCAATAATATGTAATATGAAACAGCCTATTACTTTCCAACAAAAAAATCTGCAGTTTTAAACAATACTTATTGGTAGTATGCTATTTGGTGCATGTTTATGTTTGATTAAAAATGCTGATTAGTGTTAAAGCACTGCTACTTGCTGCTTCGTTTATGAAATTTGTATTATATTTATACTGAACTAACAGTGCATGTTTTACAAAAAGCCATATACCTTTTTTTATTTGATCTAAGCATAAAACTGATAACATTCAAAACTTATAAGTGTAAATTAATATAATAAAATCATTGAATTGAACATTATATCTACTATTATATATAGCCCATATTTTATTTACCTCGAATTTAAGATTAATTTTATGAGTTTTTTAAATATAGCTATGACTAAAAGAGTAGTACATTTTTTTAATGTACACGCATTTGTATAGTTTGAGTGATTGTAGATGGCAAAAATAAATTAATCTTCACCTGTTAAATGACCTTAGTAATATCGAATTATTTCTAGAAAATAATTAATTTACTTACACAGTTGCTTTGTTTTATAATGAAATATACACTAAACTAACAACTAGTTAAAACCTCTCGCAATACTGTATACGTAAAGAATATTTGAACACAAATATGCCTGGTCCAGGAATGTCATATTTGTTTATGTTAAAAACACTTAAGATATGTTGTGAAGCCACCCTGAGGGGTCTCGGGGTTGGCTTGAGATCATTATTTTGCTAATACTGTTAAAAGGCAGTACTGTTTGTATTTTATTCATTATAATAAATTGTAATTGTTGTTCGATTACGTTTATTATTTGCAATCGACGGCCAAAGTACGCCCCTGCGGCGTCTTCGTCGCGCGCTTCGCGCCTAACATAATAATAATGATAATCTTTATTTGTTCTGAATATCCAAAAAAAAAGGTGTAGAACTTGTCACAATAATAATTTACGTACATTGCAATAATATACATAGTTAATAAAAGAAAAAACATATTATATTAAAATATATAACACCTTGTCATTATGCGATGCATAGGAACTAGTCCGCTGCACATGGACTGTGCGGAGAGTGACGTCACGGCCAATCACAGCGCGTTTCAGAATTTGAAATATAAAGGGCATTTTAAAAATTTATTTCTCGGAACTGGACGATTTATTTTTTATTTTTGGTGGTTGAGAATAAACTTTATAGATCAGATTATCATTTAAAAAATATTTTATCAAGTTTTATTTTTTGTGTAAACGCCCATTATTAAGGAGACCCTCCTTTATAGGTTCTGGCTTATCAACTGTAAAATTAAACACATAATTTTATGTGTTTTGAATGGAGGATCTTAATTATTTTATCAAATCCAAACATAATATATTTAGGGCCGGTCATCTACACATCGGGGCCCGTGTGCAACGTTTTTAGCGGCTCCCTATAAAAAAATTATTGGGAAAATATGTCGTTTCATTTCGTAGAACAAAGTTAACCTTATTGATTGTACTCAAAATATTATACTAAACTGGAAGTAAAATTATACCGGGTGTAAATGAAGTGTGGTACGCCTCCTTTGTTGTCTTTAGTTTTGATTTTAGATAAATGAAATTTTAGACGTACGATATGAGCAAAAAAATCGGACTTTTTGAGCACGTACACACAATTGTTTCACTTCCGGTTTCGCCGAAAATGAGCCCAACTTTATTATTTTAAATGGAACACTGTGTATATTTTTAAATTTTTGGAAAGAGGAAGCGATTTTGGATACAACTACACTATTTTGGTTAATTTTTATAACTTCAAAAAATTTTTGGATCAAAATTTAATTTTCTATTAATTGTGCCGTGGCCGACATAAATTGAATTTTATTATGTCAACAATTGTCCGAAAAACGTTTTTGTAAATTTTAATTGACATTTAGGTTACTTTAATCGGCTTTGAAGGTTGCGGAATCGTTTTTTTTTGACAGAAATTCAATTTACAAGGTTATTTAAATAGACCACCTTCTAACGAATCCGTCGATACCAATAACTTCTATTTTTATTAAGAGTGTCCTTCAAAAATTTGAAATTATTGTGAAGATTTATTAAAGCGTCGATTACATTGAGCGAGTTTACACGCTCACTCGCTTGCGAGATACTCGCCCGCGAGTGAGCGTGTAGTAGCTAGCCCAGCGAGTGTCGATTGCACTAAGCTAGTCAACTCGCTTACTCGCTGACGGCTGATTTTGTACTGTCACTGTCAGTCGTTGTTTTGTGTATATTGTTATCCAAAATGAAGTGGAATAACCACGAAATAATAGAATTTTTTAAAGTGTACGAAAATTATTCTATGTTATGGAACGTTCAACATAAAGACTACTTTAATACGTATAAACGTAAAAAAGAAATTTTTAAAAATATGTTTGAACACCTCCAAACGCTAAAGGGAATGGACGAAAAACAGCTCAAGGCAACAATTAAAAAGATAAAAGACGTTTACAAACAAGAACTTTATAAAATTGAAAGGAGTAAAAGAAGTGGTTGCGGAGCAAATGATACATATTCTAGTGACTTGAATGAATCACCAGTAGCTAAAAAGCGTAGTGTTATTTCTAAATTTGTGGCAGTCGGGATCGCCATTCTCATTTTGGTGTCTTGTTTCTTGATCAGTCCATCAACCATCTCCAGTAAAACATCAAACTGGCCCCAGTCCATTCTCAATATATTCCGGTAGGCTGTACAGTCTTGGTCCTTCAATTCTTTCAATAAAGTATTGGATGCACCATGTTTTTCTCTTTTTGCTATCCAGTCTTTTACCCACACTTTTCTAGATTTTCTTTTTTCTTTTTTACAATTACCTACTGACGTAATAAAAGGGCAACAACATTTATTCCCGCACAAACTATTTCTCTCAAAATTTTTTGTGTTTGGCGTGAACAGTGCTCGTCCTGGCGTAGAGCGAACGCGTGCCACGCACGTGGGCGGCTAAAAAATCAGTTTGAAAAACGATAATAGTGTCGAGAGAAGTTTCTTAAAACTTAAAAAATCTGGTCTACGATGTCCCAGGAAAGACTTATTATACTTGCACTTATTTCTATTTAACATTTTTTATCAGAAAGTAATTATTTTTCAAAACTAATAGACAATTCGCGTCTATTATAGCCAGAAATCTTGAATCGAAAATGAAGTAAAATCTAGAGTAATATCAATTTTTAATGAACGTTTTTCATCTTAAATTTAGTTTAAGGCCATGCACCAACTGTTATCAAGAGTAAAATTTTCTTAGAAATCGATAATAAATAACTTTTCAATTTGTTACATAAGTTTTGAATGACGCTGTATATAAATAATTATTAAAATAAAATAAAAGTGCGAATATTTTTTTTCCCCAAAATTTAATTTTGACGGAATAACGGGGCGGCGAAAAGTGGGTCTGCACACGACCGGCACTGCGGCGACTACTAAACACACAGCGATTTCACTAGTCAGATACATTACACAGAGCGATTTTACTAGCCAGCGAGTAAAATAGCAAGCGAGTAGCGAGTAAAGTAGCCCGGTCTCCAACTTTACTCGCTACAGTAAAGCGAGCGGCGAGTTAGTTTGACAGTGTAATAATTACATTGGGAGAGTTTAGTAGCAGCGAGTAAATTCGCAAGCGAGTAGCTAGTAAACTCGCTCAATGTAATCGACGCTTAAGAGATCATGTTAATCGCAGTCAGTGGCGGCGCGTGACCTAAAAAAGTGGGGGGGCACAACTTATCCATGTATATTAGCTACACTTTATTTAAAAAAAATCTGGGTTTACCTTAATAGTGCTTTATAATAAACCACATTAAGTTAAAAATATAAAATAAGCATTATTTAACAAAAATAATATCTGAAGCTCCAAAATATCAAACACTTTATTATAAACCGTTAATCAACAAAAATAAAATAAGTATTATTTAACAAAAATAATATTTGAAGCTCCAAAATATCAAAAACTATTATAAACCATATTAAGTAACAAAAATAAAATAAGTAGATATTATTTAACAAAAATAATTTTTAAAGTTCCAAAATATTAAAAAACTAAGAACAAAGAATATACCCTTCATAATAGTAAAAAACAACAAAATATATCTTTAAAAAAACATAATTCTTCTGTTTTTATCAGCAATAAAATTATTAATTAATTTTTCTAAATGCGATTCATTTAAAATCACGTCAGCCACAGTTTCTTGTTCTATAGCCATTAAAACCAGGCCATTTAATCGTTCATCGCCCATAGTACTTCTGAGATAGGTTTTTAGTCTTTTTAATGTGGAAAAAAATCGCTCGGCTGAGGCAGACGACACAGGACAACAAAGAACAATTTCAAAAAGTTCCCACACACAAAATAACATTTGTTTTAATTCATTGTTTAAAAATTTTTCCGCACTTCCTCAATACTTAATAAATTGTTTGTTTCTGCCAGTAAAATACAAAGACATATAAAGGTCCTTGAACCAGTGGAACGAAACGATACAACAAATGGGAATGGAAATAAACACAGGGAAAACAAAAATAATAAAAATAAACGATGATGAAGACCAGCAAAACATCAAATGCGGAGACGACGTACTGGAGCAAGTCTCGACAATAGATTACTTAGGAACGAAAACTAGCGTAGATGGGAAAATTGATGCAGATATCCTAAACAGAACCAGAAAAAGCACGAGAATTTACTATCAACTTAACAAAACTATCCTTGGGAAAAAAGAAATTAGTGCACAAACAAAAACCAGAATATACAACACGGTCGTAATTCCAACTATGCTGTATGGTAGTGAAACATGGCCACTAACATCGAAACACGAGAAAAGAATAACGGCAGCAGAAATGAGATTCCTAAGAAAAATAGCGGGGAAAACAAAAAGAGATAAGTGCAAAAATAAAGACATCCAGAATAACCTACAACAAAAACAAATAACCCAAAGTATCGAAGAAAAACAATTAAAATGGTACGGACACGTGCAGAGGATGCCGCCAGAATCTATGACCAAAAAAAAATAGCAGAAAGTAGGAGGTGTGGGAAGAGGCGGGTAGGAAGGCCAACAACTAACATGGAAAACAGAATAGAACAAATAGCCCGTGAACGAGGGAAAACAGTTGGGGAGCTGAGAGCGATGACGGCAGACAAAAAAGTCTGGAAAAGTTGGGTGGAGAACCCCCAAAAGCCGACGCCGTGAGGCAAAAGGCCATCGTAAAAGAAGAAGAAGAAGTAATTTGAATTGACTCATCTACACTCAGCCGGCGCAGTTACGAATAAGCTCGTCAGTAGGGGTGGGCGATATTGGAATATCGATATATCGACATATCGTTAAGCAGTATATTAAAACCGTTTTCAGGTTATCTTCAGATGGTGTACACTGTCATGGTAGTTAAAGTGTACCTCGGATATTTTCGTGTTGATTATGAGTGCTAGGTTCACAAAACATTAAGTAAAAAACAGGTTTGACGTTGGTGAAAACCTATTTTTTTAATGAAAATATGCCATAACTGTAATGTTTATTAGTTATTTCAGAAAAAAAGCAAAACTTAACCCTTAACCCAACCTTTTATTACTGACCAAATGAATGACGACCAGGTTAAAGGTCGTTTAAAGCTTCTTTTTTAAAGAAAACAAAACAGTATTGGTGCGTAAGAGTATTCAGAGATGTTGTAATGGAAGTAATGCAGAAAGAGGACTTGATGAACAAGCAAAGAATTTCGTACGTCACGTCAAAAGTAGGTAGTAGTGAACCTAACATTCATTTTCCACACGAACATATCCGAAGTACACTTGATCTACCAAGCAGCCATGACAGTGTATACCATCTGAAGTTTGCCGCAAACTCGCCTTCTTCTCTTTTTTTTCACATCACGTGCGCCCACTTTCTTTTGTTCTTCTGCTGTTTGTCCTCATCGTCTGAAATTAATGCAATTACTGCCTCTTCCGTAAACTTAGGTAGCAATCGCGAAAATCACTAGTTGATTGATCAGTTGTGAAGCGACTGACTGACGCCTGACAAATGTGCTAGAATAGGCATTGTGAGTATGACTGGGACGGATCGAAGACGGAAATGTGACTGAGACGTAAGACGTGACGTGACTGATGTGTGAATAGACCTTAAAGGCATTTAATTTATCTAAAATTTGTTTCTAATAGATATCTCTAAAATTTGCTGATTTGGAATGTGTGTAAAATGTCTGAAAATATTCTACGAAGACACATATAGTAAAGTGCATTTTTTTCTAGCTCCAATTATCTGAAGTAATTATGAAAACTCGCAAGTACATGAATGACGCCGTAGGAGGTGAAGGTAGCGTATTATCCCATCATGTAAAGCCACAAGATTTAGAGAAAAAATTCGAGAAGGTGTCTGATCAGGCACCCGTCAAAGAGTTCCTAAAACATGTTACCTCTGATCAAGAAGGGTGAGTGTTTGCTTTTTTGTTTAGTTAAAGTGTCTTGTTCCAATGTGGAAAAAAGGCTAAGAACAAAAGAAAAAGGACACTTATAATTTTGGAACTTAATTTTGAAGTGTGTACCTAGTACCTACCCACTTGTTGAGTATTTAATACACATCAATTCATTTATACGAGAGGCGTCCGTAATATACAGGCCAGCAACCATCCCTACTCCTATATGAGTACAGGGTGGGCAAATTTCGATGTTTTCATAGGGAATCTCGGTAACTATAAGAGGTATCGAAAAACGGACCGCGCATCCTCAATTTTTTTTTTCGAGAAAAAATTAATGGTGAACACTAAAATTGGTTATCGTCTTTTGTTTTCGAGTTATCGCCGATAACTCGATTTTTCGACTTTTCGTTTTATGACTATATCTCGCTTGGTTATGAAAATAAACAAAAATAATTTTAATGTTCTACAGGCACTTTTTTGATAAGAATGCAGTGGCGTAGTCAATTTTTCAAAAAAAAAAAAACGAAATTCGAGTTGTGACATAAAGTTGTATTTTTTTTAATGGAACCCATAGTTGGCTATGACTTATTTAAATTCCTTATTTTTATGTCATTCTAAATATATAAGGGTTGATGTATTTATTTTCAATAATACGCAAGTTACGGAGGTTTTTTAGTTTTTCTTTAAAACAAAATTATAGTAGGCTGTGATACAAAAACAAAACAAGGTGTAAAACCTTTTAAAACTAATTTGGTACAAGTTACGAAGGTTTTGTAATTTGTTGTTGTGATAAACATTACAAATATTTGAACATAAGATAAAAAGCAATATGTATATTACATTACTGCAGATTCCGACTTTATCGTTGTTTCCTTATTTTTATATATTTATAATGATTATCACAACAACAAATTACGAAACCTTCGTAACTTGTACCAAATGAGTTTTAAAAGGTTTTACACCTTGTTTTGTTTTTGTTTTCACAGCCTACTATGATTTTGTTAAAAAAAAAAACTAAAAAACCTCCGTAACTTGCGTATATTAAAAATAAATAAATCAACCCTTATATATTTAGAATGACAAAAAAATAAAGAATTTAAATAAGTCATAGCCAACTATGGGTTCCATTTAAAAAAATACAACTTTATGTCAACTCAAATTTAGTTTTTTTTTTTTTTTTTTTTTTTTTTTTTTTGAAAAATTGACTACGCTACTGCATTCGTATCAAAAAAGTGCCTGTAGAACGTCAAAATTATTTTTGTTTATTTTCTTAACCAAGCGAGATATAGTCATAAAACGAAAAATCGAGTTATCGGCGATAACTTTTGATACCTCTTATAGTTACAGAGATTCCCTATTAAAACATCGAAATTTGCCCACCCTGTACGTCACAGCGGCAGGCCCAGTGTTTAGCACTATCCTAACGACCGGTGGATGTTCTGCTTATATAATTCATTCACTTTCATGTAATTTACGTGAAAAATGGTTAATCTAGTTTTAATCAGGGCTAGAAACCGAAAAAAATTTTGGTTAACGGTTAACCGAATTCAAGAACTTTATTTGTATATCGGTTTTTGTTGAAAAACCGGTTTTTTCCGTAAAAAACCGGTTTTGAAAAAACCGTTTTTGAAAAAACCGGTTAATTTAACCGGTTTTTAACATTATTCAGATTTGGAATGCAAAGTATAAAAAGATATTATCTATTTATAATTTTATAATACATGTACAATCAAGCATTCAGTAATTACTTTTGGTAATACAGATTTTGTATTTTTTCAAAATAATTTTTATTAAAAAGAGATGTTTAAAAAACCGGTTTTTTATTATTTTGGTTAAAGGTTACCGTTTTTTTTGCCTTTAAAAATAACGGTTTCGGTTTCGGTTAAAAATCACAATTTTGGACAAAAAATAAAGGTTAACCGGTTTTTTAAACCGGTTTAAAAAACCGGTTTCATGCCCTGGTTTTAATAATATTTTATAGTGCTTATTAATCATTTTCTATTAGGATTCTTAACATGCAAAATAAATGCTGTTTCCCCAATTGCAAAAGCATATATCGGCGATGTACTAAAAAAGTTAAAATGTTTTCCTTCAAAGATGAGATGAGATCGAATTTTTGGTTACGTGAAATTCATAGGGATAGCTAGCTATACCCCTAACAAAAATTCATTCGTTTGCATCAAGCATTTCGATCATCGATTTCTTGTAACTGAAGATCGTCAGTGGCGTAGCAATCGTGGAGCAGTTGGAGCAAACTGCTCCAGGCACACGAACCATAACGGCGCAAAATTAAAAAGGGCGAAATAAAAATTCTATTTCCTATAGATTGGCATAAGTGGCGCAATTTTAAAATATTACGAGCAGAAACTGTATCAAATTAGTACTTCACTATGTAGATGGCAATGGCAGTAGTATATAAATTTTATGTCTAAAGACTGTTTTATACTATACTATTTGTTCGTTTAAGAAAATCGTATACGATTTTTGATACAAAAATTTCTTTCAAGGATTTAGCATGGAAAATATGAACCATTTACATTGTACTATCTTTTCGTACGAAAACTCCAATATACAGGGTGTCCCCATTATACACCGCCAAAAAGTAGGTGCATATTCCTGAGTGAAAATGATTACCACTTGTCAAATATTTTGTTATCCGAAAATGCTTCCTTTCAAAGTTAGAGACCAACCTCCAAAGTTGCAAGAAAAAAAAATCAAAAAATCGATTACGTCCTAGCCGTTTAAGCTAGAGCTATCAAACTTGGCCGAAATGTTTAGGTGTTTCCCATTGACTTTGTGGGATAATTAGAAAGAAAACACGTAATTAGAAGTATGATTTACAGGCAGGTCATCCGCTTACCATCTTCAGAATTTTTTTCTCTGGGATAAAATAGAAAGTGTCATTGGTCCAAAAGAAAGTACGACTTAAGAGGAAAAAATTCGTCCCTCTTTGTTTTTTGCTGTAAACGTAGCCGTTTTCGAGAAAATTAGCGCTAAAGATGCATCGACAAACTCTGTTTATACACCTCAAATATTTTTTTTTACTAAACTTAGTTGGCTAATGTCATGCTTATCACCTAAATATTTCGTCGCGTCATTTGATAAAATAATAAAATATTTAGGAAGGATAAGAATTGTTACAATCGGCATCTCCCTCCGACATTACACCTAGTTTTGGACCTCAATTGCTTCGATTTAAAATACCGGGTGATTCAATTTGACTGTCGCACCCCTATAACTTTTTAATTATTGAAAATAACCCCAATAAACCTTATATTTTTGGAAACGGCGACAAATTCTCTATTAAATGATATGCATTTGTTATCTCTACGATGACGTATGTCAAATCAGCGATAGGCAACAGTTTTTTTTTAAAATCACATTGTATAATTTTTTTGGTTGATTCGGATAGAGAATTTAATTCTGAATCCGGCTATGTATTAAAAAAGTATGCATACATAAAAAAAAAACGAGAAAAATAAGTTCAAAGTTTATTCAAATTATAGCAAACAGTCTATTGTATGGTAGGCCTTACCAAGAGGCTAACTGAATGTGGTCGGTTCGAAAACGTTATCCAAGCAAACCTGAATGAATTTTGACTTGTAATTCATGAACTTCAAAGTGGGTTTTTCCAAGAGTATTGCTTTCTTCCACTACTCCAATATGATGTCTTATGCCCCTGAAAACCTGTTTTTCTTCAAAGGGGATGTCGAGAGCTGCTTTTTCACTGGGCGTTTGGCCCTGTGGTCGTACCTCGTACCCCAAAAGTCAGAGGTGCATGGTGGAAGCGTCCACATTAACTTTTAATGGTTCCACTTGTTTTCTTCATGTTTATGATGCTTATTCTTCTGTTAGATCATAACACCTCGGCGTGGTCTTCCTTATTCCTTCACGTCCTTTCCGGGAAATTTCCACGAACCCAGTCTCTTTATGCTGAACTTCTATTGAAACGCTTGATCTCCCCACATTAATTGTATGTGCTATCTCCCGAACCATCAAGCCGGTGTTTTATCTATTCTATTTAACAGGAACGAAAGTGAAATTTGAAAATACTGAAAAGAGGTAAATTACGTCCTTAATGCGAGCAATGTCAAATTCTGGTGCATATGTTGTACCGTACAATTGTTTAAAGGTACATTATAGTTCCATAAACACAGCAAATAATTTTTTTATTGAAAACTTAAAGATTATTTAAAGGCCATCAATCACATTGCCAAAAATATTATAGACACACATTTTAACACGATTTTTTCTCACTTGCATTATTTAGATTTAATAACTTGGGAATATTTCAGTATTCTTCATTTGTTCCCATGGTCAGGAGTAATTGATGAAAACCAAGAACTTAGCTCCACTTTCCGAGTTCCCGACTTAAAGACTGGGAAAATGGTAAGACTTATTACTCAGCTGTCGAAAAAAGAAGAAGAAATGTTTAGAAATATGATCAGAAGAGTGGATACTCTTGTAAAGGTAAGTGACTGCACAAGTTATCAAATGAAGTGATAATGAAATTGATGAATAGATATCAAATTAAATTTTGGTTTCGAAATGGGTTGCAGTTAAAAGTTTTGACCACATTTTGGGACAAATCGATCAAAAATTAAAATATAAGTTTAAAATAAAAACATCCTTCAACGAATGGCTAAAATAAAAAGTTTATGAAGAAAAAAATAATACTGAACTTTGTTTTTTAGGCAGCGCAACAAATGGACGTTCGTTTAATGGTAGATGCAGAACAAACTTATTTCCAACCTGCCATTACCCGTATAACCTTAGAATTTATGCGTAAATATAATAAAGACAAAGCTATAGTTTACAATACATACCAGTGTTATTTACGAAGCACTTACAATGAAGTTACAAATGATCTGGAACAGGCTAAACGACAACACTTTAATTTTGGTGCCAAACTTGTACGTGGGGCATACATAGAACAGGTAAAATCACTGATAATTTTTCGTTTCTTGATTCTCTAGTTGGCTATGATTATGTGTGGGGCTTTTGTTTTTGTTATGTGTATAGTTTTGGTAGGGCCCGCGTAAGGGGCGAGGCGACGAGACGACCGCCTCGGGCAATACACCGCTTGGAGCGGCATTTTTAGTAAAACAAAACAACCATTACGGATTTGCGAAAAAGAAAAGGGGACCGATGCATGTTCGTTCAATACTTTAACATCAAATTAGCGTGCACCTCTCTCTCACACAGGGTCCTCTCTCCGTCAACGTCCCTGTACCAGTGAACAGTGGCGGCTGGTCCCCCGCTGGCGACAATAGAAACAGATGGGGTCAGGGGCCAAAAACAATTTTAATATTTATATTTTACAAACTAAACGTAATACTACTATGTATTATACTGTGGGCGTATTTTTTTTAATGTAATTTATTAGTAACCAACTTTATTACAATAATAATTGCATGTCACACACTTATCATATAACGGGTTCTTCGCCATCTTGTATTATTCTGTTCCCTCCAATAACCTCGAACCCAGAGTCACTTTTGAGTCCGCCGGCGGGAAATCCAAACTACTGAAGCGCTCACAGTTCGGCCTCTCCTGACACTGCATTGACCTCAATGCTGTCTCGTCCTCTTCCTCACCGCCAGATGACTCTTCACTACTAAGTTCCTGGGGCGTCCACTTCTTCAGCTTTTCCTGGGGCTTCCGTTTTGCTCGGTTGTAGTAATAAACTAGGTGAAACTTGTTATCGTTAGGTGACTTTTGCTTGAGTACAGCACCATAACCATTTTTTAAGTCAATAGCTGAAAAGTATTTAGCATCACTGAGAGTATTAATTAAATCGCCAATTATCGGTAACGAGTAGTTGTCTTTCACGATTACTTTATTTAGATCCCGATAGTCCACACCAGGGCTGCGGAGTCGGGAAAAAAAAAGTCGACTCCGACTCCTGACAATTTTAGTAGGTCGACTCCAACTCCGACTCCGACTCCGGCAAAATTAAATACTAAGACATTTTATGGTGTGTAATATAAGAAAAAAAAATAAGTATAAAAAAATTATTTAAAATTTGAGTTTTAATTTTGCGGCAAAGGACCACCTCGCAATTTTTTGTTGTACTCGGAGTCGGTACATTTTTTCCGACTCCGACTCCGACTCCACTGACCAGAAATTCCTCCTAAACTCCGACTCCGACTCCACAGCCCTGGTCCACACACATGCGATATTCACCATTTTTCTTGTTCACGAGAACGACTGGACTCGCGTATTCGGAGGCACTCGGTCTGATTACACCTTTACGCAATAAGTCTCCAACAATGTCATTTACGGTTTCGCGCTCGTAATAAGATAGTCTACGTGGTACACTACGGACCAGTTTATCACTTTTTAAGTCTTTAAGATCTTCATCTTGATGTACGATATCTGGGAGTCATTACTTCTATGCATATTACTAGTCTTACACTGTTCAAGTATGTCCTTTAAACGACTTCTAAGTTGCACAGGCATATCTTCATTTATGACAGGTTCAATTTCGGTCTTCTCTGTTTCAATCCTCATCATGGCATTAACATAAACTTCTCTTAAAAACATTATGGAACCCTTATCAGCTCGCCAGCTTATACGATCCAAAAAATCTTGTCCCAAAATCATTATTAATTACAGCTTATTGCCAAAAGTTATTGCTCAAGTCACTCCAGTAAATAGTACCATGATTTGTTTAGAGTTAATAATATACGGAAAAACATTGTTAGGAAATCTAGTTTAGTTCGTTATTGACTTGCTCGCATAATTTGCAAAATTTTTATTTTATTTTTATTTCAGAAAAACATTATTTCCTTCAACAGGGAACTTCTTTGTATTTTTAGAAAAGCGCTTTTTTTAGAGAGGCGCTGTTTCTTAAAAGCGGCGACCATTTTTAAGAAAAACGCCCTTTTTTAGAAGGGCGCTTTTTTGAAATATAGAAAAGTTTAAAGATAATAATTATCTTTAAAAGTGTGGGTTCTAAAGCCCTGGCGCCAGCTTTAGTTTTGGCGACCCCTTTCGTTTGGCGCCTCTGGCACGTGCCCGTTCAGCCTGCCCCTTAATCCAATACTGTTCACGATGTAAACAATAGTTAATTAAACATATGTAGTTATCACTAGCGTAGCTCTATAGGTGCGTTCGGGACGTACGCTCTTTTTGCTTTATTTGCTCTTTTTTGCTCCACAGCGTTCGGGACGCGACTATGGAGTAAAAAAGATCGCTCCGAAGGGCGTTCGGGACTGCATAAGTGGAGTAAATAAATCTTACTCTAATCTGCACCACCTCTGAAGCTGGGGTAAGCTGAGCTCGCGAAAGTAGACATGCGCATTACGGATTGTCTACGTTTGAATTCCTTGAATTGCCAGGTACAGCATAAGAATAAGATACAGTTTACATCCAGGCTTCGTGTTATTGTGTTGCATTAGTTAACAATTTCTTGTGGACAGTAATTAACTTTCGATGTAATTCCCTATTATTAAAACAAAATTTTGGGAAGTTAAATGGTTTCATATCATGACATTTTACATCAATTTTATAACCAAATAATCTAACAAATTCGAAGCAATACAATTTGTTGCTTGTTTTACTTTCAATGATGTCTGATTAGACCGGTCTACAACAAAATAGTGAGGTTACCTTTATATTTGAAATATCCGCTGATTTTCTGCACTTACACGTCCCGAACGCACAAGATTTACTCTTGGAGGCTCTGAAACCACGTGATTACAATCTTACTCCAATCCTGTCCAATCCACTCCAATCTGGGAGCGTGCGTCCCGAACGCACCTTATATATGGGTATGACCAAGATTCACGAACCCTCCAAATTTCTTATAGCGGCAATGGAATTATATAGGATTTCTTTTAATAATTCAATTTTTAAACAAAATTTGAAGGTAAAAATTCAATTGGCATGCGGAAATAGATGCAATAGTCTGTATAGCAACTAAAAAGTGAGTAAAATGAAGGGTAAATAATTGTTATTAGCTATAAATGTTTAAAAAACATTTACGGAGCGCGTATTTTCACTGTAGGCATGCCACCCATGATACACGAAGTGTACATAAAAGAATTTAAAACACTTATTACAATTAATTAAAAACCGGTTTTTTTAAACATTGTTTTGGACAACAATTACTTTAAAAACTACATAATCTGTATTAAATGCGTTTATTTTACCAGAAGTCATTACTGAACGCTTGATTGTACATATATTATAAAATTATAAATAGATAATATCTTTTCATAATTTGTATTCCTATACTAAATAATGTCAAAAACCGGTGAAAACCCGGTTTAAAAGTTAAACCGGTTTTTTACAGTAAACCTGTTTTTTTAATGAAAAAACTGGTTTTTAGGCAAAACCGTTATAAAAATAAAATTCTCGATTTTCGGTTAACCGTTAACCAATTTTTTTTTTTCAATTTCGAGCCCTGCTTTTAAGCAATAAAAAACAAAGACTTTATAATAAACATATTTTTTATTTTTACGTTTACAAAAATATTTTTAATTCAATGATATTTATCGAATGAACAATCCTAATACCCAACTTAACAAAATTATTTAATAACGGCTTTGGTCTTTAATTTATATTGAAATCCCAAAATTTAGCTAATTCTATGCCACACAAATCTTTGTTTTCAAGATAGATAAATGTGTTGATACGAATATTAAGCATCTTTCATTAATTATGATAATTAAGTTGCAAACAATTGTTTACTTAATTCCTATTTTAATGTCCAATAAGCAACTGAAAAGTATAGATTCATCAATTTAATTTCATATTTTATGACAAAATTACATTATTAATTCCAATCATTGATGTGATGTAGACAAATAATTACAATGCAGATTTTCTTAAAAATTAAAAAAATAATTGTATTTAACTTAACTTATGAAATTTACGTATGAAAATAACTTACACAACTATCACTAATGTCTTTTAAAGTCTTTGGATCACACTTAAACACTCTGAACACGCAAGAAAAAAATAAAATGTGTACAACTGCCTATGATCTCCATGCAAACTATATAAAATCTGGATAGTGGCAAGCGAAACTCGACCTTATACAGGGTGTGTAAAAATTGGCGGAAGCGCTACATGTGGCGATGTTCTTCGTGAAATTCTAAGACGAAAATCTGAATACGAAAATGTTGTACCATGCTTGCTGTGTCTGCAAGAGATCTTTAAAGTTTTGACATTTAGTCCTTTAATAAGCGTTATTATTTAATACTTGCAAATGAAAAAGCTGCAATTTGGAATAAAAATAAATTTCGAATAGTATTTTTTCCTAGATATTGTGTTCTTCCTTTCAAAAATTGGTGTTAAAAATATGTAAATCACTGATTTGAATGAAAATAATACATATGGCAACATTGTCATTAGCTGTCATCTCTGTTTTTCTCGTAATTATTTCTAGTTTGTGTTAGACGATACCTAAAAGTTTGCAGCTATGTTTACGAACTGAAGGCTTTCAGTTCGTACAAAAATTGTAAATACCTAAGTAAAAATTGCTGATAAAAAAATGTCCAATCGCTAATCAATATATGCAATGTTGCCAATTTTTTTTTCTTTAAATGGTTCCTGAGGCCATACGAAGCATGGTACAACATTTTTGTATCAAGATTTTCGACTTACAATTTTACGAAGAACATCGTCACGTGTAGCGCTTCCGCCAAATTATACACACCCTGTATACAATAGAAACTTGTCCAGCGCCTGTCCTTGCCCAGTTTATAGAGATACCCTAGCAATTATTACGATTCTTAATTTTACTATTTTTCTAACCTGTATACCATGCTTTATGTTAATGCTTTCTTTTTTAAAAGCATTTATTTTTAAAGGATATACTGGCTTTTCGCTTATACCGCTCTTCTTATGATAAGCCCTGCGTTCCTTTTTGGTTACTTCCGGTTTTTGTACCGGGTGATAACTTTCTATTCAGAAGTAAATTATCGCCGCACTTGCACGTTCGCCATCTTGGAAACGAACTTAATTTATATTGATTAAAAATTTAATAATAATTCAGAAAAAATATTGTTTTTTTAATTTTATCCTAAATAAATATTTTAATTAACCAGTACGATTAACAACCGATTCGCCCGAACCGACGAAGTTTTAGGTAAAGCCGCGTTTTTCTAGCGGCAGATATTTTACCTGCTGCTAGGAAAACGCGGCTTAACGGTTCTTCCGAACCGGTTCGAACCGGCTGAATTCCACTACTGATTATAACAAACAGATAATTGGTTCTTTGCTATAACCATAGCCTTTGCCGTTGTTACATTAATGACCATATTGTATCTTTTCAATGTCTTTGCCCATACTTCTCATTACACTGTTTAGTTTTTTGCTTTTAGCTAGAAAGAAGGTTTCGAACCGGAAAAAACGTTATTTTGGTCTGAAGAAAAACCGGAGCTGAACCGAAAAAAAATCGGTTTATTTCGGTTCGCGCGTTTCGTTTAATAAATTAAATTATCATTATATGTTATACAGGGTGTCCAGTTTAAAATGAAGTACATGGGTATCTCGGAAACCGTTAGAAATACAAAATCGGTTAAATGGGAAAAAAATTGCGCAATTACATGCGTAACAATAATCCAGTTTTACATTTTTAATAATTCATCCTGTTACGTAGTACCACCATAAAAACCAAAAATTTACATTTTCTTAAAACTTTCATATTACTTTTATTTGAAAAGATTTTTGCGCCAAATTTTCAGGATAGGAGAAGTAACCAATAAGGATTTTAAAAATGACATTAAAAATATTCTAGGCCTACTACTTTTCGCTCGATCATAGCCAACTTTTGTTTTTCTTATGGACGCCATATTGGATTTTTGCATTTTTGAAATCTCCATAAAAAATGCTTTTCAACCATGTAAAGCACCGGTATGTTTAACCTAGGGAAAATATGAAAATTTGCAAAATTAAGGTTTCACCACAGTAGGCCTTGGTGTCGTGATTAAACAATTGCAACGACTGTTTCTAACAGCTGTCAAATAATACATTATTTTTTTTTAGTGCGAACAAGTTAGTGATTCTCAAGTTTTCAATGGATCATTTTTCAAATAAGCATGAATATGAAATGTTGGAGTGCTTTATTTTCTGTATGAGAAATGATATTATGGCTGCAGAAATGTATTTCAATAAAACGTCTTTACGTGAGATACAAAAAACAATAGGTGTCGCTCGATTAACAGCCTGTACAATTTTAAGACGTTTCAAGTATCATCCTTATCGTGAACGCCCCTTTCAAGGACTTTAAAATAGTGATGAGATGAGAAGAATGGAATTTTGTCGATGGTTCATCAGAAAACATAATGTCTGATGTCTTTCCAGGTATTTATTGAAATACATTTCTGCAGCCATTATATCATTTCTAATACAGAGAATAAGGCACTCCAACATTTCATATTCATGCTGGTTTGAAAAATGATCCATTGAAAAATTGAAAATCACTAACTTGTTCGCACTAAAAAAATATATGTATTATTTGACAGTTGTTAGAAATCGTCTTTGCAATTGTTTAATCACGACACCAAGGCCTACTGTGGTGAAACCTTAATTTTGCAAATTTTCATATTTTCCCCAGGTGAAACATACCGGTGCTTTACATGGTTGAAAAGCATTTTTTATGGAGATTTCAAAAATGCAAAAATCCAATATGGCGTCCATAAGAAAAACTAAAGTTGGCTATGACCGCGCGAAAAGTAGTAGGCCTAGAACATTTTTCATGTCATTTTTAAAATCTTTATTGGCCACTTCTCCTATCCTGAAAATTTGGCACAAAAATCTTGTCAAATAAAGGTAATATGAAGGTTTTAAGAAAATGTACATTTTTTGTTTTTATGGTGGTACTACGTAACAGGATGAATTATTGAAAACGTAAAACTGGATTATTGTTACGCATGTAATTGCGCAACTTTTTTCCCATTTAACCGATTTTGTATTTCTAACGGTTTCCGAGATACCCATGTACTTCATTTTAAACTGGACATCCTGTATACTTCTTTATCTAGTTATTATACCAAAGAAAAACATTAAAAAAATTAATCATTCGGAGCTGAACCGAAAACCGGAACCGAACTGGTATATATTTTTTTAATTGAACCGGAACGAAACCCGAAACGAAAAAAATAAAGGTCCGTTTAAGTTTTTTTTTAAAGAAAACACTCATATTAATCACATTGATCGGTTATTATTAATACTAACCGGTCAATGTGATTAATATGAATGTTTTCTTTACGAAAAAAAAACTTAAACGGACCTTTAACCTGATCATCATTTGTTTGCTCAATAAAAGAGGGTCAGGTTGAAGGTCGGTTATTAATCACATTGACCGTGTAGTATTAATACTAACCGGATTTATCACATGAGCCGTTGACATGGATATTTGTTCACTTTTATTCCATTTCCAGTAGACTTCTTTGCACTCTGTAATGTTCTCATCCATTAGGATTATAATTTAGTGTTGGAATTACCTATTAGGATTAAATAAAGCAGTGGATTTAAAGTGTTTCTTTGTCTTCCTCCGTTCCTCCCCTCGTTGTTTCAAATTTCTCAGAATAGCTGTTGTGGGTTTTCACACAATTTCGTAATTGTATTAAATAACCTTTCTGTTGTGCCTCTTCTTATGTTTTTTATTTTGCTCTCCATTATTTTGCTTCAATCCAACTACATCTTCATTAATTTTTGACTTACTAATTTATAACAAATTTTATAGGTAACGTAATTTTGCAGGAAAGAGCAAGAGCAGCCGCCTTGGGCTATCCAGATCCAATATGCCCGACCGTCGAGGCGACATCCGAAATGTACCATCGAACGCTAACTGAGTGCTTGAGGAGAATAAGGAACTTGAAAAGCGAAGATAAAAAAATTGCAATTATGGTTGCTTCGCATAATGAAGACACGGTTCGTTTCGCTATTCAACAAATGAAGGAAATTGGAATTATGCCCGAGGATAAAGTCATTTGCTTCGGACAACTTTTGGGCATGTGTGATTACATTACGTTCCCTCTAGGTCTGTATATATCGAAATCAGAACATTTTCCAGAATATTTTAGATTTCACCATTATAGAATGTGTGTTTCGCAAGATCACACCAGCTAAGTTGATGAATATGTCTCTTAATTGCAGGTCAGGCTGGTTATTCAGCATTCAAATACATCCCGTATGGCCCTGTTAAAGAGGTCTTGCCATATTTATCAAGAAGAACAATTGAAAATAAGGGTGTGTTAAAAAAAGTTAAAAAGGAAAAACGTCTCCTTATGAGAGAAATAATAAGGCGATTCTCACGAGGCCAGATGTATCATACGCCAAAAGGAAATTATATCCCAGTTTAAATGCAGGTAAATTATACTTTTAAGAATACTGTATAAAGAATTAAATTTCAAAATAAAATTTAACTGGTACGCACGAGTACCTGTCAGTTCTAAACCAATAATTGTCGAAACCCTGGTTTAAACAAATAATTTTTATTCACTGATTTATTCATAATCTTGTGTAATATAGGAGATCAGGGCTCTTATTTGGGGAGCGGACTTACGCGGGTATACCAGTGGCGTAGCTAGAGATTGTGCCGCCCGGGGAGGTCCCTGAATTTGCCGCCCCTATAAAAAAGGGTTACTAACTTTTGTTTTTTTTTTTTGTCAAAAGCAAGCAGACACAAAAAAGTGGGGGGTGTTCAAACGTGTTTCAAAGCAAAGTTAGATAATGGAGAATACTTTATCATCTTCCAAAATTACACTTTTACAGTAGAACCTTCTCTGATTTCTTTAATTAGATCGCCACCACTCCAACGAAATTATTTTTAATAAGGGTGAGAAATCCCTGTTACAATAGAGTTTAAAACTGCATGGAATTTAATGCCTAAAATAAATTAATTGTTTGAAATTTTATTGAATGGTTGGTACCGTATCGTAAATTTTATTAGAAACTTGGAATTTCTGTCGTTACAAGGGAGCGGGTTATCAGTGAAGCAAGGTCAAGTAGCCTGTTTTATCCTCTAACTTCGGTAAGAATTGCTTTTTTTAAATTAATTTTTATGAATTTAATAGCGCCAGTGCCGGTACCTACTGATTATTATATCTACTGTTCCTTCATTATCCTGAGATTTTCATTTTTACCCCATTTGGGTAGACTGAAAGTGCCGCCCCAAAAAAAAGTGCCGCCCGGGGCGGACCGCCCCCTCCGCCCCCCCTTGCTACGCTACTGGGGTATAACTCTACCCACCCCTGACTTGAAGAAAAGATTAAGAAATGTCCTAATCTCTAAAGCTTACTATGGAGTTAGTGAATACCTTAATGACGCTTACTTTAAAAACTCTTTTAAGTAAATATAATTTTGTGTTGTGTATATATTCGTATACAGGGTGTAGACTCGGATCACGCAACATAGCGATTTCAATGGTAAAATTTTAAAAGTCGAATTCTTGCTCCGCTAATTATTTTAGAAAAAAAGTGCAAATACGTTTTTTGTAGAGAAAAAAATTCTGTATCCATAAATGTAATCAATATTACTTTTTCGTTTTCCAATAACTGAAAATTAAGCAAATTAAAAAACGCGTTTTCGCTAAAATCTGTAGTGCCTTGGAATTATGCTGTGACAACTGCCCAGCCTAATGTCACTTATACTGTCACTTTGACGCGAAATTCATTCTTAATTATACTTTATATTTTATCAAACATTTATTTTACACAATTAGTTATGTTTTCATTGCAAGATATAATAAAAATGATAATTAAGAATAAACTTCAAACGTCAAAGTGACAGTAAGTGTTAGTAAGATGGGCAGTTGTCGTAGCATAATTCCAAGGCACTACAGATTTTCGCGAAAACGCGTTTTTTAATTTGCTTATTTTTCTGTTTTTGGAAAACGAAAAAGTAATATTGATTACATTTATGGATACAACATTTTTTACTCTACAAAAAACGTATTTGCACTTTTTTTCTAAAATAATTAGCGGAGCAAGAATTCGACTTTTAAAATTTTACCATTGAAATTGCTATGTTGCGTGATCCGAGTCTACACCCTGTATATGCGTATTATTATAATCATTATTGTGACATGTTCTATGCCTTATTGGATTTTTTCAGAACAAATAAAGACTACTATGTACTACTATACACCCTCCCGGGTGTAAATGAAGTGTGGTACACCCTTTTTTTTTCTTTAGTTTTGATTTTAAATAAATGAAATTTTAGACAAAAAACCGGGCTTTTTTAAGCCGTTGCACACATTTGTTTCACTTCCGGTTTCGCCGGAAATGACCCCAACTTTGTT
Organism: Elmis aenea; assembly: GCA_947652605.1. Classification (NCBI taxonomy): domain Eukaryota; kingdom Metazoa; phylum Arthropoda; class Insecta; order Coleoptera; family Elmidae; genus Elmis; species Elmis aenea. The sequence goes on along the minus strand of OX393583.1, from coordinate 13,500,940 downwards.
ATTTTAAATGGAACACCCTGTATATTTTTATATTTTTGGAAAGATGAAGTGATTTTTGATACAACTGTACTATTTTCGTTAATTTTTATAACCTCAAATTTTTTTTTAAACAAAATTTAATTTTGGGTTAAGGGTGCCGTGACCTGCACAAATTGATTTTTATTATGTCAACAATGGTCCAAAAAACGTTTTTGTGAATTTTAAACGATATTTAGGTTACTTTAATCGGCTTTGAAGGTTGCGGAATCGGTTTTTTGACAAAAAGTCAATTTTTTTAAATGGAAACATGCTGGTACTAGCGGTTATTTAAATCAAGCATCTTCTAACGAATCTATCGGTATCAATAACTTGTATTTTTATTGAATCTACTTCAAAAATTTCAAATTATTGTGAAAATTTATTAAGAGATACATACTTTTAATCGCAGTAATCTAATGATATAAAAATGATTACCAAAATTTTTAGACTTTTTAATTAAATGACTATAGTAGTTAAACATAAAACAACCATCATTTGTTTTGTTTTAGTTATGCACAGTGTACTGCGATTAACAGGATCTCTTAATAAATTTTCACAATAATTTGAAATTTTTGAAGTAGATTCTTAATAAAAATACAAGTTATTGGTATTGATGGATTCGTTAGAAGATGCTCCATTTAAATAACTGCTAGTACCAGCATGGTTCCATATAAAAAAATTGAATTTCTGTCAAAAAACCGATTCCGCAACCTTCAAAGCCGAAAATGAACCGGAATTTTCAGCCAAACCGAAACCGGAACCGGAACGAAATAAATTTCTGTTCGACTCTCTGCTTACTATGCATGCAGGCTGTACGGTAAGAGTAATTTACATTAGTGGTCGTAGAAAAAGTAATTTAATCAATGTAGGTAAATTCATTAAATCTTAAGACTGTTTTATACTATACTATTTTTTCGTTTTAGAAAATCGTATACGATTTTTGATACAAAAATTTCGTTCAAGAATTTAGCATGGAAAATATCAACCTTTTACATTGTACTATTTTTTGGTACGAAAACTCCAATATATTTTGGTTACTTTTTAGTAACTTTTGTCATATTTTGTTGGCACCTTGAGTAACCATATCAAATTTTCAATTTGCCACAACAGAAAGAGAATCATTTTCAAATTTAACGTATGTTTAACGCGTTCCATTCTACATATTTATTCCTACGAAATAAATTGTGAGGGATTATAACGGTAATAAGTAGTATTTAACATCGTTTGATTGTTTCAGTTAACCTAACCCACAAATGACATGCGGTCAGATACAGTAACAGTAGAATACGCATGCGCGCATGCTAAAATTGGACGCATTTAGGGACGGTAGTAATTTCGTACGAATTTTTCGTTAAAGATTTTTAATTTCTGATTGTCACCGTACTAGAAAATCGTATACGATTTTCTTAAACGAAAAAATAGTGTAGTATAAAACAGACTTTACAATAAGTGATAGGTACATCATTAAAAAGAGAAAAACAAATATTATCTACTTAAGTAAATATCTATACCGGGTGAAAATGAAATTTGGTACACCTCCTTGTTTTTCTTTAGTTTTGATTTTAGATAAATGAAATTTTATGATATATGCAAAAAACGGGCTTTTCGAGCCGTTGCACACATTTGTTTGACTTCCGATTTCGCTGGAAATGACCCCAACTTTGTTATTTTAAACCCTGTATATTTTTACATTTTGGAAGAGGAAGCGATTTTGGATACAACTGCACTATTTTAGTTAATTTTTATAACCTCAAAAATTTTTGAAAAAAAAATTAGTTTTTTTGTTAAGGGTGCCGTCACAAGTAATAAATTGATTTTTATTATGTCAACAATTGTCCGAAAAACGTTTTTGTAAATTTTAATTGACATTTAGGTTACTTTAATCCATTGAATAAAAAGATAAAGGAAGGAGCGTTATAGCGATACTAAGGCGTCCAGGTTAGCCTCTCAATATGGCGGATGCATGTTTCCGCTTCTCAGTGGCGTATCTAACATTTTTAAATATGTATTGATTATTGTAAATATTTGCTTTGTTTTGAATTGAGCCTGTTATTTACTTATTTATTTCTGGTTTCGTGGTTGAGGGAATTAAAAAAACGACAGCATATTTCAATATTTGGATTTGTTAGTACCAGAGTTAAAAAATATACTGTACACAAATGCACGCCACTGATATGACATACCATTTTGACAGACCACATCAAATTTTCAATACATGATTACGCTACAAAATATTAATGTCTACTTACCTATGAAACGTAATCTTTTAATCTTTAACATTTTTTGACCTAGTAAGACTACAAGATCTGCAGCTAACCATTTTAGCACACAAAACCCTAAATTTCTTGACTGTTTGACCTGTCAAAACCGGCCGCCATCAGAGGCCATTTATGTCGTAATTTCCGTCGCCGCCCAAACGCTGCAGTATAGTATTAAAAGCTCCTTCCTTTATCTTTTTATTCAATGACTTAAATCGGCTTTGAAGTTTGCGGAATCGGTTTTTTGACAAAAAGTAAATTTTTTTAAATGGAACTATGGTGGCACAAGCGGTTATTTTAATGGAGCATCTTCTATTGAATCCGTCAATACCAATAACTTGTATTTTTATTAAGATTCTGCTTAAAAAACTTCAAATTATAGTGAAGATTTATTAAGAGATCCTGTTAATCGCAGTACACTGTGCATAACTACAACAAAAGAAATTATCGTTGTTTTATGTTTAACTATTATAGTCATTTAATTAAAAAGTCTAAACATTTTGGTAATCATTTTAACATAATTAGATTACTGCGATTAAAAGGATCTCTTAATAAATCTTCACAATAATTGGAAGCTTTTGAAGCAGACTCTTAATAAAAATACAAGTTATTGGTATCGATAAATTCGTTAGAAGATGCTCCATTGGAATAACCGCTTGTACCACCATATTTTCATTTAAAAAAAATTACTTTTTGTCAAAAAACCGATTCCGCAAACTTCAAAGCCGATTAAAGTAACCTTAATGTCATTTAAAATTTACAAAAACGTTTTTCGGACAATTGTTGACATAGTAAAAGTCAATTTATGCAGGTCACGGCACCCTTAATAAAGAACTAAATTTTGTCCGCCAGAAAATTGGGATATCGGAAAATATGATTTTTTTAAATCGTCTATAACTCCTTTAAGTCTGTTTTAGACTACACTAATTTGTAACTATTTTTTCGTTTAAGAAAATAGTATGGAATATTTGTATAAAAATTTCGTTAGAGTGTAAAATATTTGTTTCGCATTCGAAATATTTTATACTCCAACAGAGTTGTAGGTGGTTTTAGAAAATCCAATTTTCTGGTATTTCAATCCTTTCGAATTAAGCAACTTTGCCAAACTGAAACCTACACTCTAGCATTTTAAACACCCTGTGTATGCTTTTATTAGTTTAGTGATGTTACTATACAGAGTGATTGATTGGGTCCGTGCATCGTGCATAATAAATAGGAGTACCTATATGAACATAAAAAAGGGTATAGATCTGAAATTTTGGTTATGACCATAATGGCATATGATCTGTTTAATGAAAATATTTTCAAGATGGCGGCACCTCCGGAAATACCGGAAGTTGATGTCTCTTATTTCAAATGCAATGCTCTATTTTTTTATTGCATTTTTGGATTTACCTTACACGTTCTTTTAGAGGGATTTTTGATGGCATTCCCTATACCTAATAGCAGTCATTTTTTAGATTTTTTGACATTTTTGAAATTTTATGATTTTCATCTTGATGCTTAATATTATCTACCACCGCCATTTTTGAAGCGAAAACGCTTAAATTAAGACATAGAGAAACCTTGGAGTTCATACTGGAATTTTTGCAATCGATGATGCATTATTTACAGGGTGTCCAAATTTTAATTTTTTTTATACAACTAAAACTTGTTTTTTTTTCAAATACAAGGTCCAATTTTTTTTTAAAATTTCTAATGCAAAATTAAATTCTGCATCAATCTGTATTAGCATTTCCTTTACTTATCTACAATAATTTTCTAGTTATTAAGAATTTTTGATAAAGTTAAGAGAAAATTGTAGCATTTTTAAATAGTAAGCCTTGGAAATGACAACAAATGCCAATAATAATAACAGCGGTGGTAGACAATATTAAGCATTAAGCAAAAAAGTTCAAAAATCTCAAAAATTACTGCACTTAGGTAAAGGGAATGCCATCAAAAATGCCTCTAAAATAACGTGTTAAATCCAAATACGCAATAAAAAATAGACCATTGTATTTGAAATAAGAAAGTAGATGTCAACTTTCGGTTTTTCCGGAAGTGTAGCCATCTTGAAAATATTTTCATTTGTCATGATGGTCGTAACCAAAAGTCTTAGAGCAATATTCTTTTTCATTCTTCTTCTATATATATAAAAATGAATGTATGTATGTATGTCCTTTATGCATTCCTATACCACTCATCCGATCCAGACCAAATTTGGCACAGACAATCTATAGGACCATGGAAAGAACATAGGCTATATGAGAATTCCCAAAAGTTCCAAAAGTTCCAAAAATTCCCAAAAGAACCAAAATTCCCAAAAGATCCAAAAATCACAAAAGTTTCAAAATTCTCAATAGATACAAAAATTCTCAATAGATACAAAAATTCCCAAAAGATCCAAAATTCTCAAAAGGTCAAAAACGTCCACCGGGCGCGAGCGCGAAGCGCGATTAGTCTGTGATTGATAAAAAAATTCACCGAGCGAAGCCGGGTCACTACGCTAGTTATATATAAAAATGAATGTATGTATGTATGTTTGTCCTTTATGCATTCCTATACCACTCATCCGATCCTGACCAAATTTGGCACAGACAATCTATAGGACCATGGAAAGAACATAGGCTATATGAGAATTCCCAAAAGTTCCAAAAATTCCCAAAAGAACCAAAATTCCCAAAAGATCCAAATATCACAAAAGTTTCAAAATTCTCAATAGATACAAAAATTCCCAAAAGATCCAAAATTCTCAAAAGGTCAAAAACGTCCACCGTGCGCGAGCGCGAAGCGCGAGTAGTCTGTGATTGATAAAAAAATTCACCGAGCGAAGCCGGGTCACTACGCTAGTTCTTTATATATTTCTTATGCACGGTCCCAATCAATCACCCTGTCTTTTAATTAACTTTTAACAAGATATCTATTTTGAGAAAGTGAAATGAATTTGTTTTTAAAACGTGGGCAAATATTATTTTTAAATTATAATTTTTATTTTCAGATCTTAAGGGGGAGGAGATTTAAGCAGCTGTCAGTATGGAAAATTAAAAATACATCCTAGATAAAATTAGCTGTAAAAAATACAAGTGGTACCCACCATAAAAGTCTGCGTGAAGTCATTCATAAAATTAATTACTCATCAAAAATACTTAACGAGCACTTCCCTAAAGAGAAATCCTCGGATATTGTTTATAGTTCTACCAGGCGTTAAATTTTTGTGATAATTTATTATGTATTTGCATAATTTTTATGTTGTATGGTAATTAGCAGTTGGTGTTTGTGTGTGTGTCGCATCGAGTTAAATTAAAATGTAACGAAGAATACGAACCAGCAAGTGTTAACAATAAAACAGAATAGAAGTGTCCTTGTCTACGTTTCTACTTTGAAAATTATAGTCAAAAAGGTGTAAATTGATCCTGTATTTTTGTACAAATAAATAACATTTGAAGGTATGAGTAGTAAATTTCACGCAGACAAAAAAAAAACAAATACTGCTTAGAAACATAGACGATGATGTGTACAGCGCAAGTAAGAAGTGAGTACTTTGTATCCACCTGTATTATTATATCTTGTATAAAATTACTCATTTTAGTTAATGGAGAAACGATTTCGTAAATTTAGATTGTGTTAATGAATAGTACCTAACTTGATTTTATACAATAGATACATCTTTGAAAACTTTTGTGATTGTTATTAGTATTTGTTCTTTAATTCGAATTATTTTAATGACTGTAATTTACAAGTTAGTTCAAAAATTAAAAATTATGTATTTTTATTGTAAATTAGAGTGTTTTGTTCAGAAAATATATCAAAGACATGGTAAAGAATGCTGTTAAATAATATTATTTTTACGTAGACAAGAAATTTCATGACTTTATAAAAGGTGGCAAGAATTTATAGCATTAAAATAGGCAACTATTGTTATTTTAAGACATATGCCGGGTGTAACTTAAATCAGATTCATCCCTTTTTTTTCTTTAGCTTTGATTTTAGACAAGTGATAGGTGCAAAAAACTGGATGGCCTGCTAGAGGGGGGGTCTTGACGGGCTGCATAACCGGGCCCCCAGTCTAAGGGGCCCCAATTTTTTTTTTCTCGTTTGGTATGCATTTTAACGGCAAACTGCAAATAAACAGCAAAATAAAATTTAAAAATTGAGATGTGAATAAATTGTAAAATTATTTCGTCTCGCGCGCTGGACCCCAAAAACAGTGGCCAAGTATTTTTTTCCTCATCATAAAAAACATTTTTTCATTTACAAGGGCCCCCAAATTTTAACTTCCATGGACCCCCTCTTACCTCTAGGAGGCCGTGAACACATGTATACTTTTGTTTCACTTCCGGTTTCGCCGGAAATAAACCTAATTTTGTTATTTCAAATGGAACACCCTGTATATTTTTGTATTATTGGAAAGAGGAAGCAATTTTGAATGTGACTGCACCATTTTAGTTAATTTTTATAACCTCAAGCAATTTTTGAACAAAAATTAATTTTTTTAATAAGTGTGCTCTAATTGAATTTTATTATGTCACTAAGTGCCCGAAAAACGTTTTTGTTAATTTTAATTGACATTTGGGTTACATTAATCGGCTTTAAAGGTTACGAAATTTGTATTCTGACAAAAAGTCATTTTTTTAAATAGAACGATAGTGACTCATGCGGTTATCTAACTAAATAGAGATATGTCACTCTTTTTTGTAGCACCCTGTATGTTTGAAGATATTTTTTAAATGTAGCCCTTATTGACTTACATAATCTAACCGTGATGGAAGTTTGATAATATACCGGGTGTTAACCACCAGCCGTGAACATAGGGAATTAACATTGGTTTTAACTTTTTTCGGATTCCTGCTCCCCAATTGAATTTATATTAAAATTAATGGTAACAGTAGAAAGATAAAATTATTACGCATCATTTGAGACCATTAATAAGCTTAAATGTTTAATATTTACTTTATAATTAATATTTTAAAATTGGATTAATTTTACAAATATAAGTAGCCATGACTGTCAATCTGACATTTGTCTTCATTAATTTTTGTTATTATCTGTCAATTTTTATATCAGCGAGTTATTTCTTTAACGATTTTGATTAAAATGAAAAAAAAAACTGTAATAGAGGAAGAGTTTTAATGGTGAAAAACGAAATAACTCGCTGATTTAAAAATTGACAGATAACAAAAATTAATGAAGACAAATGTCAGATTGACAGTCATGGCTACTTATATTTGTAAAATTAATCCAATTTTAAAATATTAATTATAAACTAAATATTAAACATTTAAGCTTATTAATAGTCTCAAATGATGCGTAATAATTTAATCTTTCTATTGTTACCATTAATTTTAATATAAATTCAATTGGGGAGCAGGAATCCGAAAAAAAGTTAAAACCAATGTTAATTATTCCCTATGTTCACTGCTGGTGGTTAACACCCGGTATACCGTTTCGCCATAAAACTCCGCGGCGTCCGTCGTGACTCACCCTGTATAGGTAACATATTTTTTTTCTGAAATGAATGAAGAACTACTTACACTTCCGATTAAAAGTTTGAGAACAGTAAAGTTAAACACAAAAAATGTTTTTTTTAAACATAAAAGAAATTTTTACTAAATAACATAAATACATAATATATAATTAAAATTATAATAATTAATCACATTAAAATTGGAATTTCATAAAAGTAAGCAAGAATACAAAAACTAGTTGTGTTACTGAATTTTCGTCAAAAAGCCGTGTTTGCATTTACCTACTGATATTTCTTAGCAATCTTGGCATGCGAGCAACTAATTTTTTTATTGTTTTCGGTAAAATTCACTAGGATTCAGATCCGGAGATTGTGGTGGCCAAGTCATGTTATTCAAGAGACATCCTGCCTCTTTTTCTTTTAAATAGCCTCTGCGCAATCTTGATTTATATTTAAAGTCAATATCCTATTGCATAGTGAACTTATCCCCGTTACGAATGTACATAGCTTCTTGTGCAGCGTGATAAGTGATAATCGGTATTTTAGTAAGTTTTGGAATGTGGTACTTTCTTCTTTTTCTACTATACTCCAGTGGCAAGTGTCATTGGTCAATAAATTATGTAAATTATGTTTTATCTCTCCATCGAAGAGCAGTTGAAATAAATAAAAATCTTTATTAGAACTATCCAAACGTGCAGTCTCAAGCAAAGTCAATCAAAAAATGCAAGGAAAATCATATTTTAATGCGAAGCGCTGCGGCCCGACACGGTTCTACTGTGCGTTGCGGGATTTTTTAAATGCAATGCGCTGCGCCCCGATCCGGTAATTATGTGCGCTAGCCTTAACAGTGGCCCAATCTGCTCTGATCATTCGTAATGCTTACCCCTTTCCCCCTAGACACCGAACTACTATAGAAGCCTACAGTGTTGCCACGTTGGCAGAAAAAATTCAGTGCACAAACTTTTTGTCCACACTTCGTATATCAATAAACATATAAAAAATAATCTTTTCGCCGTTCAGCGCTATTTTTGATTAACATTTAAAAAAGTGCAAATTTGGTTCATATTTTAATAAGTAAAAAATGTTAGTATTTTCAATAATAATGATCCAAGGGCATTGTTAACTTCGCAATAAGTTTGTGTTTTTGCCACGAGAACGTGTTGCTTGGTAACAGCTCTCGTCGAAGTATTCAATTTCTCATGCTAATTTAACCAAAGTTACCCATATAATGTAGTAGATTTTTGTTGCTCTGCACAAAAAACTTATGAAAGCGTTTTCTGTGTTAATTTTGAAAAAAAAAGGTTTTATATACATCCGTTAATTTGGGACTAACATTTTAGCTTTTACTTTATTGTGAAACAGCGGGATTCATTTTAATTCTTAATAGTGTGATTTGTAATTTCTTTGAAATCAAAATTAAATGGAGTTTTAGTAATTATTTTTAAACTTGATATTTCTACAAGCCCTATGCAGTATGCCCTCTCCACCTCAAATTCAACTTTTACTACATGTGAATATTGCTATTGGGTACATTCTTAGTACTAATCTGGTTTAAGACATGTCGGTTTTAAACCCATTGTTTAAAACTATTTCGCAAAAGACATTTTAAAAAACATATTTGCTAACATGGGCATCCGCAAATTTTTTTCAGGAGACAAATAATTACATTAATAAATTTTGATTGAACCGACCTTTAACATTATTCTCATAAATTTGGTCGGTAATAAAGTACTCGCTCCCAGAGGGGGGACAAATGCCCCGTGGCTGTTCCCTGCGGACGCTTATGTGATTAAAGCTTTTAATAAAAAAACAGTAATCAGACAAATTTCAGTCACACCACGTCTAGGTTAAAAAAGCATGTAAGACCTTTAATTTTAAAATGATCCGAGAAAGCTCCCCTTAAAGTTTGATAGCATAATTTTTAAACACCACTTTTTTGGAGATATGACCTTGTAATTAGACAGTTTCACTGTGAAAATAAACTTGTTTTAAGCATAAAATGTATTGTATTGTATATTAGGCACTTTTGTCAAAAAAAGCCGTAATGCTAAACACCGATTCTAGGAGGCAAGCACCCACACCTGGCGAATTTTGCCAATGTTAATTACTAATTCACTGAAAACGTTTTTTTTTGTGACACTAACCTTCACAACAGCGTTAGTTAAATTTATTTCTGCTCTTAGATTATAATAACTTTCCAATTTATTAATTTTCCAAAAATATTAAATACGGAATCAAATAATTAATAATGATTTATTGCACATCAGTTTTACACAGAGTAATGACCTGTCAGATGTGCAGGCTATCCACACCCCATGAAATGGTTAACTACAGAAATTAAATTAAATCAAAAAATTGTTGTTACAAAAATGTCTAATTTAACTCTTCAGTTTTTTTTAAAACAGTTTTTAAATTTCAAATGTAGAAACCAGGGCCGTGGCTAGAACATTTGGCACCAGCGGCAAATTTAAATACGGCGCCTTTTGGATAGGCCTTTCATTAGTCTGTTACATATTTAAAAATCATTAAAAACAATTAATATTGTGCTATTATCAAAAATTACAGCAATGTTTATACAGTTTAAGTTTCATTAAAAATTTTGGTGCCCTGGGCACGTGCCCCCCTGCCCCTTCTTTTCCACAGCCTTGGTAGAAACAAAATAACTATCCTCTCCAATAATGAGAATAAGTACTTTATCAAAACCATGCTGGGAATTATTTAACTTTAAAATAATGCTTAAACGCTAAAATCAATTATAGATGTTCGTCAATTGCTATTGCAGATTCTAAAATTACTTTCGAATATCATTTTTAATGTTTTGACACAATATTGTTAAATTATTTAGCCTGTGATAGGGTTGTGTTTTATATTTTGTTATATTCCTAATAGAATTTTTAAGTCACGGTGTGTTGCGATTTTTAAAATTATTATTTTTAATCATCTACTGTAAATATTTGTAACACATCCGCTATTACAAGGGAGCTATTATGAACACAGAATTACATGTTATAAATTAAAAATTACTAGATGTATTAATTATTATTGTAGAGGTGTTATAAACAATTCGAAGACAATAAATAGATAAAATGAGTTTGTTGGTTTTTCCTTACTAATCATTAATCAAGTTACCTATATCAACTTTGCATGTGTATGAAAGCAAGAAAAATTTTGTAAGCATTGGAATTGTGGGTAGATGCATATTTTAAAAGTTCATCTTTTCTTGTGGTAGATTAAACAAAATAATTTGGAGGTAACAGAAAAAACTTCGCACTGGCCAGCCTAAACTCGAAACGGCCCTGCACCTGCAGTTATAACAAGTTGTCAGTCGTTTGGAGCCACATCACTCCAAAAGACAGTTACAGCTAAATTGTACAGGGTGGACCGAATTCGAATGTTTTGCGAGGTATCTCGGTCACCGTAATATTTAGCGAAAATCTGGTACCGGTCTCTTGGGCTATTTTTTAAAGATAAGAACGTCTATGTGATCAGATTTTTATATCGCTTTCCATTTTGGCACTACAGACGAAATATGAAATTTCACCACTTTTAAAAATTTACTATAACATCTTTATTTATTAAAATAGAACAAAATGTTAAACCCGCGTTACTTTAGCAATAAAAATTTGCAATATGTCTTTTATTAAGCGAGTAATTTAGTATTGCCAATTTTTATTGCTAAAGTAACGCTGGTAAATGTTATGGAGGTTTTCTAATTTTCTATACAGATTTTTATGATTAATTTAAAGAATATAATAAAAACAAAATATCGACCTTGACGTTTGAAATATGAAGTGAACTTATATTTTTTAAAAGAAAATCTTAATTGGCAATGACTTAAGATAAAGGAGCATTTTTTTTTAGCTTTTCAAAAACATAGTTTTATATACAGGGTGTGTAAAAATTGGCGGAAGCGCTACACGTGGCGATGTTCTTCGTAAAATTCTAAGTCGAAAATCTTAATACGAAAATGTTGTACCATGCTTGCTGTGTCTGCAGGAGGTCCTCAAAGTTTTGACATTTAGTCCTTTAATAGGCGTTATTATTTAATACTTGCAAATAAAAAAGCTGCAATTTGGAATAAAAATAAATTTCGAATAGTATTTTTTGCTAGATATTGTGTTCTTCCTTTCAAAAATTGGTGTTGAAAATATGCAAATCACTGATTTGGATGAAAATAATACATATGGCAACATTGTCATTAGACGTCATCTATGTTTTTCTCGTAATTATTTCTAGTTTGTGTTTTACGATACCTAAAAGTTTGCAGCTATGTTTACGAACTGAAGGCTTTCATTTCGAACAAAAATTGTAAATACCTAAGTAAAAATTGGTGATAAAAAATGTCCAAACGCAAATCAATGTATGCAATGTTGCCAATTTTTTCTTTCTTTAAATGGTTCCTGAGGCCATAGGTAGCATGATACAACATTTTTGGATCAAGATTTTCGACTTAGAATTTTACGAAGAACATCGTCACGTGTAGCGCTTCCGCCAATTTATACACACCCTGTATTTGTTGCAAAAAATAACCGAGATATGGCTAATTGTGTGAAAATTTGATCATCAAAGTTTTCCATAATTTCATAAATAAAAGATGTTTGCAATTAATAAACAACTAAACGTCATTTCCCAGTACATTTTTAAAATCTTAAGCAAATCTCCGTGTATTCTTTTGTATATTATAATTATAACTGTTTATTGTAGTATTTTGAACATGGCTAAATTTGAATAGGTACTTTAAAAAGTTTAATATGTTAAAACGTTAAAAGTTTACATTATAAGCAGAGGCGAATTTAACGGCGGGTGCACCGGGCGCGCGCCCTGGGCCCTGACTTCTGAAGGGCCCCGCAAAACCCCAACTTAATTTTTTTTTAAAATACCGGGTGTAAAAAAAAGGTGGGTATACCGGCTGTAAATGACCCCCTTTTTTTTCTTTAGTTTTGATTTTAGATAAATGAAAATTTAGACATATGATATGTGCAAAAAACCGGGCTTTTTGAGCCGTTGCACACATTTGTTTCACTTCTGGTTTCGCCGGAAATGACCCCAACGTTGTTATTTTAAATGGAACACCCTGTATATTTTTACATTTTTGGAAATAGGAAGTGATTTTGGATACAAATGCACTATTTTGGTTAATTTTTATAACCTTCGTCTTTCCAAAAATATAAAAATATACAGGGTGTTCCATTTAAAATAACAACGTTGGGGTCATTTCCGACGAAACCGGAAGTGAAACAATGGTATGCAACGGCTCAAAAAGCCCGTTTTTTTGCACATATCATATGTCTAAAATTTGATTAATTTAAAATCAAAACTAAAGAAAAAAAAGGGGGTGTACTAAACTTCATTTACACCCAATAGTATACATTTATTTTTATTTTCCATGCCTGTCTCTTTTTTTTAGGGCCCAATATTTTCTTCTGCGCCCGGGGCCCCAAACGACTTAAATCCGCCTCTGATTATAAGTGGTAAAAACGTCATATGTTGCCTTCTTGGTTATTTTTTGCATAAAATATATAAAACTACATATTTTTGAAAATCTAAAAGAAAGCTCTTTTATACGGGGTGAAAATTTTTTGAGACTCGGGGCATCGTATAAACGTCACTTTTTGACACCCAAACGAATTTTTTTCCACTTCCTGTTTCAGCGGAAGTGATACTAACTTTTGATTTTGAAATGGAACACCCTGTATATAATGGAATTTTTAGATTCTACATAATTTTCTGAATCCAATAACACCAAAAACGTGAAATTTCTAATGTCAAATGTTTTTTTAAATTGATTTTTAGTTTTTAATTTAAGTGTGCCATGACTGCTCCGATTTATTCACATTGAGCCATGTAATGCTACAAAAAAACAAAAGCACGTCAAAAATAGTTAATTAAGCGATTTATTAATGAACATAGTTTTCCAAAAAGGTTTTTTAGACGAAACTTTTTTTTTCTAATGGAACCATACTGGTACCGAGGTACCATTCGGTACAACCATTTATGACGAATCCACTCATACGTATGGTTTCTTTATATGTGCGATAAAGAAAATCAAAATTGCAGTTAAGAGAAAATGAAAAAATCTGTTTTATTCCAATTTACATTTACAATTTACATTTAGATTAAGGTTGTTGCAAATAGTAAAAAACGAACACGAAAATCACAATAATTGCTCAAAATGTTGTCCATTCACGTCAAAACACTTCTGCACTCGCATAGCTGTATTTCGAATAACTGTCACACTTTGCTTGCGCGCGATAAATATTTTTTTGCACATAAATCGCTCGACGTTCGTTGCTCCAACAACTATTCAGAATATAAAGCACGACACATGTAGGTATGCAACAGAAAAAAAAAACTGATCATTAATTATGAAAATAAGACTTAAAAAAAATAAAACTTAAATTTTGTGACAACTAGCCTTGGTCTCCCTTATTGGTTATCTCTAAAAATAAAATTCGTATATCTAAAAATATACATAATATAAACATAGTTTTGTTCTTGTCGAATTAAAATAGATAAAACTTTATCGTATAAAGACCAAACCAGTTAAAATTCTATTTTAAACTGTTCTTTTAACGAATTCTTGCAGTGGATATCAGTGGCGGCGCGTGACCTAAAAAAGTGGGGGGGCACAACTTATCCATGTATATTACCTACACTTTATTATAAACCATATTAAGTAACAAAAATAAAATAAGTTGATATTATTTAACAAAGATAATTTTTAAATTTCTTTATATACCCAAGGACCACTATCCCGTTACTCTACACCAGGGGTCGCAAACTCAAATGTCCCTGCGGGCCAGTAAATGAGGTGTGAGAGTAACGGGGGCCGTATTGAAATACGGACCTTTTTTTTAGCTCACAGAATCTCTTGGTGTACAATTTTTAATGAGATGCGGTTAAAAAAATTTTTATTTAAAAAAAAATACATTTCACAAATGAATAACGTTTTCAGAATAAAAATAAAATAAATTACATTTTCACAATAAATAACATCTTTCAAAATAAATAATATTTCAAAAACAAACATTATCGCAATAAATAACATTTTCAAAATAAATAACGTTTTCAAAATAAATAACATTTTTAATTATTATTTTACTTTTGAGCCCGAAATCTGACACCTTTTCTTCTGCACTAAAACGTCAATATTCGCTTCTGCACTTCGGGTGGCAATATGCAGTACTGCATTCAGTCTAGAATCCTTTATTTGTGAGCGGTACTTCGACTTGTTAAGTTTCATCACTGAAAATAATTGCTCACATACGTAAGTACTTCCGAATATTGATAGCATTTTTGCACAATGGATTTTATATTTGGGGTACTTGCTCCCGATGTATTTATAAAAGGCTGGTGTGCCAACCTCGTAATATTTATTTTTTAGCTCCGTATTGCACTGCAGCTCAATTACCTC
This sequence comes from Elmis aenea, assembly GCA_947652605.1. Taxonomy (NCBI): domain Eukaryota; kingdom Metazoa; phylum Arthropoda; class Insecta; order Coleoptera; family Elmidae; genus Elmis; species Elmis aenea. The sequence goes on along the minus strand of OX393583.1, from coordinate 13,485,804 downwards.
CATTTGTAAGTTCTCATCGACGTTTTCTATGTCAATTGAAAATGGCGAACTAAATAATAAAAGATCATTATCGTGCCGTTTAAAATCAGAAAACCTCTTTTCAAATTCACTTTTTAATTCCTGAATTTCGGAAACGTACTTTTGACCATCATTTGCTTTTTTAGAAAGCGATTTAAGTGTAGGAAAATGAACTAAATTGTTTCTTTCCAATTGGGTTTCCCAAAGACAGAGTTTGGTCAGAAATGACCGAATAGAATCATACATATGGGATACCATTTGTGCACGCCCTTGCAGAGCAACATTTAATATGTTTAAATGGCTTTTAATGTCAACCAAAAAGCCCAAATCTTTGCACCAATCTTTATCGGTGAGCTGAGGAATCAATTTCCCTTTGGATGAAGTGAATAGGTCGATTTCTTTTAAGAGTTCAAAAAATCTTTTTAGAACAACGCCGCGACTAAGCCACCTAACCTCCGTGTAATACAGTAGACTTCCGTATTGTGAATTAAGTTCATCAAGCAAAGCACTGAACTGTCTATGGTTCAAAGCACGAGAGCGTATCCAGTTTACTGTCTTAATTACTACATCCATAACGTGTTCCATCTTTAGTTTTTTGGCACAAAGGGACTCTTGATGTATGATGCAATGAAACGATTTAAGTTTGTCCTCGCACAACGTTTTCTTCTTCATTTGAAGTTTCGTAACTAGTCCGACGTTAACACCGACTATTGCAGGAGCTCCATCTGTAGTCACACTTACTAATTTTGACCAGTCTGCTTTAACATATTCAAGACTCTTGTCAACACACAAATATAAGTCATTTCCTGTTGTTGTTCCTGACATGGGCACTATATCTAAAAGTTCTTCCGCCACATCCATATTGTCATCGACGCCACGAATAAATACTGCTAACTGAGCGGTATTGTTAATATCTGTGCTTTCGTCAACTGCAATGGAAAATGCCACAAAACTTTTAATTTTTTCACGCAATATATCTTGAAAGTTCTCTGCTATATCTTCAACACGCTGAGCAAATGTATTACCTGATAGACTTATACTTTGAAATACTTGTTTTTTTTCGGGACACATAATTTCTACTGCACTTAAAATACAATTTTTAATGAACTCCCCGTCTGTAAAAGGTTTCGAAGCTCGAGCAATTTTTTCACTTGTTACATAACTACATTTTATAGCAGCATCACTTATTTTATGTACATTCAAAAACGTTTCCTGTTGAAATTTCAGTCCATTTTTTAGATCTCTAAGTTTATCATCGCGTATCTTTTCGGTATATTTATTATAGTTCTTATGGTTTGACTCATAATGGCGTTTTAGATTATATTCTTTCACCACAGAGACACTTTTGATGCATATTAAACAAGTTGGAATATTTTTTATTTCCACAAAGAAATATGCTTTCTCCCATTTTTCTTGAAACACCCTGCCTTCTTCATCTATTTTTCTTTTCCCAACTTTAAATACAGACATGATTTAATAATAATAACTAATGTAAGAAATTATCATTTTATTTTACCAATGTACTACGACTCGACTACCACTACCCCAATATGACAGCGCGCTAAATATACTTCTTATCTACGACGTACGTCGCACTTGCACAAAGTGGAGAAAAAAGGACAAAAAATATATCAGATCTTGACGCATTCGATAGCTGCGCCAATGTAACCAAACTATGTATGTAACTGTGTATAATTATAATGTATTATGTAGTATGGTTAATAGCGGTAAGTCTGCATCGTGATTATAACCTGTAAATTCAATTACCGCGTTACTCTACGTTTGTAGGAAAGACATTTTTTAACTACCATTGAACTTAAAGTGTTGAAGTGAGGACCTTTTTTAAGTCCGTATTAACCAGTGAGGACCTTTTTTTTAAAGCTCACCGCCCCGTTTTTTTAAATTTTTTTGTGCAACGCTCGCGGCCCGGATGTAGAGCTTTCGCGGGCCGCCAGTTTGCGACCCCTGCTCTACACAAACTACTACATGGTCGTAATTTTTGGTTCAATAATTTTTAAAGTTCCAAAATATTAAAAAACTAAGAAACAAAGAATATACCCTTCATAATAGTAAAAAAACAACAAAATATATCTTTAAAAAACACCATTCTTCTGTTTTTATTAGCAATAAAATTATTAATTAATTTTTCTCACAACCGTTGAAAAACGTTGTCATTACCTTATCAAAAATAGTGGGTAAAACGACATTTTACTTTACTCTAGTGAGCAAAAGTGATTACTTTGCTCCCTAGTGAGCAAAATTTGTTGAATTGTGATGGTAACGCCATGTTAACGTCGTATAATAACGTTTTTAGACAGCGAAACTACTGTCAATCGCGTCGAATACACAACTGACATTTCAAGGTTATGTTTTATATTAACGTTTTGCTTTTAATTTTTTAATCGCATTGTTCAACGATTGTGAGAAAAATGTAATACACAACTCTTGAGCAAAGTACCTTTTCTCGTTCAACTGCACTTTGCTCACTTGTTGTGTAAATAACTATTTCTAAATGCGATTCATTTAAAATCATGTCAGACAGTTTCTTGTTCTATAGCCATTAAAGCCAGGCCATTTAATCGTTCATCGCCCATAGTACTTCTGAGATGGGTTTTTAGCCTTTTTAATGTGGAAAAAAATCGCTCGGCTGAGGCAGACGACACAGGACAACAAAGAACAATTTCAAAAAGTTCCCACACACAAAATAACATTTGTTTTAATTCATTGTTTAAAACTTGTTCCGCACATTTCTCAATACTTAATAAATTGTTTGTTTCTGCCAGTAAAATATTTCTATATATATTTTTGATTAATTAAGGTGTTGTTAACAGTAGTTAACTTGTAAAAATTATTTATAACTTCAATATCGGTGTAATTTATTTCACAATTCAAATCAGTTAACAGTCGCACAATTTTAGGACGGTTGCGGTTGGGTTCCATCTTTCTGGACTTTGCCCAGAAAGGCAAATCAATTTGTTTATTTTTTAGACATATTCTAAAATTTAATATAATGTGGTCAGTTTAATCGCGAATTTACACTTTCAAGTTAAATATACTTACTAGAAAAGTGGGGGGGGGGCTGGGCCCCCCTAGGCCCCCCCGACGCGCCGCCTATGGTGGATATGTTTTAGTAACGAAACAGAAATGGAAAATTTTATTTTAAGTGAATCTAGTTTTATTCAAAATTTGTTATAATTTATTGTTCGCATCATTACCCAATGCTATTAACAATATTGAAACAGATAATTACTTTAAAGCGATAGCCTCAACTCGTTCCGTAACATTAACAAATTTACAGTCAAACACGTCAACCGATTAAAAGCAAAAGTGCATAGTAAATCGAGTTATTCCGCAATTATAATTGCTGAGGAATTTAATAGTTAAGGAAATTTCAAGGCTGCTCGCTGCTAAACTTCGTTCCTGTTCGATGATTCCGTGCCGAGCGAGTTTCGTTTATAATAAACAGTGAATCATTCATTATATTCATTTGGAGTGTTCTGTTCTCTCTATCAACAACATGGTGCTATCAATGGATCGTTGGAAGAACAAAGTGGCCATAGTCACCGGTGCTAGTGCAGGATGTGGTGCCGCTATCGTCGAACAGCTCGTGGAAGCGGGATTAAAAGTAAGTCGCATATTTTATTTAGGATGGGAATTTAATGCTTTATAAAAATTAACCAAACGTCATGCAAAAAAAAAATACCAAAATGCTTTAAAAAAAAAATGCAGAATAAAAAAATGCGCACTTTAAATAGGACACTATTAAACAGTATACAGTGTGTACAAAAAGTAACGTGTAACGGATCAATATTTCGTCTTGTGACAACTTTACAAAAAAAAAGTTTTAGATAATTAAAAAGACTTTTGTGCTGCCGATTGGCAGTAAAAATGATTATTACAGCCGCTTTTGGGTACTTATTAAGCTAGTTTAGTGACGATTGCAGAAAAAAGTGGTTTGTGGTCATTAACTACCAGGGACTAAAAACGAAAAAAATTCCGTTCGTTTCTGTTCGGAACGAAAACGAAATATATCGTTTTCGTTCTTTTCGTTCTAACCGAAAAAATTCTTTTTTCGTTTTCGTGAACCGAAATAATAACGGTTAAAACCGGTTTTACAATATTTTTTTTGTCGTCAAAAATCAATTTTTTTTCAAGTCACTACAACCCTCTATAAATACGATAACAATATTTGCGTCTCAACTAAAATATAAACGATGACGATAGGGTTTGATGCTAACGGACAGCATATTTTAGACTGGCGAACCATCGCCATATTAAATTTACCAAATCGTTAAACACATTAACATTTAACCATTTTATTAAGTTTAACACCCGTAAGGTGCAAAAACACAACGTGATTAGGTTAAATTAGACACACGATCTTTATCTAAAAATCTGAAAATATAGCAAGTGCTGTTTTAAATTTGTTTTAGTACTAAAAATCTATGCATTTGAATTAAATAAGATCCTGCTGTAATTATTTAAAAAGACAAAAAAATGAATTCAAGTGGATAATTTACTAAATGTTATAAATAAAAAACATATTTAACAAAAATTTATATTAACTTGAAATATACTTTAACTTTATAGTTTGTACATACCATACAATATACATTTTCACATTCCGTTAAATCTTACTAGCAACACATCTTCCAATAAATCTTCTTTTACATTAGTCCTTTTCCAAGTAAGAATAAATTTTACGATTATTATGTCTAAACGCAAATAAAACATACACATTGATAATATATATCCAATCAAGTGTATATTCTATATTGAAGATCTACAAAACAAATTAGAAATAGAGAATATCTGTACCGTTAATTGTGTTACACGAAATTGCAAGTATAAACAATAAAGTTGTTAATACATATTCACGTAAATATATGGGGAAAAGTGAAGCTCACTTATTTCAAGTGAGATTTTTTACTGCCTCGTGGAGTCTCCCCAGCACAGAAGGTAAATTCGCGTTTGTGTTTAACAAATAAAATTGTAAAATTGAAATTGCGACAAAACCGGTTAAAACCGGTTTTGGAAAATATTTATTTCGTTTTCGTTCTTGAACGAAAAATAATAATTTCGTTTTCGGTTTCGTTTTCGTTCTTAAAATAATTTCGGTTAATTTCGTTTAACGTTTTCGTTTTCGTTCCGTTCTCAGTCCCTGTTAACTACACAATCTTAAATTATTTTCCACTACAGTGTTCTGTTTTTGCGCACAGACGCAACTAGGGTACCTCTATATAACAGGGTATGGCCAAGCTACACAAACCCTCCAACTTTCTCATAGCGGCAATGGGATTATATAGGATTTCTTTTAATAATTAAATTTTGAAGGTGAAAACTCAATTGGCATGTGGAAATAGATGCAATAGTAAGTATAGAAACTAAAAAGTGAGTAAAATAGGCTTAATAATTGTTATTAGCTATTAATGTTTAAAAAACATATACGGAGCGCGTATTTCCACTGTAAGCACGCAACCCATGATACACGCAGTTGCAAACAATTGTTTACTTAATTCCTGTTTTAAAGTCCAATGAGCAACTGAAAAGTATAGATTCATCAATTTAATTTCATATTTAATGACAAAATTACATTATTAATTCCAATCATGGCTATTAAATTGATTTAGTCAAATAATTACAATGCACTTTTTCTTAAAAATTAAAAAAATAATTGTATTTAACTTAACTTATGATATTTACGTATGGTAATAACTTACACATCTATCACTAATGTTTTTTAAGTCTTGGATCACACTTAAACACACTGAACAAGCAAGAAAAAAATAAAATCTGTAAAACTCCCTATCAACGCAATGCAAATTATATAAAATCTGGAGGTCGCAGCCTAGTGGCAAACGAAATTCGACCGTATATACAATAGAAACTTGTCCATCGCTTGACCGTACCCTGGTTATAAAGGTACCCCAGACGCAACGTGATCTGGAGGCCCCCTATTGACCGTACTAAGAATGAAATGGTTCAATAAAATGGACAATGCAGAAAATCATACCATTTTTAATTTTTGGAATCAACAAAATCATAAACACAAAAATAAGATACGGAAATAAAAAAATATTATCAGGTACCAGAAAAAAAATCACATTCCCATTTAAAAGACAAAATCACATCTAAGGTAATAAAAATCATAGTAAAATTCTGCATCATACAGTACAGGGTGGTCCAAATTAAATGGGATTACATGGGTATCTCGCTTAATAGTCAAGATGTGCAGTTTTTTGGTACAAACTCAGAACCATTTTTAAAAATATTCTATCATTTCCGGTTTTTGAGTTATTAAAGAAAAACTGTTTTTTTGTTATATTTTTAATGTGTCATACCTTCCTTATTATTTTAAATATCGAAAAAGTTTATGAAGATTATTTTTAGATATTTTTATGTAGATTTTGGTAGTACTAAAAAAAAATTACGCTCGCCGTTAAAAAGTTATGACACAAACTCACCTTTTTTTAAATGGAAGCTATCGTTGGCTATGATCTATTTAAATTCTTTTTTTTTTCTTTTTTCAAATATTATAAGGGTTGATGTATTATTTATTTTCAATAATACGTAACTTACAAAGGTTTTTTAATTTTTTTTAAAGATGAGAAACAAAAAGTAGGCTGTGAAAACAAAAAACGAACCAAGAAAAAACCGGAAATGATAGAATATATTTGGGAACTGTTCTAATTTTGTCTCAAAAAACTGCACATTTTTTGGTAATTCAGCCGTTTCTCTATATTGACTATTAAGCGAGATACCCATGTAATTCCATCAAATTTGGACCACGCTGTACAGTACATCGGCTTGCAGTGCACTGTAATCAGATGCAAGCAGGGTTGCAAGTTTTGGAGATTTGGACCAAATCTTTTTTGTTTATTGCCATGTTTTTTAATTGGCATCAATGACTATTACCCAATATCCACTATGAAAATAGGTTTTTGAAGATATTACAATTTGCCTACAATTATTATTTTATAATTCTCATATTAACAGACAATAAAAATTTAATTTTGGTTTTTGAGGATGAGGCCCCCGCTTTACTGAGGCCCCAGGTGCGCGCCTCATGCGCCTGTGCGGTAATCCGCCACAGCTTTGTTTTCTTAAATGGAACACCCTATCTATTTTATAATTTTTAGATGTAAAATTCAATTCTATTTTAAAAATCTATTGGTTTTATGTATCTAAAATCAGTCGTTTTTGAGTTAAGTTTTTATAAAAATATTGACAGAAACGAGTCTGAAAAATAATGATACATTTACAACTTGGCTATGTCAGAACCAATTCCTTTGGAACATTGTAGAACCATAGTGTCACAATGGTTTTTGACAAGTTACAATTTTATAAAAGTAGGTACATAGGGTGTTCCTTATGGTCGGTCCATTTTGTCAAATTTCAAACACGAATAGGTCAGGTTTTTTTTTTAAATGAACACCCTACATATCTACATTTTCTTATATTTTTATTTATTTTTTATTTAGTCATGAGTCCTTCTACTGTTAGGTGTAGGACCGCTGAGTTGTGTTGTGCTGACTTTTTCCATGTTTTTCTGTCTTGTGCTAGCCTTTTTATGTCTTTCCATTTGATGTTTCTATCCGCTGCTGCTTTTTTAACTTCGTCGTGCCAGGTCTACCTCTTTTGTTTTTTCCCTGTGATCTTGCTTCATATGCTTTTCTGGTTTACATTTCTTCTTTCACCCTATAAATGTGATCCAACCATCCCAGCTGCCTGTCTTTTATTTTGTTTCAACTGATTTTATCTTTAATTAATTGTTCTCTACAGGGTAATTCATTAGTGCGTCGGGCTTTCATAGCGCCCCACCCGTAGGAGATAGAAAAAAACTTAAATATATAAATGTATATGTATTGGTTTGTAAAGATCTACGTCTTAAATTATTTTCAGCTATACAGGGTGTCCCATTTTCATGTCGACTTGTTCGTCTTTTTCGAAATTCATTTCGATAATTCTTCTTTTACCACGAAATAGAGACTCTTGCAGCAATTGTCAATCTGGATGACTTTTAGAACTATCGTAAAATATCACCGATAACAGCAGAAAAACACAAATCACCTTCGAAGCATTTCAGGTTTTTTGGGCGTACGGCGTCAGTTTTTTAACCGGAATAAAAACCGTTTTACGTATCGACATAAGAAAATGCATTCAAATGTCAAGCTGACACTTGCTTACATTTTGGCACTTGTTTGGCATCAGCGCGGCCTACTTCGGTGCATAAAAATGTAATTAAATGGCTACTTTTTTGAAAAGTATTGAATATCTCAACAACTACGGGGATTACACATAGGAAACCCCCCATAAAAATTGAAGGGGAGAAAAAAAGTTATCGAATAGTAAAATAAAATAAGGGTATTTACATTTGAAAAAAATGAGTTATGTCACTTTGATATTTGGTAAGTTTGGCATTTTTTTTGTGAACACCCTGTGTCAATCAATTTAAATTTTTTATTATTAAAATGTTGGTCCCCAATTGGATTAACATTAGTGCTAAAACTTATTTCTTAACTTCAAAAAACGAGGTCGCTACGATTTTTTAAAGTTAAGCCTGCTTATGTAAGATTTTTCGGAAAAAAATTATTAAGTTGGCAACACTGGCACAAAATCAAAAAATAAGCAGACATTCAAGTACAGGGATGGGGAGTCGGCAGAAAAATAATCGACTCCAATAATGTTATGTATTTAAGTTTTGTTTTTATCTCCTACGGGCGGGGCGCTATGAAAGCCCGAGTCACTAATTAATCACCCTGTAGGTATATGTTTCGTTTCTGATTCTATCTTTTTTGGATTCTTCTTAGAAATCCTCATTTCTGCTGCATTCACTCGGCAAATATTTTTATTTGTGAGTGCCCACGTTTCACTTCCGTATAAAAGTCACTACCTTTTCGACCACTTCCACTTTTGTTCGTTTTGGGACTTCCCTATTTTCAAAAAATGTTGTTCTTAAATTGTTAAATATTCTTTCCACATTTCCTGTCCTTTCGCTTATTTCCTTGTCCATTCCTCCATTTTTCTTTACGATCGCTCCTAAATTTTAAAGCTTTATTCCTGTTCCAACCTAAGCCCATTTAAAATGATGTTGTGCCCTTTGTTCTTTGCTGTAACGATCATAGTTTTAGTTTTTTCGGTATTTATTTTTATATTCATTTTTTCCAATTCCAGGTTTAGAGTTTCTAAATTATGTTGCAGATTTTTTTCTGTTTTCGTGACTATAAAATACCATGTCGTCTGCGAACATTAGCTCCGTTATGTTTTTTTTTTTGCATTTTTCAGTTGCCTAGGTGAAACGGTCTCATTTTTTGTTTTACTTTTTTAATTACCCCATCTATGACTACTGACAAGGGAAGGTCACGATACGTTGTCGCTAGAATTTGATTCCGGCTGTGTTTATTACATCAAGGGCATCCAAACTAAATGTTCTGCAAAGTTATACGTGCCACTGGCCATTACCTTCGAAAAAATAGGGGAAAAACTGAAAAATTGGTATAAAAAGATCATTTTTGCGATCGCGTTGGCCATGAAACCGTCAGAGATAAAATCGAAATTCTTCTATTTATCAATAGGCGCATCCTTTGCAAGTAAAATGGTGCAAAGTTTTTGAAAAAATCTTGATCGGTTCCGGAAAAAAAGGCCAAAAACGAAACCCCTGCATAAGCGCTATGAATTGAGAAGTTGTCGTATATCTATCTGTATTACTATAGAGGAGAAGGTGGTAATATGGAACCCTGCTAGTAATATGGAACCCCCAGTTAACTAATAAACTGGTATCGACATCTTTTACCAAATACATAAATGTCAAGTAATACCCATGGCGAAAACCATATACGAAACTTCAGTACAAAAAACGCGGTAAAAATCGAATACTTTGAGTTTTTGTGAATGAGCAAAAAACAAAAGTTTATTTTGTCAATTTGTGCCAGAATAAGATCAATTATATGCAATACTTTTAATGGTTTTTTGGCTTTGCCAGGCAGTATACTACCGTTTCATCAAAACTTAATAAATAAGTTTCCATTTAATTAACTGGTAGAAATTATACTAAGCGATATAAAATAGCATGCGCTTTTGTTAATATGGAACTCACTAGCGTTGGTAATATGGAACCGGGTTCCATATTATATTCAGGAGTTCCATATTACGAATTAGAATGTGGCTGCGTCGGAGTGAACGTCCTCTAGGCCCTTATGATATTGCTGAACTTTTTGGCCAAGCCTATGTGAAGTGCCAAACAGCAAGTATAGCAATAAATGGTTTTCCGAAGACCAAAAAGGAGAACTGTGGATTCAATGTGTTATGTGCAACTTATGGGCACATAGTGAATGTTAAGCATGTGAAAATTACGCTTATGTTTGTGACTTTTGTCGTAAAGCAACTTATTTTTCTAATGATTATGTTAATATAGGTGTTTTTATTCGAAAATACTGACTTTTTTTAGGGGTTCCATATTACCAGCATAGTTTCTTGAGTATGCAATTTTGACCTTTTTACGAAAACTACTTGTTACATGCAAATTGGCAATATTATTCTAAATTTGTCCACATACAGGTATATAACTATTTAATATATTTAGAGCCTATTGATGAAAAAAGTTCATAGATAATCCTACGACTCTTCGATTTACCGAAGAAAAACAAACTGGGGTTCCATATTACCACCTTCTCCTCTATCTATGCGACTTGCATAGGCGTTTAACATAGGGAAAACCGTTTTTACAAAGGTCTCGTTTTTTGCGTTTTTCTTCGGAACCGTTTAAGATTTTTTCAAAAACTTTGCACCAATTTACTTGGAAAGGATGCGCGCATTGGTAAATAAAAGAATTTCGATTTTGTCTTTGACGGTTTCATGGCCAACGCGATCACAAATATTACTTTTATTAATCAGCTGTTCAGTTTTTCCCCTATTTTTCCGAAGGTAATGGCCAGTGGCACGTATAACTCTGGAAAACATTTAGTTTTGATGCCCTTAATGTAATAAACACAGCCGGAATCAAATTCTAGCGACAACGTATTGTGACCTTTCCTTGTGAGAATAATAATGGACTGAGCACTCATCCTTGTTTTAAGCTCTCTTTTGTTTCAAACTCTTCCGATTCTTCATTTTGTGTTCTTACATTTTTTACAGTTTTTTCGTAGATCGCTTTTATTATGTCAATTGTTTTTATTTCTATTCCCTTCCTTCTTAGGCCCCTCCAAATAGGAATAAATTGTTACTTTTTTGGCTAGGTGGATTGTTTAATATTATAAACAAAAATTATTTTAATTGTTTTAAAATAGCGATAAAACATGAAACAATAACGTTTTAGTATTATGAGTTGATAATTTCACTGTTACATGACATTTGTTTACTTTGTTGTGGAACGAGCATCAAAAAAGTAGCACTCGGCTAATTATATAAGGAGTTCAATTATCTCTCAAGTACAATACTAATGAAAATTGACCTGGATACTTTTTTGGGGCGGTCATTGCCTTCTTTATCAACAATGTTTTATTTACAGTCAAATATTAATTGTAAGAAAATAAATTATTTCCGCTTTATAAACCTCTGTTTATGTTATCGCAGTTAATTGATTCTATAACATTATGCATTTGTAAAACGGCAAAATTTTTGTATTCAAAATCTTTGGAGTTATTTTCAATGTGTTTATTATATTGTGTGTACAAAAAATAAGGTAACGGGTCAATTGTGATAACTTTACAAAAAAGAAACATTTCGGATAAAAGTTGTTTGTAGTCATTTATGTACTACATAACCTTAAATTATTTTTAACTATACCGGGTGTAAATGAAGTGTGGTACAGCCCCTTTTTTTTCTTCAGTTTTGATTTTAGATAAATGAAAATTTAGACATATGACATGTGTAAAAAACCGGGCTTTTTGAGCCGTTGCACATATTTGTTTCACTTCCGGTTTCGCCGGAAATGACCCCAACTTTGTTATTTTAAATGAAACACACTGTATATTTTTACATTTTTGGGAAGAGGAAGTGATTTTTGATACAACTGCACTATTTTCGTTAATTTTTATAACCTTAAATTTTTTTTTAAAACAAAATTTCGTTTTTTATTAAGGGTGCCGTGACCTGCACAAATTGATTTTTATTATGTCAACAATTGTCCAAAAAATGTTTTTGTAAATTTTAAATGACATTTAGGTTACTTTAATCGGCTTTGAAGGTTGAGGAATCGGTTTTTTGACAAAAAGTCCATTTTTTTAAATGGAACCATGCTGGTACTGGCGGTTATTTAAACGGATCATCTTCTAACGAATCCATCGATACCAATAACTTGTATTTTTATTAAAAATCTACTTCAAAAATTTCATATTATTGTGAAAATTTATTAAGAGATCCTGTTAATCGCAGTACACTGTGCATAACTACAACAAAACAAATGATAGTTGTTTTATGTTTAATTACTATAGTAATTTAATTAGACAGTCTAAAAATTTTGGTATCATTTTTACATAATTAGATTACTGCGATTAAGAGGATCTCTTAATAAATTTTCACAATAATTTGAAATTTTTGAAGTAGATTCAATAAAAATACAAGTTATTGGTATCGATGGATTCGTTAGAAGATGATCCATTTAAATAACCGTTAGTACCAGCATGTTTCCATTTAAAAAAATTGACTTTTTGTCAAAAAACCGATTCCTCAACCTTCAAAGCCGATTAAAGTAACCTAAATGTCATTTAAAATTTACAAAAACGGTTTTTGGACAATTGTTGACATAATAAAAATCAATTTGTGCAGGTCACGGCACCCTTAATAAAAAACTAAATTTTGTTTTAAAAAAATGTTGAGGTTATAAAAATTAACGAAAATAGTGCAGTTGTATCAAAAATCACTTCCTCTTCCCAAAAATGTAAAAATATACAGGGTGTTCCATTTAAAATAACAAAGTTAGGGTCATTTCCGGCGAAACCGGAAGTGAAACAAATGTGTGCAACGGCTCAAAAAGCCCGGTTTTTTGCACATATCATATGTCTAAAATTTCATTTATTTAAAATCAAAACTAAAGAAAAAAAAGGGGGTGTACCATGAACATGTGACACCCGGTATACAACCTAGTCAATTTCATCTTATGGCAGAAGAAAATATTGATGAAGTCACTGCTGTTCAATATTTTGAACGGTTTTTTGATGATACTTTAATCGAATTAATTATTACTGCCAGTTCCGAATATTGCTTATCAAAAAACTGGCCAGATACAAAATTAACCAAAGAGGAACTGCGAGTATTTTTTGCCATTTTAATTGTTTCTGGGTACAATCCATTGCCTGGAAAAGCAATGTATTGGAGTAGGGGAAGGTGGTATATTCTGGGACATGGTATATAATGGGACAACAGAGATTTTGGCCATCTGTTACCCCGTACTTGAAGTTTGTTTACATCAAAATAGCGGTTAAGCAGTCCCATTATATCCTGTCTACAGTATGTGTCGTAAACAATGTCATAGTGACTTGCACATGTGAGGCATGTTTGGTAACTGCGCATTGTTTTTTGGTGGTTATTCAGTTTATGTGCTTAAACTTTTTTATTTATTTAACAACAATTAGAAAATTTGGTGTAGGTGTACCTTACAGTATATTAAATGTATGTACAATGTTAAAACTTAAAATAATCATACATGTTTTTCATTAAATCGTTGCTTTTAAAAATTGATCACATGGTGCATTGTGCGACAATGATGATAATCAGGTAAATTTTCTGAAAAAGACTTCCGACTTTAGATTTTCTTTCTCAAAAAACAGAGATAAAGACTGAGTTGAAAAAAGAAAATTCTGTGTAGGTTAAGCGCACCGACTACGTTTGGGGGCACTGAAAAAACAAAAAACATTTTCAATTTTAGTTTGATTTTTCAAAGTACAATGTCTAAATGCCCATGAAAAGTGAAAGTTTTTAAAATAAAAAATTAAAATTAAGCTTTTTTTAATTACTTATGCTTTATTTCATATATATTTTTTGCTGTCCCACAATGTACCACGGGGTGGTTTATGTGGGGACAAGTGGTGTATAGTGGGACAGTCCCTCTATTTGTGAACCTTTATTTAAAAAAATATTTTTTTGTATATGCAATGATAAACTAAAGCAATATGAATATCTCATATCAATTTGAGGTATGCAAATTAAACCGTTCAAAAGTTACGCAAAATTTAAAAAACGTGTCCCAGTATATACCACCTTCCCCTACATGTAGTGATTTGCGCAACATTGCGATATATGAATCTATGCGGAGGGATAGATTTGATAATATCATGAAATCACTTCATTTTAAATCAAATTTAAACGTAGACAAGCTCGATAAGTTTTCCAAATTACGACCATTAATTTCATATATTCAAAAAAAATGTATGGAAAATTATACACCCACCTCAGCAATATCGCATGATGAGGCAATGGTGGAATACTTCGGTAGGCACGGATGTAAGCAAGCGATTAGAAATAAACCAATACGATTTGGATACAAGGTTTGGTGTCAAAATTCACCATCTGGTTAGATAATCGCCTTTGATCCTTACCAAGGAAAAACTTATCGAGGAAATGAAATAATGGAGAGTAAATTTGGTAAATGTTCATCTACAGTGCTTTACTTGCTAGACCAATATCCTATATATACCTTGCTTTCAACCTTATCGTAGTTTATAAGTTTATAGTTTATATGTCTCAAATTTAATTTACATTGTAATATACTTTCACAAATAAATCTGAAATTATAAAACATACCAAGATTATTATTATTTGTACTCATATTCCCCTAGCGTCGTCATATAACGACAGCTCCTAAGTCAGGACCTGCGTCCTGTAATTTAATAAAAAGTGATTTTTCATGTATCTATGGCCATTTTTAAACAACTGATTGAATTTCAAAACATTTTGATAAATATTTCTTAATTTCGGAGAATAGGGGTTAATAAACAAATCGCTCGAATAACTCAGGCAGTTTTCTAAAAACATTTGAGAATGTTATTTTTTCAGGTGGTAGGATTAGCACGCAGGAAAGAACGCGTAGAAGAACTTGCCAAAAAACTCGAAGGAAAAGCTGGTAAATTGTATGCCATAAAGGCAGATATAAGCAAGGAAGAAGACATAAAAGCGGCCTTCAAGTGGGTTAAAGAAAATCTAGGTCCAGTTCACATCCTTATCAACAACGCTGGCATTTCATCCCCATCGAATTTGCTCGAGGGTGATGCGTCGGGATGGAAAAGAGTTTTTGAGACTAACGTCTTGGGTTTGGCTATTGCCACTCAAGAAGCGGTTAAAGATATGAGAGCAAATAATGTGGACGGACATGTTATTCATATTAACAGTGTACTTGGCCATTTTGTCGCGCGCGTTCCTGACCTAAATGTTTATCCAGCTTCGAAGTTCGCCGTCACTGCCTTGACACAAACTCTTCGTCAAGAACTGATCGACATTAAAAGCAAAATTAAAATTACGGTGAGTATTAATGAAGTTTTACCCTAAAAATATTTTTTGTTGTCAAAATTATTATATGTTCATTTGAGATTATTTGCCCGTGCTCTTAGTTTATTTTTATTTTACACATTTTAGCACACCCTAGTGCAGTGATGTCCAACCTTTTCGTGGTTGGGGGTTACTTTAACTCTTTCAAAACTTTGGCGGGATACTTAATCGCAGTCATCTCCCCTCCCCCTTCGTGGCATAAAAAATAAAATTCAAAAAGTAGGCATTTTCACCAAGAAAAATCTTAATAAATACATTTTCAATACGGGTGCCCATTTTTCTAACCTGTTGTATGGGTATCTCCGTTAATATTAGAGATACAGAAACGTTTAAATTAGCAAATTTGTGCAGAATTTAAAGGGAAATCTGATGCGATTTTCAAATTTGACCTACGTCATCAACTTTCTGAAATATTTTGAAAAAACTGAAAAAGGTCGATTTTTTCAAACTTGATTAATTCCGTAACCATATGAGTTAGAACCAAAATAAAAATTGGCTTTTATAGATGTTTTTACGTAGATTTTAAATATGTTAACGGAATTTTCATAGCACTCTCGATTTCCGAGTTATAGCACAAACTTGCATTTTTTTAAATGGAAGTCATAGTTGGCTGTGGTCTTATTAAAAAGGTTATTTTTTTCTCGTTTCAATGATATAAGGTTTGTTATGCTTTACTCTTGTAGTTTTTCTTTAAATAAGGAAAAATCATTTTACATGTTCACTGCCTACTAATAGATGGGAGTTATCCCGTGTTGATGTTCATTTTTTTTCAATGTGACATTTAAGAGTTGTCTCTTATCGTTAGTGTAGCAGTTATTAGAAAGTTACAAATTTTAAAAACAAAACCTCAGAGTTTGTCAAATAAAATTTATTGTTTGTTATATGTATAAATCTCTCTCGTGTTGATCAAAATTTTTGATTGAGTTTATTGTAAATTTCAAAAACAATGTTTTTTAATGAAGATAAAAACGCCATGCTTTTTTATTACTACGCCTGTAATAGAAATAGTAGAAATTCAAGTGAAATGTATTTGCAAAGATTTATGGTAGGAGTCAACCAAGAAAAAAATTATTTTCATTAGAAACCAATTTAAAAAAATTAGGGTCATTTACAAAATCCAAAGGTTTGAAAATTAAATTTAAGCAAGAAGATGAAGAGATAGTCCTGGCATACGTAAATTATAAACCAACATCATCTACCCGGGAGTTGTCCCTTGAATGTGGTGTCAACTGAAAAGGCTCAACATTTTAAAACAATCAATTTAAGCCATATAATACCCATAATAGCCATATCATATTGGGAATACTTTGTATCCTAATGATTTACAAAGAAGATTAAATTACGTCCGATAGTTTTTAGAAGAAACAAATACTAACCCAAATTTTACTCACACAATTTTATTTACTGATGAAGCCAAATTCACAAATAATGGAATATTCAACAGACACAATTATATTTACTGGTCTCAAAATAATCCTCGCCGTACTATTGAAAGACGAGATCAGAATATGTTTTAGATAAATGTTTGGTAGTACAAAAATAATTGGTTCATACTTTTACAGTGACAATTTAAATTGTGATCGGTATTTGCCATTTTTGCAAAATGAACTGGACATCATATTAGATGAAGTTCCGTTGAATTTAGTGGAAAATTTTAATTATTTTTAACATGACGGTGCTCCTGCGCACAATTCAAGAACTGTGTCTGATTATCTGTCTAATCGTTTTCCTAGATGTATTGGCAATAATGTCAAGTAGGTATAAAATGGGGCTCCGGATGTGAAACCGCAAGTGTTAATCTTATGAACATCCGGTTTTTAGAATTCTCCATAAGACTCAATGTGTTAGAAAGAGATAGTGTGCGAGAAAGAGAGAAGATGGGTGGGCGTGGCTTAATGGCGTTGGTGCTCGATGATTGGGTGCGTGAATAAAGATGGCGCATGTGGCCGGGAAGGCGGCGTGGGGATAGGCGTGGCTTATCGGATGCGCGCGCGCGGCGTAGAGAAAGAAGATGGCGTGTTTGTTGTGTTTACAAACAAATAATCTGTCAACAACACGTGGTGATAAGAAATAATAATTACAATGATGTGTTAGGTAGCGCCACCTGTGGGAGTTTGTTGGTGGTGGTGGTATTACAGATTTCTGCTGGTGTTTGTATGATAAATAGAGAAATGTTTTGGTGTTGTATAAAATTAAATAAAATAAAACACAAATAGATTTATTATTTCATTTTATTTATATATGATCATAACATACATTTTTTGCGGTACATCAATAAAATTTTAAGTAATAAGTTTACGAACTAATCCTGTAAGTGGTGTATAAGTGATTATTGAATCGCTAAGGACTAAACAATAAGCTTTTGTTTAAGCAGGAAATGGCTTATCGGCTTCCATTTCGATTTTCAAATCAACTGAACTTGCTTTGATACTCTCAATTTGCTTACTTCAGTCAAATAGATAGATAGGGCACTGTTTGAATTGTGAATATGTTAACATAGGTTGAACGTCGTATGTTTGAATATTGTAATAACTACTTTGAAATGTCGAATACATTTGATAAATTACCGCAAAGTTTTCGTTATCATCAATTTCCAAATTAAGATTATTATAAGGATAAGAGTCCGAATTCAAAAAAACTTTCATGTTTCTGATGCTACAATGGTCGAATATGGAGGCATTTTTATCGTGTTGATCTTTACGGTTTGTTTGGAAGGCTACAACGACCATACGAGGCTTTTCCAAATTCGAGCTCAATTTAACCGACCAGAGGTCTTTTGTAGTTTGTCGCAATGATGGAAGTTCGAATAATTCCCATTTTCTAAAGGCACCTGATATTGGCTTATTGGCGTTAATGCTTTTAAGCAATTGTAAACGGACGTTATCGCTGACTGTAATATGTGGCATCCTCCATTCTAATTTATCGATAGTGGTCGTGACTGCATTCGCACGATTCGTTTTGAAGGCATTGACATCTGAACGAGAGCGTAATAAAATTAGTTCTTGTTTAGAAAAAACAACAAGCTTCCGGTAATCCTCGAACCAGCCGGAAATCAATCGTAGTGGTATACATGCGGTGAAATGTTTTTTATCGCTGGAGAATATTAGCGATTCACCACCACCTATTGCAAGCGAACACCATCCCGCAAGCCCCAGTGAATTGTCTCCTGGATTTAGCGATACGAGTCCTTTGAGAGTTGTAGTTATTCCAACGTCTCTAACTTTGTCAACGTCAATAGAGTTCAATTCATAACGAATTTGATCAAAAAGAAAACAAATAGAGTTGTTTGTCACTTCAACGACAACATCATCCGCAAAGTTGAGTTTTCCTTGAATATAAATGTAACTTTCGCTTGGCAAGGTGAAAATATCCTGATTTTGAATTAAAATTCGCACTTCATCGTTATTTTCGTAGGATTGTGTTCGTGGACAATACGAATGATATTGGTCACTTGTTATATTTTCAGAGAACCCATGAAGACATGACTGCAATTCGACAAGAACTTGAAAACTGGATATTCGAGCTAATGAATTTGACAATTATTTGACAATAATTTTTCGTCATTATGAGGTCGCGACTTCCATTTTCTTCTCCTACACCACCAATATCTATTTCTTCTGGGGAATGTACTGCTAACCACACCGCCAGCTCAATGAAATTTATTCGATTATTTTTATAATTAATTGTATCAAAAAATAAAATACTATTAACTTTTTAAAACGTTTTTTATTTATAAATAAATACATTTTTTTCATTACACCCTAAAAATAAATTCGTCTATAAAATAACTTTAATTTGTTTGTGGTGAAGACACGGCGTTATCGTCTGAATACACCGCGTCAACTTCCCTTATTGTTTCCATTAAAGGTTGACGGCCTAATTCATTCATGTACATTATCATCTCTTTCATATCGTTCATTAATCTTTGTTCTTGGTAAATCATAATTTCAATTAATGCTGTAGCATTTTCTAAATAGTACGGTTGCACGGGAGGTGATATTTTAGAATCAGTAATTACCTGACTGATTTCGTGATTACATAAATAATTCATATCTTTTTTAGATTTAATTTTTCGACTTTTATTTTTATTTACAATATGTTCTAATACACTATTATAAAATCTATTAAATTTTAAAACAGACCAAATCAGCATGCGATAATTTATCAACTCGAGATGATTAATTAATTTTAAAACTTCTTTTTTAGAATATTTTATTTCGCACGTTTTCGACCGCATGACCAAAGTTAATTTTATTGGTTTTAATTCGCCACGACATTCTTCAATATAAATTTCAAGATGATCGCTTATCAGCAGATTTTCGCGATTTTGTAACATATTCTTGTCCTTTTGTTGTTGTTGTTCTTTTACCAATTGTGAGAGACATTGCGAACAATCGCGAAAACATTGTTTTAAATTTTTGTGATGTATCGTTGATGTTGTTGATGTTTTTGTTGTTATTGTTGTTGGTGGACAATGCACAAAATATTTATTGATTTTCTCAGACAATAACACCGGTTTAACATGCGTCCAATCTTCTTGATCCAAATAGATATAACTCGTAGATAAATGCTTCGCCCCCATAGTGTGACCGGATAATTTTATCGTAGGAATAAATCCGCTAAGCGGGTTTAATCCTATCGACACGATTTTCGCTCTAGTAAGATGATATTTTATTTCGGAATTCATCTTCACTTCGAAAATATTATTATTATTAATATTATTATCAATTTGTTCATCTTTTTTTTTAATTTTTATTTCTTCACAAATCATCGCAACATCCGCCACTATTATTTAAAATTCGAGTGGAAGCGAGTAGCAGACAAATTTCAACACAGACAAGTTTAAACACAATACAAACAGGTTTCAACACGTTACAACACGTCGACGACAAGTTTCAATATATTACAGACAAGTTTCAACACGTTACAACACGTTAACGACAAGATTCAACACGTTACAAACAAATTTCAACACGTTACACACGTTGACGACAAGTTTCAACACGTTACAAACAAGTTTTAACACGTTACAACACGTTGACGACAAGTTTCAACACGTTACAACACGTTAACGACAAGTTTCAACACGTTACAACACATCGACAACAAATTTCAACATACATTAAAACATGAATTTCAACATGCATTAAAATACCGCAACAAGAAAACTACTTTCACTTCAGCAGAAATCTGTAATACCCACTACAACCAAACTCCCACACTCACATCAAACACAAAAGGTGGCGCTAGCTGTCATCCCTCTCACGTACAATCATACAACGCCACAAAGCCACACCCATCATTCGCAACAGATGGCGTTAGCTGTCATCCCTCTCACGTTCTCCAACATTATTATTATTTTATACAACAATCGCCATCTCTTATAAAATAAAAACAATTCTCTATTTGCAGCAGCAGCAGCAGCAGAAATCTGTAATACCACCACCACCAACAAACTCCCACAGGTGGCGCTACCTAACACATCATTGTAATTATTATTTCTTATCACCACGTGTTGTTGACAGATTATTTGTTTGTAAACACAACAAACACGCCATCTTCTTTCTCTACGCCGCGCGCGCGCATCCGATAAGCCACGCCTATCCCCACGCCGCCTTCCCGGCCACATGCGCCATCTTTATTCACGCACCCAATCATCGAGCACCAACGCCATTAAGCCACGCCCACCCATCTTCTCTCTTTCTCGCACACTATCTCTTTCTAACACATTGAGTCTTATGGAGAATTCTAAAAACCGGATGTCCATAAGATTAGCACTTGCGGTTTCACATCCGGAGCCCCATTTTATACCTACTATGACACTGTGAGATGGCCGGCCAAATCACCGGATTTAACACCACTTGATTTTTTTTGTGGGGTACGCTTAAAGATAAGGTGTATACCAAAAAGCCTGATAATATTTCTTCATTAGAAAACATTGTTTTTGAAATTTATAATAAACTCAAACAAAAATTTTGATCGAAACGAGAGAGATATTTATACGTATAACAAACAATAAATTTTATTTGACAAACTCTTGAGATTTTGTTTTTAAAATTTGTAACTGGCTAATAACTGCTACACTAACGATACGAGACAACTCTTAAATGTCACATTGAAAAAAAATGAACATCAACACGGGATAACTCCCATCTATTAGTAGGCAGTGAACATGTAAAATGATTTTTCCTTATTTAAAGAAAAACTACAAGAGTAAAGCATAACAAACCTTATATCACTGAAACGAGAAAAAAATAACCTTTTTAATAAGACCACAGCCAACTATGACTTCCATTTAAAAAAATGCAAGTTTGTGCTATAACTCGGAAATCGAGAGTGCTATAAAAATTCCGTTAACATATTTAAAATCTACGTAAAAATATCTATAAAAGCCAATTTTTATTTTTGTTCTAACTCATATGGTTACGGAATTATTCAAGTTTGAAAAAATCGACCTTTTTCAGTTTTTTCAAAATATTTCAAAAAGTTGATGACGTAGGTCAAATTTGAAAATGGCATCAGATTTCGCTTTAAATTCTGCACAAATTTGCCAATTTAAACGTTTCTGTATCTCTAATATTAACGGAGTTACCCATACAACAGGTTAGAAAAATGGGCACCCTGTATAGCTGATGTAAAGAGTTTTCTTTATAAACCCAAGGACCACTATCCCGTTCTTCTATACAAAATATCGATAATGTTTAACCGTTTCTCAACCAGTAGATATATTCAAACCAAATTTGGTATATAGCACCACCTTACAGGTTACCACAATCGGTGAAAATTTTCAAGTCCCACAAGCAACTAGTGGCGAAGTTGTGAGGGTTCTGTTTCAAGAAATTTTATAAAAAACTAGTACGGACCAACGGACCTGTTCAAAATTAAGCTCGAACTTGTTTTTGGGTAGAGCATTTTATTCTAAACAAAAAGTGTTTTTAGACTTTTCTTCGTATCTGCCACCGTTTGGCGCTGAATTTGATTTGTTTACGAAGTGGCTAGCCGCGCGGCACGGGCGTGGGTTTCAAGCCCGGCTGACGTCACTTATATGACGTCACAGACAACCGGGTTTATGCTGTCTCGATGAGCTGCCGTAGGTCTGTAATGGTGTAATGCCAAGTAAAATTAAGAGAAAAGATCGTCCTAAGGGATCTGATTTGACTACAATTGGCATACCAAGACATAAGTCCAAACCTCCACAAAAAAGGATAAAATTGTTGTAGATTTAAAAAATGACTTTTGTATTTAATTTCAAAAATGATTTGGCCAATTCCTATGATGACCTTGTGCGCTTGTTTTATATGACCGCTTAATATCTAGAATGGCCTCCATTAAGCAAAAACTTAAAAACGATGCACTAAATAAAAGTACGAATGATTTTTCATATAATTGTCACAGCCGGGCGTAACACCCGAACAGCAGCTCATCGAGACACGAGACAGCATAAACCCAGTTGTCTGTGACGTCATATAAGTGACGTCAGCCGGGCGTGAAACCCACGCCCGTGCCGTGCGGCTAGTCAATGTCTTTATTTTACTATTCTCGCAAAAAATTTGCTCTTAAGTTCGATCTAAAAATAGCGCGAAAAGCAGAAAATTGCAGAGTAAATGCTCATTAATCGTTAATTTTTGTTAATCGCAGTACTCGGTGCATAACTGCAACAACACAGTCATTAAATTAAGCCTTAATAAAAAATTAAATTTTCGTTCAAAAATGATTTGAGGTTATAAAAATTAACCAAAATAGTGAAGTTTGAAGTAGTATCCAAAATCGCGTCCTTTTCCAAAAATGTAAAAATATACAGTGTGTTCCATTTAAAATAACAAAGTTGGGGTCATTTCCGGCGAAACCGGAAGTGAAACAAATTGAGTGCATGTACTTAAAAAACTCAGTTTTTTACACATATCACATGTCTAAAATTTCATTAATCTAAAATCAACACTAAAGAAAAAACAGGGTGTACCACACTTCATATCAACCCGGTATACCTAATTTTATATATTTGTTGAGATATGGCTTATTTTGTAAAAATTTAATTATCAAAGTTTGCCATGATTTCGTTAACAAGTGTGTGCAATTAATAAACAAGTAAACGTCATATCCAAGTAAAAAATCCGCGTGTTTTTTTGCATTTTATAACTGTTTATTGTGGTATTGACTTAATTTAAACTCTTTGAAAAATGTTGAATATGTAGAAGTTTACATTGTAACTGATAAAAACGTAGCGGCTGCTGTAGAATTTGACTGGAAATGACATTCAGTTGTTTTTTAATTGCAAACATCACTTGTTAACGAAAGCATGGCAAACTTTTATAGTGAAATTTTCACAAAATTAGCCAAAAAATAGCTCCAGAGACCGATATCAGATATTCACTAACCATTACGGAACCGAGATAACCAGTAATACATTCCGATTTGGTTCACCCTGTATATAAAAATTTATTAGGCGAAAGCCTGAGCCTACAAGCTGCAAGATTATATACCGGGTGGTTCAGTTTGACTGTCGCACCCCTATAACTTTTTAATTATTGAAAATAACCCCAACAAACCTTATATTTTTGGAAACGGTGACAAATTCTCTATTAAATGATGTGCATTTGTTATCTCTACGATGACGTATGTCAAATCCGCGATAGGTAGCTGTTTTTTTTTTTAAATTACATAGTATACATTTTTTTGTTGCTTCGGATAGAGAATTTAATTCTGAATCCGACCATGTATTAAAAAAGTATGCATACATAAAAAAAAATTCGA
The DNA here is from genome assembly GCA_947652605.1 of Elmis aenea. Taxonomy (NCBI): domain Eukaryota; kingdom Metazoa; phylum Arthropoda; class Insecta; order Coleoptera; family Elmidae; genus Elmis; species Elmis aenea. The sequence goes on along the minus strand of OX393583.1, from coordinate 13,461,555 downwards.
GAAAAATCAGTTCAAAGTTTATTCAAATTATAGCAAACAGCCGATTTAACATAACAAAAAACAATTAAATCTTAAAAGTTTTACTATAACTATCAATGGAAATGTATTAAATATTAATTTTTAATAAAAAATAAAAACACATAATAAACGTTGACATAAAAAATTAGACTCTAAAAAAAAGCAGTTACACATAGCTAGAGGGCAACTGTGTTTGGAAGTTTAATTTTTTTATAGCGATGTTTATTATTTGTTTTTATTTTTATTAAAAATTAATTTTGATTACATTTCCATTTATAGTTATAGTATGATTTTTAAGATTTGATCGTTTTTTGTTATGTTAAATCGGCTGTTTGCTATAATTTGAATAAACTTTGAACTGATTTTTCTCGAAAATTTTCTTATGTATGCCTACTTTTTCAGTACATGGTCGGATTCAGAATTAAATTCTCTATCCGAATCAACAACAAAATGTATACTATGTAATTTAAAAAAAAAACAGCTGCCTATCGCGGATTTGACATACGTCATCGTAGAGATAACAAATGCACATCATTTTTAGATACAGAAATCATGTATCAAAATGCATACAAAAAGCATACCTAAATTTAAAACTTTTATATCCTCACCGAAGCTATCTTAATACTTATGTAAAAAAAATGTTATGCGACGCAATGGTACTCTCACATTTCAATTACGCGGCACCAGTTTATGGCCACTGCTTAGATTACGATACTAAATGTAAAATTCAAAGGGTTCAAAACAGTTCTTTTAGATTTGTTTATGGCATAAGAAAATTTCAAAAAATTTCCCTTAAATTTAAGTTAATGGGATGGGTCAATATGCAAAATAAACGTATCCTACAAAGCGTCACTCTGTACCATAATTTATTTCTGTCTAAAGCTCCTAAATATTTACTAAACAAAATTACCTTCAGAACTGATGTCCACAACTTGAACGTCAGGAATAGGGGTCGTATCAGTCCACCACAACACAAAACTAAGTTCTTTGAACGATCATTTTCTTTTAATATTTAGAAATTATACAACTCTATTCCGGACAGTTTGAAAATCTGTGACTCAAAGTCATTTAAGAGAAAGGTTTTACCGTATTGTGGCTGAGGGCAGGCTATTATTGTAGTAATTTTTTTTTTTTTTAAATCAGATTTTGTTGAATCAGATTTGCAAGTTTTGGCAGTTAACATGTGAATAGGTTGTTTTTGGAAATATTATTTTGTCTTCTACATTATAAATGTTGCCTCATATTTATATTCATATTTTTATTATTTTTATTATTATAAGTTTTATTTTGAATGTACCTTCAAACAAGGTTGAGTGGAAGAGCAATCCATTGTTCTAGACAATGGATTGAACTACGCCTTGCGGTTGCCATATAACATATATGTAATAATATTATTGTACTGTTTGTTTGTTTCTTATGGTAATAAAGACATTATTATTATTATTATTATTTAATAGAGAATTTGTCGCCGTTTCCAAAAATATACGGTTTGTTGGAGTTATTTTCAATAATTAAAAAGTTATAGGGGTGCGACAGTCAAACTGAATAACCCGGTATAAATCCGCCATTACTACTGTTGTCACTGGACAGACAGTAAATCCTCCCAAGTCTAGTTTGCCAACAAATTTTCTTATCGCTTCAGAAAGCGAATGTGACTCAAAAAGTTTAAATAAAAACGAAAATTTTCAGAGCGTAAGTCCTGGTCCCGTGGATACCGAATTTGCAATTGCTAACTCTGGGCGTGTCGATCAAGAGTTTTTACAATTCTTCAAAGCGATGCCAAAGTTGTTGAGTGAAGATGTGGCTGATGCCGTTGTGTATGTTCTTTCCACACCACCACATGTTCAGGTATTTTGATCTTTTTTTTTTAATATTTACTATTTTCATGGAAACAGTACCTATGGGGCAGCGTTTCTCAAACTTTAAAACACGCGACCCAAATAATTTTCTAGAAATGAGAGTACGACCCGTAGGCAGTGGTGTACGCAAGGGGGGATTAGGGGGATAAATTTCTCCCGAAAATTTGAAAAGAACTAAGTTATAATTACCGCATTTCCAAACATATAAAATACATATAAAAATAGGGTCTAGGAACATTCTTCGCCCACAATTGCCCACAATTCCTCGCCCACAATTCTTCGCCTACACAATTCTTCGCTGCCACAATTCTTCGCCGCCACAATTTTCTCCGCATACAAGCATAACACAAATTGTATTTGTAAATGTGATTGTTTTTATTTACAGATTATATTACATTAGCCTAAAGTTGTTTCTTGTATATTAACCCATTTGTTCCCAGTGTACTCATTTGAGTACGGTTCATAAAATATTTTTTTTAAGTTTCATTAGTTACATATAGGTGGGAATGTTTAGTACCACTTAGAAGTACACAGAATAGGAAATAGTAAATCAAAATTTTAAACCTAAATGTTGCTTCTACATAGGAAAAAACGTCACTTTACTTTGTTCTACAACTGTGCTATTGTCACTGTGTACTTTGTTATTAATTTTTATCTTTGTTTTAAAATATAAATTAATTTCTCTGCTGAAATTTGTTACTCAGGTATGTATGTTTTACAGTTATTCATGCAAATATTAAACAAAATACATAGTGTGATTTTTTTTCATAGTTACTTACTGGTGTACTCATATGAGTACACTGGGGCATTACGTTGTTAGGGCTAAATTTGCCCTTAGGATCTAAAGTTGTATTGGACTTACTAAAAGTAGTGATAAAACCGGCAGACCATATAATATTTGTCGACAACTTGTTTACAAGTCATGGTTTGATGAAAACTCTTATAGTTAATCTCACAAAAAAAATCCTTTTTTTGATCAGCATCAAATGAAAAAAGAAATTCGCGGTTGTTTCCAATATAAATATGACAAAGAACATTTATTGCTTCTGGTAAACTGGAAGGACAATGGACAATAGTATTGTGACTATAATGACAAATTATGATAGTATACATCCTCTTTCCAAAGTGAAACGTTGGTCTAAGTAGCAAAAAGAAAAAAATTGATGTGCCCCAACCTTGTCTCTTTGCCAATTATAATACAGCTATGGGGGATGTAGACTTGCTAGACAAATCTATAAATAATTATCAAGTGTCCATCCAAGGTAAAAAAAGGTGGTGGATTCTCTGGACCAATATGCTGAATATTACAACAGTGAACGCCTGAAGGATAAATTCATTAGCAGGTAGAAATATTGATTTACTGAATTTCATACGAAGTGTATTAAGACATCACTGAAGAGTCTTTGAGAAAGCTCAACTTTCCGGGCATCCACGTACGGTCCCAAAAAGTATTATACAGGATCAAGGAGGACATTTTCCTAAAAAATAATTGATAAACAGTTGCGCTGTAGCATATGTCATCAACGAGCAAGGTGCATTTGTATCAAACGCCAAGTCACACTGTTTGGAAAGAGAATGTTTCATAAAGTTTCATAGTGAATACCAGTTTTCGATTGTAAATTATTACAATAAATTAATAAAAAATAATATAATTATTATTTTCTTCGCCGCCGCTATGTTCCCGTTGTACTCATATGAGTACGTGCATTTTTTTCACTTCTTTTTGAAAATATTTTTGAAAAACTTGCATAATTTGTAGTTAGGACATATTTCGAATAATAACGTTTTATTTAAAAATTTGAAAAAAAAATGTTTGTGGGAACAAATGGGTAATACTTGTTCTTTAAATGTTATGTTTAAAAATTGTTACAAAAATAGCGTATGTTGTGATTTTCAATCTTATTTATGTTATTATAGTATGGATAAAAATTAAATTAATCTAACCTGACCTGACTTGACCTAAGCTAACCTGACCTAACCTAACCTAACTTAACTTAATCTTATGTAAAATAATCTGTAAAAAATACGTTATAAATAAAAATAATCACATTTACAAACAAAATTTGTGATATGCTTGTACGCGGCGAAGAATTGAGGGTGAAGAATTGTGGACGAAGAATTGCGGAGACGAAGAATTGTGGGTGAAGATTGTGGGCGAAGAATTGTGAGCGAAGAATGTACCAGACACTATAAAAATACATACCTATAATAGAATATATTGTTTGTATATTCTACTTATACGAGTAAATGCTATTATTGGGTACGTTTGACCATGAAAATTTAAGAAATTTTGCCTATGGCGATGTTACATGTTACCCGGGGAGCTACCGCCCCCTGGGCCCCCCGCTCCACTTTCTTAAAACTCATTTTTTGTGTCTAGCCGCTTTAGGTCATTTTCTAATTTTACCATTACCAAATTACCATGCCCCGTTTGAAATAAGTCAGTATTATTTTTGCAAATTAAAACAATATTACCCCCTGATATATTTTCCTGCGTACGCCACTTTCCATAGCGGAGGGGAGCTCCATCCCAGCAAGAAAATTTTTGAAATAATACCTTTAGAATTGTAATTTTAAAACATTTTAAAATATACATTTAAATTTTTATCTATTTTTTATTTTTTTTTATATTTTTGTCAAAACAGTTCCGTTTCGCGACCCAATAAAAATTTAACGCAACCCAATTTTAGGTCGCGACCCATAGTTTGAGAAACGCTGATCTAGAAATCGGTGGAAGGTTTTTTTCAGCGTCCGTCCAGAATATCAACTGCTTCTGATAATTTTTTAGACTGAAAAATACGTCTTTACTGATCTATTGAAAAGTCGCATGGGTATTTTCCAGTATAAAATATGATCAAAAAAGTTGATTATTATCATGTGTACCGTATACCAGTGGCGTAGCAAAAATATAATGGGCCAGTGTGCAAGCAATGGGCCTTTCGGATAAGGTTTTCGTGTGTTTGCGTATGCTGATAGTGCCGGATTAAGCCTGTAGTGGGTCCTAAGCAGGGTGGATAAAAATCATGATTTAAAAAAAAAAAACAAAAAAATCGATTTATTTGATTTAAATCAGATTTTTTTGATTTAAATCAGATTTTTTTAATTTAAATCAAATGTACCATATAATCGAATTTTGTGACATATTCACATGCTATTTCTGTTTTGTGCTAATATATTTAATAACCAATATATTTAATTCATTTGTGAATTTTTGTCAAAATGAAAAATTAAATATAATGATAAAGAATTTTGAAAAATTCAGTGCTTAATGGTGATGTTTAATTAATTATATACAGGGAGTCATTAGTGCGGGATCGGTCGATAGTGGCTAAACGGCTTGAGATATGAAGTGATTCAAATGCTATTTTATACAGTTTTTTCTAAACAACACAATAAAAATATTTTCAAATATACAGGGTGAGTCACCTTTCTGGAACTAATAGCAACTTTTATATTTCAAATACAACACCCAATTTTTTATTTAATATTTTTGACCGCCTTAATTTTAGCTTTGCATCAATATAAAATACTACAGGTTTTTATACGTCGTTTAAAAAAAAAAATAAATTCTAAATTATTCAACGTTTTAAGTCTTTGTTTAAAAAATTCTCCTGAAGTTATTTTGAAATACAGAGTTGTAATTTGGTATGGACAAGCAGAAAAAAATTCTTTGTTCGCTCGATATGAAAAAATTTGAATCACACATACAGGAGTGTTTATAAATAGGTGGCAGCTTCCATGATTTTCCAAAGCTCGTAACTCGATTTTTTTAAATGCAAACCCCTGTATTTTTTTTAATGTCATCGAATTCGTCTTTAAAAGAGCTTCATATTTTGTTAAGTATGTCCTATACCCAAAACTCATACTTTTCGAGATATTCGACATTTTTCTTCAAATCGTTATTGAAGCAATAGAGTGCCGTGGAAATTGAAAAAACTGACTGTTCACTTCGCTAACGTCAAAAACTTGTCATTTATTTTTTGAATTATTGCATTTCCACAATGAATATTACTTTACAAGAGCAAATTGATATGTTTTATTCACCATTTCGTGTATTTAATTACTAATAGTAATACAATTTTGTTTTATGATATTATAAATATTATATTGTATCTACTCATATAATCTGTGATTTAAATTGATAATTTTTTTTTAAAATCACTTGATTTAAATCAATTATTTTTTTAAAAAATCACTTGATTTAAATCATGATTTAAATCGTGATTTAAATCAATTGATTTAAATCTGCTCAACCCTGGTCCTAAGTAGGGATTGTTTGCAAATTCAACCGAAAAACTTTTGTAGGTGATAAAAATGGTCCTCGCTTGCTCAATATCAGTTTCGATTCCAATTTTTCTCCGACACTGAATTAAGGGCCCTAGGCATTATTTATATTTTACGTCAATTGTGCTTGCATTCTATGGATGGGCCCCTTGGCTTGTAATTCCGTGTTCACCGCACCCGCTGCACCCCCGATCGCTACGCTATTGATGTGTACTAATTGTTTAAGTTGTTTTAAATGTTTCTGATTGATTTAATGTTTACTCTTATGCAGGTTCAAGAATTAATGATACGACCTATTGGGGAAGACGTATGACATGCCAGTCACTGATTGCGACCATTTTAAAACGCACTCAAAAATGAAATTAATTTTTTCTGTACGAATAACAATGTAAACAAATAGCATGAATAAATATTAAGACGTTTTTATTTCCTAGAGTTCTTTTAAATTTTAATAAACATTTTGTGACCACTGGAGACAACCGAAGTACGCGCAACGATAAAAATACTTCCATATTAAGAGTTTACCGAAATAAATGTTATGCTGAATAATGTTTTTAAAGAACATTAGCTTTTAAAAAAAGTTTTTGGAAATACTTGGTGTGCCAGCGTGAAGTTGGCACGCCACTAATTAATTAGCTATATCTCGATAACCCGTTAAGCAAAATTAAAAATTTTTAGGGCTCATTTGGGCGCATATTGAGTGCTAAAGGATGAGACGAATTTAAGAATTTTTGGAAATAATAGTAAAATAATTAATTAGCTATATCTCGGTAAACCTTTAAGCAAAATTAAAAATGTTTAGGGCTCATTTGGGCGCATATTGAGAGCTAAACTATAAGTTAAATTTCAGAATTTTTGGAAATAGTTGGCGTGCCAGCGTGAAGTTGGCACGCCACTAATTAATTAGCTATATCTCGATAACCCGTTGAGCAAAATTAAAAAATTTTAGGGCTCATTTGGGCGCATATTGAGTGCTAAAGGATGAGACGAATTTAAGAATTTTTGGAAATAATAATAAAATAATTAATTAGCTATATCTCGGTGAAACTTTAAGCAAAATTAAAAATATTTAGGGCTCATTTGGGCGCATATTGAGAGCTAAACGATAAGTTAAATTTCAGAATTTTTGGAAATAGTTGGCGTGCCAGCGTGAAGTTGGCACGCCACTATTTAATTAGCTATATCTCGATAACCCTTTGAGCAAAATTAAAAATTTTTAGGGAGCATTTGAGCGCATATTGGGCGCTATAGGATGAGACGAATTTCAGAATTTTTGGAAATAGTTGGCGTGCCAGCGTGAAGTTGGCACGCCACTAATTAATTAGCTATATTTTGATAACCCGTTGAGCAAAATTAAAAATTTTTGGGGCTCATTTGGGCGCATATTGAGTGCTAAAGGATGAGACGAATTTAAGAATTTTTGGAAATAATAATAAAATAATTAATTAGCTATATCTCGGTAAACCTTTAAGCAAAATTAAAAACTTTTAGGGCTTATTTGGGCGCATATTGAGAGCTAAACGATAAGTTAAATTTCAGAATTTTTGGAAATAGTTGGCGTGCCAGCGTGAAGTTGGCACGCCACCAATTTAATTAGCTATATCTCGGTAAACCTTTGAGTAAAATTGAAAATTTTTAGGGCTCATTTGGGCGCATATTGAGCGCTAAAGGATGAGACGAATTTAAGAATTTTTGGAAATAGTTGGCGTGCCAGCGTGAAGTTGGCACGCCACTTAATTAATTAGCTATATCTCAGTAACCCATTCTGCAAAATTAAAAATTTTTAGGGCGCATTTGGGCGCATATTGGGCGCTAAAAGAGACTAATTTTAAAATTTGCACTTCACGGGCCTTCCTTTATAGTATAAATAAGACGCTCAAAACGCTAAAAACAATTTTTATTCAATTAAGATTTTAATAATTTGTATTGTATTTATCTTTAAATTACTCCACGTTAAACTTTGAATAGCGCACGTTTAAAACATTTCTCCCAGTGGACGAATTAACAATTCGTGAACCTGCAACAAAACTTAATTATTAAGCTGCCCTGCAGACATTTTATATTTACTTACTTGAACGTGCGGGGCTGTTGATAAAACATACACAACAGCTTCAGATATGTCTTCAGGTTTCAGTGCGGGCATGGTGGACACAGCATCCCTAGTACCATCATCAGGAAATCCATCTTGGAATTCTGTTCGAACTACACCGGGACTTATACTCTAAAAAAATATTTAATTAAATTGCATGGAAAAAACTTGAAGTCACGAAGAAGTAAAGACTGCAGGAGTCACGCATATTGTTCCAACAATTTTAATAAAGGCATACATGTACATGTACTGAAGTGAAAAACGTTTCTTACCCGATGATCGATCGATAAAAGAATTGTACGCGCTCGCTTCCTGACGAGCGCGCAGCGCGAGTCGTTGATGTTCGTGTCGAGTGGAGGAGCCTGAAGGACTCCTTTGCGGGTTGATATAATACAATGATATTTTTACTGGTCACGACCAATGTTCCCTCTAAGAGTAGACTGTCGCTGAGCTAAAAATACAAGAGCTGAACACACAAACCGAAAAATGAGCAAAAAAAAGATATGTCAGTTTAAATTCTCAAAATTCTTCCGTTTTTATTTCGTATGGCGACAACCGAATCAGTGAACTTTTTGACTTAAACGTCGCTTTAAATTGTGTATTTTCCATTCGGCCCAGTTTTTACCAGTAGTAAATTCACCTTTTGAATTAATTTTACTGACTGTAAATTCTACAAATGACGTAATCTGTATTGCTTCGATAACTAAAAACATGTCCAAGTTTAATAGACATAATTTTTGATGACGATAGCATTTCAGTTTCAATTGATCGGGAGGGCCATTCATATTTAAATTCGTTTTTCTTTATTTTAGATTGATTTGACGTATAGAAGTAGATTGAATTGCTGAACGTTTCAGCATATTTGTTGGGTCTAAAATAAAACCAGCTGAGGTCGGTAACTAGTTCCGTGAATTATCCTACGTCAAGTCTAAGAACCGTTCGCCATACATTTCCGCTGGTTGGCAATAAGTCTATCGCCATCCATCGGAAATTTATGTCGAAAAGAATTCGATTTTTTGACAAACTTCCTAGGCTGTGTAGTAAAGCCAGATCTGGATTCAACTTTATGTGGTTAAACGAAAAAAAAAAAAAACAAATGCATGAATACTTCGCGCATTGGAATAGCTGGTGGGCAGAAGCCGCTGAGCAGTGCGCAGACTTCCAAAATTGCTGAGCAATTGCGCATTGCGCAGCTTAGAGGGAACATTGGTCACGACATCGTTAATAATAAAATTAATATTTATCAAATCCGATTTTATTGTATAATTTTGCGCTTCAGTGCAATCTATAGCGAGACATTTAATTGCGCAAACGCTCTCGGTTTAATAGAAAATAATGTACCTCATTATTTCGTTCAAGCATAAAAGTTATATAGTTTATCACATACTTGGATCGTTCCCATAAATGAAATTACGTTAATTTGGCGTATGCATAGTTAAACATTGTATTTTTCTCTTAGATCATATAAACTACATGGATAACACTACCACAATGCAACTATGTTGTACACATATCCCAGACATACAATTATACTGCATCTCCTTCTAACACATATCAAAGTATATTTCTATCTCGCTTTCCGGCCCCACCGAGTAAAATCGTGTGCGTTACTATGGTTACGCGCGAAATTTGAACTAAAGCATTATTTGAACTACTAGTAGATGCAATGTACTCGGATGTTTCCGTGTCAAATATGGGGGGATACAATAACATTAGATCAGACTTAGTAAGTTTTATTGAAGTACAGTAAACACCGCTTATTAGAATCAAATTGATTCAATTAAACGACGATTTTAATAGCAAAAAATTCTAAATGTCATTCACGCGTCAGTCGCTAGAATAGGCTAGGTAGGAAGTACGTTACAGTTATTATCACGGTTGCGCTTTTAGATCAAAGGTTGCGCTACGATGACAGCGGACCCGGGGCCAAAACAAAGATAGCGCATAAAGGGTCCACATGATGTAGAAAGAGATAGGTTTAAAAAGGCACGTTGTACATGTCGGCAACATTGTCTTAACTATATTCCTATGGTGTTGTGTTATCCATGTAATTTATATGATCCAAGATTTTTCTACTCACGTATATGAACATTTTTTCACTGCCTACCCTAAATGAAAGTTTTACTTTTGCCGGTAGTGGCAAAAATAATAATGTCAAAATCAACTTGTAAAATTTACGATTCTTTTTAGCTTAAATCTATATACTCGTACATTACAGGGATGCGCAAAAGTATGGAAACAGACATATATCTAGAACACTATTGCAGATATAAAAATGAAATTTTGTATCTCAGCGTTATTAAGGTTGCAATACGACTTCCGGTTCAACCGGAAACGGACTCAAACTTTAATATTTTAAATAGAACACCCTGTATATTTTTACATTTTTGAATTCCTCTTAATAAGATGGCGATGTTTAATTTTTTGTTACTCATACAAATATTGATATACCACCTAACTTTCTTATTTTAAATGGCAACCCAAGTTGGCTTTGACATGAATCGAAAGCTTATTTTTTGCGTTTTTCAAAAATATGTAATTTGCTTATGGTTGCCGTTTAAAATAAGAAAGTTAGCTGTAATATATCAGTATTGATATGAGTAAAAAACAATTAAACATCGCTGTCTTATTAAGCACAAAAAATCATGCCAAAATTGTCGTGAATGTTTTTCTGTATCTTTTCGTTTAAGCGAGATATTTAACATTTTTGAAAATTGCCAAAAATCGGTTTTTGGCTATATTTCGACAATTAAAAAAGATATCAAAAATCTGTTTACGGCAATGAATTTCTCTCGAAAAAATAAATCGAGACTACGTACTTAGTTTTTTTTATCTGTGATAATAACCGAGATACCCTGTATGGGCATCGAAAATAGTCCACCCTGTATAGTACGGTCCGTCACAATATAAATCATTTTATTAATACTTTGCGACTGCTAGCAACCACAAAATTCTACACTTTAAGTTAACGATAATTGTTAGTAGTTTGACTCAAACAAATTTCTTTCTAAAGCACTTTGGCCTTGGAAACTAAAATCGCTGCGAACTTATGCAACAATCAATATGTTTTTAAATTTGTATGCTTCACCTAACGCTTGATAGATTGCTTAATTGAAAAGAGGCCATTATTTCTGTGAAAAATGTACTAACCGTTACTCTGATTTTACTCTTGTAATGTCTCAGTTCTTGTCGCAAAGTTTCTGTTAGCGCAGTAACGGCAAATTTGGAAGCGGCATATACGTTCATCACTGGTTCTGGCATTGGAGTTACATAATGTCCGGTAACACTGTTTATATGAATAATATGACCAGCTATGTCGTGCTCCTTCATGACCCTGGTGGCCTCTCGGGTGCACATGCACAAACCAAGGACGTTAACATCAAAAATACGCCGCCATTCGTCAGTGTTTCCATCTGCAGTTCAAAAACAAATTATGTTAATAGTTTTTTTTTAAATAAAAGTGTAAAGAAAATTAAGACACCATTACTATAGCAAGAACATATTCTAAAATACTAAAAAAAAAACTGCTTAAAAAGATAATACAGTGTGTCCAGAATTCGAGGCTCAATATGGGTAACTTTTAAACCGTAAATACCATTGAATAAAAAGATAAAGGAATGAGCGTTATAGCGATACTAAGGCGTCCAGGTTAGCCTCTCAATATGGCGGATGCATATTTCCGCTTCTCAGTGGCGTATCTAACATTTTTAAATATGTATTAATTAATGTAAATACTTGCTTTGCTTTGAATTGAGCCTGTTATTTACTTATTTACTTCTTGTTTCGTGGTTGAGGGAAATAAAAAAACGACAGCATACTTCAATATTTGGATTGTTTATTATGAGAGTTAAAAAATATGCTGTACACAAATGCACGCCACTGATATGACATACCATTTTGACAGACCACATCAAATTTTCAATACATGATTACACTACAAAATATTAATGTCTACTTAAGTACTTACCTATGAAACGTAATCTTTTAATCTTCAACATTTTTTGACCTAGTAAGACTACAAGATCTACAGCTAACCACTGCAGCACACAAAACTCTAAATTTCTCTGACTGGTTCACCTGTCACAACCGGCCGCCATTAGTGGCCTTTTATGTCGGCATTTCCGTCGCCGCTCAAACGCTGCAGTATAGTATTAAAAGCTCTTTCCTTTATCTTTTTATTTAATGGTAAATACAAGGTCGGTCAAATGGGACAAAAGTTACCTATTTCATAGAGCAATACAGCGATGCTTTTGTTTTTGAAAAAACAATTCATATTGATATTGTTGAAAAACCAAAAATGTGGCATTTATTTTACATGAACTTATCTCAGTTGCTATGAGATATAGCAAAAAAGTTTCTAACAAATGTGGTAGATATTTTTGATCGCTATAAAATGGCGGCAATCAATTTTTTTAATATTGCTTACTTTAGAAGATACAGCATAAACTTGCATTTTTTTAAATGCAAACCATAGTTGATTTTAGTGTCATTCGAGAGCTTATTTTTTTCTCTATTTAATGATGTGCCATGTGATACATTTATTTTGAAATTTAACTGCTTTAACATTAAAAAACGATTTTATGAAAAAAATTAAGCAAGCCATGAATTAATAACGTCGGATTTCACCTATTAGCTGATACGAAACAAAAACAAAACGCCTAAACAAAGCAAAAAATCAAGGTATCAATGAATTATTTTATTTACAACACAACAAGAACACTACAAGAAAATGTAAAAATATATAGGGTGTTCCATTTAAAAAAAAAATGACTTACATGCGTTTAAAGTTTAGCGAAATGGATCGAGTAAAACGAACACCCTGTATATTATTTTAAAAGTTTAACCAATCAACAATCACTACGACACTATTGTCTAATAAATTACGAGAGTAAATTGCTCTGGTGTTGTTATGTTAATAAATATAAATATTTTTATAAAGGTCTGCATCTGTCAAAATTTTCAAAAAAACGTTAATAACTCAAAAACGGTTCATTTTAGACATAAACAACCTATAATATTCTTGAAAGAGAATTTAATTTTACATCCAAAAATTACAAAATATACAGGGTGTTCCATATAAAAAAACTTAGTGTAGCGGATTATGAATGAAGTTGGGCATGCTCCCACCTTCACAAGTGCGACCCCCTGTTGGTTGTTTTATCAGAACTTCTTGGAGGCTTGGCGCTTGAACTTTTGCAATTTAAACAGTTTTATTTAAAAGCTTGATTTATTTAGAAACTTTTTTATTCTTTAACCTTTAGTGTAAAACCTACAGTTTTTGAGTGAAAAATAAAATAAGTGAACATGAACCATTACATATTCTAAATAAAACGTTTTATTTTGGTGGTTACCACGGTTTGTTAATATTCATACCTAACCTCAATTTTGTAGATTTTTTAGTTTTTGTTTATTAAGTAGGCAGTAAACGTAAATTCCTCCAGCAATATAAGTTATTAATAACCTTCCTGTTAAATTAGTTGGTCTGGTAAGTCCCGCGTTGTTGATGAGTACATAAACACGGCCAATGTGTTCTTTTATCCATTTAAATGCTCTAAGAACATCGTCTTCTTTGCTGATATCGCATCGGTATGGATAAAGCCTTCCAGGTTGTCCTGCCAGTTGCTTCGATAGCTCATCTATTCTGTCTATTCTCCTTGCAAGACCCACGACCTACAACATTATAATGTTTTAAATAAGATAACAAAATTTAAGACAATAACATGAAAATGCTGGACTTAAATGCAATCTAACATAAGTTTAGTTGCTGTCATGCAAAACGCCCTGGATTTTGAGAAAAGAAGCGCGTACATCGGGTGCTTACTGTTATTATGGTAATTATTGATTTTTCCTGTTTTGCTTCCCAGGCTATGTAAAATTTTATGAAAACCCAACTTTTATGTACAGGGTGTTTCTTAAGTATTGCAAAAAAATTCAGGAGGTGATTCATTATCGAAAATTAGAGGGGGTCTTTCATAAAAAAAAGATTCCTTAGACGTCTCCTTTCGAAGTTACACCCCCCTAAAGGGGTGCGGTAAAATTAGGTTTTTATTTTATTTTTCAAATTTGGATAAATTTAGGAAAATGATATTTGGTAGATGTCTTATACTTATTAAAAGGTTTCCCATAGTAACATTTTTAATCATCTCACACCTCCACAGGGGGTTGAAAAGTGCGACCCCTGTTGGTTTTCTTATCAGAACTTTTTGGTGGGTTAAATTTTTTTAATTAAAAATATTTTTTTTTAAAGCTTGATTTATTTAGAAACTTTATCTATTCTTTAGTTTATCTCGTAAAACCTGCCGTTTTTGAGTAAAAAATAAAGTAAGTAAACATTAACCATCAAATATTCCAATTTAAAACGACTCATTTTGGTGGTTTCCATGGTTTGTTTATGTTTGGGCTTTCGATAGACGGTATGTAGAAGTTATTTTCTTTGCCAAATTCACTATTTTCTTGCACATAAACTTTTGAGGTATTGCTTTGTTTCTCCTTGTTTCTTTTTCCTTTTTTTCCCTTTGTTTTCCTTGTCAGTAGTATCAGTGTCGTTTGGGTTTTTTGTTGTTGTAACATCATTAAGCTCTGCCTTGTTTGTTTTAGTTGTTTTAAGATCGTTGGTGTCTACTATATTAGTAGTAGTACTTTTCTGTATGATGCTCTCAGCAACCTCCCTCTCTACATTGTTGCTGTGAAATTTGCTGGCATATGTGGGCTTACTGGACTGGCTCGTTTGTGCAATTTGGTGGTCACTCTTTTCAAGTGCTGATGAGACCGAAGGTGTCTCTCTGTTTCGTGTTGGTGTGTACGAGGGACATTCTCCGAGTAGATGATCTAGACTGCTGCATATCGCATGTTTTTTTCTGTCCATTGTAGGTGACCCATGTTTTCCTTCCAAAAATCGTTACGTATGACGGGATAGATTTATTGAGTTTCATTCTTATTTGCCTTATGCCGTTTGGTATTGGAAATTTTAGGTGTTTACACCAGGTCTCATTTTTTATGTTAAGTACTTGTCCATACACTTGCATTGCTCTACTAATTTCTTCGTTGGGCTTGTGTATAGGTATGCCGTGTACTCTAACTAGGGTCTCAGCATCTTCATTGATTAGCCGAACTAAGTATGTTTCGCCGTTTTTGTGTCTAAAATTAGTGCTATCACCATGTTCATCTAAGATTTCATCGGTTTTTGATTGTTGCTTAAATTTTATATAAACTTTATAGCCAATGATTTCAATGGCCTCTAAATGTTCTACATCGAGATTAAATTGTTCAAACAAGAAATCGTGTAAATCTACTGCCGTTATTTTATCTTTTATTTCTCCAAGGTTAAGAGTCAAAGTTCTTCTTCGCCTGTTATACGCCTCCATTATCGCTTATACTTCGTTGATTTTATTATCACGATATGATATCGATATTCCTGTGCATTCAATCAAAGAATGGTATTATAGAGTGGTTATTGGAACCTCCACAGCAACAAGGACGGTTATCTTCTGCAAATGTTATAAAAAATACTCCAGGTATTACGAGGTACGCTACTTCAAGAATAACGGTATCCGGAAGATTCACCGAAAACCAATTCACCGAAAGCAATTCACCAAAAGCAATTCACCGAATATCAATTCACCGAATAAGCAATTCACCGAATAAGCAATTCACCGAATCATCGAAAAATAAATGGATATAAATTACGTGAAATATGTTAATCAAAGATCAGAAAGTAGGTAATATATTGTGACTGACCATCCTATTTTGTACATTGGTTGCACTTTTTGGGGTTAAGTACTTATTACTCATATTTTTTTTGTTAAATTATGGCTTTATAAGGTGGTTGGACCCTCAAACGTTGTTTTGCGTATTTATATCCACAGGTCTAGAGCAATTATTACACAGTAAGAAACAATTAAAACAATGAGAATAATAATTGCTCTAGACCTGTGGATGTGCAATATTCTTGAATTTGGGCTCAAAATGTAGCTAAAAGATGGGCGCATCTGATGACTTGTAGAAAGTGTATTTTAAAGCTTGTTTACTATACTTTACGGACGTCCGAAAATGGTGCTTAGAAATGGTCATTTTTGCGATCGCGTAACGTAAGCCATGACACCGTGTTAGAAAAAATTCAAAATTTCTTATTTTCCGATGCGCGCATCCTTTGCGAGTAAAACAATGCAAAGTTTTCAAAATTATCTCAAACGGTTCCCGAGAAAAACGCCAAAAACTAGACCCCTGCAAAAGCCGAAATTTGTTTGGAAAAATAAGCACCTAGGTTCACAAAAAAATTCATAACTTCGTTATGACGTGTGCATTGTGGATATAAATACGTAAAACAACGTTTGAGAGTCCAACCACCTTATAAGGCCATAATTAAAAAAAAAAAATATGAGTAATAAGTACTTAACCCCAAAAAGTGCAACCAATGTACAAAATAGGATGATCAGTCACAATATATTACCTACTTTCTGATCTTTGATTAACATATTTCACGTAATTTATATCCATTTATTTTTCGATGATTCGGTGAATTGCTTATTCGGTGAATTGCTTATTCGGCGAATTGATATTCGATGAATTGCTTTCGGTGAATTGCTTTCGGTGAATTGGTTTTCGGTGAATCTTCCTAGACCCAAGAATAACAGATGAGAAAAGTGCATTTACAACAATTTTCAATTAAAACATTGAAAAAGAAATTATAAAAATGACAAACATTGAAGGTGAACGAGTTTTTAACCAAAAATGGAAAAGTTTAGATAGTGCCAATTTTCAAGCATACATTGGACTATTGTTACTAGCAGTAGTTTACAAATCGTACGGGGAAGCGACTAAAAGCTTGTGGAATAAAGAAACTGGCCGTAACATTTTTCGTGCAACAATGTCTTTAGAAACATTTTGTACTATATCGCGTGTTATACGATTTGACAATAAATCCACCCGTCAAGAAAAAAGAAGCAGAGATAAGCTTGCGGCGATAAGAGAAATATGGGAAAAATGGGTGGAGTGCTCCCAAAATTATATTACCCTGTTGAAAATATAACTATAGACGAACAGTTAGTTGGATTTCGCGGCCGCTGTCCTTTCAAGCAGTACATTCCAAGTAAGCCATCAAAATATGGAATAAAAATATGGACCTTGTGTGTCAGTAAAACGTCATACATCCTAAAGTCTCAAATATATACCGGTAAATAATTAGGAGCGCTACCAGAAAGAAACCAAGGTATGCGAGTAATAAGTGATCTAACAACAGAATTGAGAGGACATAATGTAACTTGCGATAATTTTTTTACATCTTATAATTTAGGCCAATTTCTTCTCAAGAGAAAAATTACAATGCTTGGGACAATTAGAAAAAATAAGCCAGAACTTCCTCAAAATTTGTGTAATAAGGAGGTGCATAGTTCATCATTTTATTTTACAAAGGACACGACAATAGTAAACTACATTCCTAAAAAAAATAAAAACGTGATTCTAATGAGTAGGTACATTGTATAATGATAGAGCAGTTAGTACTAGAGATGATAAAAAACCTGAAATGATATTAGAGTACAATGCAACTAAAGGAGCTGTAGACACCCTTGATCAGCTTGTAAATACTTACACGTGCAAACTTAAAACCAATCGCTGGCCGTTAATAATTTTTTATAATATACTCGATATCTCAGCTTATAATGCATTTGTTTTATGGACTGCCATAAATCCAGGATGGCACGAAAAAAAATTGACGAAACGAAGGTTATTTCTGGAGGAATTGGGAATGTCACTTATCAAATATAACTTAGTTAATAGGACACACATGCTAAGAACTGTAGAATCACGTAAAGTAGTCGAAAACATGCAGAAAAGTACAAATCAAAACTCGGCCTCGGGATCTTCTGGAGCAACGGTTAGTGGTGTAAAACGCGCACGGTGTAAATTATGTTTATCGAAAAATGATCATAAGACAAATATGTTGTGTTCTTACTGTAATAAATACATTTGCAAGGTACATGTCACTTATATTTGCTCCAATTGCAAAAAAAATTAAAAATGTAACATTTTATAGCATATATTTCAGACACTGAACTGTTATTTTTTTATATTTATAATGAGCTTAAGTTTATTTATTGCACTTAAAATATGTTTAAATTTATTTCATTCATTTACAATGTGTTTATGTTTATTTATTTAGTAATAAATCTGTTATAAAGCTATTTTTGTTATATTATTAGGTATCGGGTCATATGTACCCGAACGGTACAAGCGCGCAGCAAATACGAACAGAACAGCAGGGTTAAATCGATGATTTTTTTTAAAAAATCGCTTGATTTAAATCTGCTCAACCCTGGTTTAAACCATACTAGGTAGTTCAATTTGATAAAAAGTTGAATAAAGCCTGTTTATTAGGCAAATTTATATTCCTGAATGCAACTTTTTTAATCATTTAATAATATATGAGGTCTGTTAGGATTATTTCTTAGAAACAAACGAGATATTCGAGGGGGCAATAATATGTGGTACCTCTTCCTCGTGATCGTGAAATAATTTTATTACCCTGATTGAAATCGTTATTTACTAATGTATCACCATCACAAACCTTCATTCCTTTTTCCACTAAGGCCTTCGAAATCGCTGCCCCCATTCCGGCGCTGGCGCCAGTAACAATGGCAACTTGTCCTGCCCAACGTTCCATGGTTAAACAATAAAAACAATTCCAAATACCGAAAAAAAAATCCGATTTAAGTACTTTAAGACATTTATTTTGCGATTTGGAAATATATAAATAAATGCATGGGAGGATGTCGAAACCGCAACCTGCTACAGGTAAAAATTGGTACGAACTGAAATCTATAGTCATAACTCAAAAATATAATTGATGTGATGCACGCAATTGGGAAGGGATGACAAAATTGTTCAATAATCTTCTCAAGGAGACTGCTTTTACATAGTCACGCTGTCCTAAAAACAACATTATGTAACTATTTAATATTATTAATAAACTACAATGAACAAATTTAATTGGTTTGTATTGATATCTCACAAACAACATCGGAAATCCAGTGACAAGTTTATGAATGTATTAAAACAAATAAATAAACTTAAAGTAAAGGTGGAGTTGCGAATCTGACGACAACAAATTTAGTTTGACCTAAATATATTAGGTTTTTTTCAATTCCTGGGACTCGATACACAAATTTTTAAAAGTCCCGGAAATTCCCGGGACTCGAGACTTTGATTATTTTTCGTTTGAAACGTAAAAAAATATGTAAAAATGCAAATTATGTTACTAATGGAAAAACAGATATGTATATAGGTACCTGTATGTGAGTAGGTATAAATGAATTTAAACAAATGAAAATTATTTTCTATGCTACTTATTTAATGAGTATACAGGATGTGTAAAAATTGGCGGAAGCGCTACACGTGGCGATGTTCTTCGTACAATTCCAAGTCGAAAATCTTTATACGAAAATGTTGTACCATGCTTGCTGTGTCTGCAAGAGGTCCTCAAAGTTTGGACATTTAGTCCTTTAATAAGCGTTATTATTTAATACTTGCAAATGAAAAAGCTGCAATTTGGAATAAATATAAATTTCGAATAATATTTTTTCCTAGATATTGTGTTCTTCCTTTCAAAAATTGGTGTTGAAAATATGTTAATCACTGATTTGAATGAAAATAATACACATGGCAACATCGTCATTAGCTGTCATCTCTGTTTTGCTCGTAATTATTTCTAGTTTGTGTTTTACGATACCTAAAAGTTTGCAGCTATGTTTACGAACTGAAGGCTTTCAGTTCGAACAAAAATTGTAAATACCTAAGTAAAAATTGCTGATAAATAAATGTCCAAACGCAAATCAATGTATGCAATGTTGCAATTTTTTTTTTCTTTTAATGGTTCCTGAGGCCATAGGAAGCATGGTACAACATTTTTGTATCAAGATTTTCGACTTGAAATTTTACGAAGAACATCGTCACGTGTAGCGCATCCGCCAATTTATACACACCCTGTATATAAAATACATCTTTAAATGTAATTATTACATCGAGTTCATGATAAAAAAATTAATACAATTTACTTTTTCGCAGCAAAATGGGATTTTAAAATACCAATGCATTTAAGGAGGAGTCAGATAGCCTATTTATAATTTTTGTGATAAATATTTCTCCAATAGAAAATCTTCGCTCACTTTCCGTTGATGTTGGCTTAATTGTAAGCAATGATTCGTATAAAAGATTTAGATTCGGAGTCCGATTCCCAGTTGATTCTAAAATCTGAAGCTCCTTTTGATAGTTGTATTTTTTGTTTTTCACGGTTGAACTTCTTTGCTGGTTCAATAATTTGGTTTGAAATATTCCGAGATCTGCAGTAGGTACACGACGGAAACCGTAAAGCGCAAGAAAACGAACGTATTTGGGTAAAATTAAAAGACAGACTGATCTTTCAAAGGACTAAATTTAACCCTGCTCTAGAAAATTTCTTGCGAATTCTTCTAGGAATAACATGTGCAACATATTTGTAACTACATTATTATCAACGACCAACGAGATAATTAACGTAATCACTTTGCCGACCCTTTAAGTGTTCACTTGTTACCTGTTCGTATACAAGCTGGGCATGGGTTGTTTTCGACTGTACAGGTTTTATTTTAGAACAATAAATTTTGCTATATTTTATAAAATTTGAATCGAAAAGTCTCGAGTCCCGTTTTTTTTGCAATTCCCGGGAATCGAGACACCAAGCAGTCCGAGAATTCCCGGGAATAAATCCCTAAAATATATGGACTATAAAAACAATCTTTTGATCACAAATTCTCAAAAAAAAACAAATTTGCTCCCAAACAGACCACAAGCCCTGCACCACTCACTATTAGAACTCACTGACAACGACAAGCTAAAGGTGGGTACACACGTAACTGCAAGCTTGACAAGCATGCATGATCAATTATTTGTACAAGCATGCATAATTTTCCCTTCGTCACCACACGGTACAGGGTACAAGACGGTACGCGACAACTGGGCGACGGTCAACTGGGCGATGGTCAACTGGGCGACGGTCAACTGGGCGACGTGCCAACTGGGCGACGGTCAACTGGGCGACGTGCCAACTGGGCGACGGTCAACTGGGCGACAGGAACTTAAACATTTTTTGAACTCTCATCTTAGCACACGATTTTACTGATTGTTTTGGTAAATATCGGTGAAATATACTTACTTAATTTTGTAGATCATATCGTACATCGAAATTTGTAGAATCATTTACGAAAGATATGATCAAAAATCGTGGTCAGAAAATAATTTAAAAATGAAGAAGCATGATTGCACAATATTAGAATAAAGAGAAAAATACAGTTTTTTCATTCATTTATTAATATTATTTTGTTATTAACAAACATATTTACATTAAAACAAAAAAGTATATAACATTCAAAACAACATAATTATTTTTAAATTATAAATCATGTTATATGTTATAAGCAATACTCGTAAATAGTCAATTATATATTTCAAATTTCTTTTCAGATTATTAACGAGCACCAAATTAAATTACTATGTCAAAATTAAACCTAATTTCTGGATGTTATTATACGCGAGATTCCCATGTTTAAACTTAAATTTCAAACACTTGGTATATTTGATATGTGTTAATATGTTTGTTAGTTACAAAATAACATTAATAAATGACTTTTCATTTACTTGATCTATTATTTAGTTTCCAAGCTAATAGACTATCTGCGAGGTACTGCTTATAACATTAATTAAAGGGGGTTAGGTGAAAAAAAGGAATGTCAATTTTTATTAGATCTTTACAATTCGATTTTAAAGAGTTTAAAGTCTACTATTTTTTTGTTGCATCAACCAAACTTTATTTTACTATGTATCATATTATTAAAAAATGAGTATTAATCAATGAATGTGAAAAATGATTTTCATTTAAACTATAATAATTAATTAGTTATTCTAATGTTATATACTTTTTTGTTTTAATGCAAATATGTTTGTTAATAACAAAATAGTATTGATAAATGAATGAAAAAACTTTATTTTTTCTCTTTATTCTAATATTGTGCAATCATGCTTCTTCATTTTTAAATTATTTTCGGACCACGTTTTTTGATCATATCTTTCGTAAATGATTCTACAAATTTCGATGTACGATATCGTCTACAAAATTGAGTAAGTATATTTCACCAATATTTACAAAAACAATCAGTAAAATCGTGTGCTAAGATTAGAGTTCAAAAATGTTTAAATTCCTGTCGTCCAGTTGACCGTCGCCCAGTTGGCACGTCGCCCAGTTGACCATCGCCCAGTTGACCGTCGCCCAGTTGACCGTCGCCCAGTTGGCGTCGCTCAGTTAACCGTGTCCTGTACAAGATGCTTGGACAAGCGCCAGTTTGTGCTTGGAATATGTCGAGCTCGGACGACGATGCGCTCGCTTTGGCTGCTTTTGTCCTCGTGTACAAGAGAAAAACGCAAAAGAAGAAACGTGATGTATGAGTGAGTTGAAGATATATTCGCGTGATTGGCATAACTATCTCAGAATGAATGAAGAGACTTATTTGAAGCTTTTCTCACTGGTAACACCTTTGATTAAAATAAAGGATACGATCATGAGAGAAGCTATATCACCCCACGAACGATTAACAGCAACATTGCGATTTCACGCAACAGATGTTGTTCCTTCCATTCTTTTTTAACACGACTTAAAAGTTGTTTATTTAGATTTGATGGAGTTGGGAAGATAAAAAAAAGCAAGTTATTTTACACAAAAATATTTTATTTTAAAACGTAACATATATTTGAAAATAGTGCATATATTTTTCTACGTTGATGACAAAAATTATTGTCACTTCACTGTACTTAAGGACAATTTCAAAACACGTAACAAAATATACAGGGTGAGGCATCACTTATGACACCTCCATTTATTTTGTTACTGGAAAGAATTATCAAAAAAAGTTTTAAATAAAAGGTGTTTGATACGAGTACAGTATTTCCCAAAATACTATCATGTCAAATTTTTGTTTTATTTTGTTTTTTTAGGAGTTACAGCAACATTTTTTAAAATTTTTTTTTAAATGGCACCATACATATTTTTTATACGGCTTGAAAGACATTTTCTTTTTTTTTTCAACGCACTACAACTTTTATACCCTTATATGACAAAAGAATACAAAAATTTTGCATGACAGTATTATGAGAAATACTGTATCAAACAATTTTATTTGAAACTTTTTTTGATAATTCTTTCCAATAACAAAATAAGTGGGGGTGTCATAAGTGATGCCTCACCCTGTATAATTCGTATCAATAAATATCAAGCATTCGCTAGGTACTATATCAACATTAACTATTCTTAAAGACCTTATTTTTTTATATATACTATAATGATCACGATTCTTTTGTTTTCAAAATATTGACTTGACCGTACAACACAGCATCATGTACCGTGGGAAATATAATGAATTTGCTATCCTTCCTTTCATATCTATCACATTTTACAAGCATTTCATACACAGGACCTGAAAATAAATTGCATTAGTTTTCAAAAATATTTTTTAAATAAAACATAAAATGTAATCATTCCAGCCGGTCGAAATATTCAATGGCTCTGTTGCTAGCAGGGTTGATTTAAATCAAGTGATTTTTTAAAAAAATCATCGATTTAAATCACAGATTATACTCGTATGAGTACAATATAATATTTACAATAAAACAAAATTTTATTACTATTAGTAATTAAATACACGAAATGGTGAATAAACCATATCAATTTGCTCTTGTAAAATGCAATAATTCAAAAAATAAATGAAAAGTTTTTGACGTTAGCGAAGTGAACAGTCAGTTTTTTCGATTTCCACGGCACTCTAATTGCTTCAATAACGATTTGAAGAAAAATGTCGAATATCTCGAAAAGTATGAGTTTTGGGTATAAGACATACTTAATAAAATATGAAGCTCTCTTAAAGACGAATTCGATGACATAACAAAAATACAGGGGTTTGAATTTGAAAATATCGAGTTACGAGCTTTTAAAAATCATGGAAGTTGCCACCTATTTATAAACACTCCTGTATGTGTGATTCAAATTTTTTCTTATCGAGAGAACAGAGAATTTTTTTCTGCATGTCCATACCAAATTACAACTCTGTACTTCAAAATAACTTCGGCAGAATTTTTTAAATAAAGACTTAAAACCTTGAAAAATTTAGAAAATTAATTTATTTTTACAACGCCGTATAAAAACCTGTAGTATTTTATATTTTTTATCGTAAAATACCTTACAGTTTTTTAATAGAGCATAAAATTCTCTACAAAATTAGTTCTATTTATTTTTTGTCTACAGGCAATGGTTTGAGAGTTATAAAGCAGTTTGTACAAAAAAATGTAAAAAATTTACAAAATTTATTATTTCTTAGACTTTGCAACCGCTGTATCTTTAAAACGAAAGGTTGTACAAAAAAACCGACGGCCCATTCCGGATAGCAAATTTTATGGGCTACAACTTTAATCAAGTGAAATTTTTTGAAAATCAAACCGATTTTCCGGAAAAGCTGAAAATAAGGAATAGAGTGCAAAAACAAAATTTCCTACAAATATTGTTTTGTATTTAAAAATGCTTTTAAAGAGAGTGCGATTACGTAATTGAATGATGAAGGTCATTTTGAACACTTATTAAAGTAATTTTGTGGTTACATGTTAATTTTATTGCGTCCAGATGGATTTGCATTGTTTTGCATTTTCTCGTTTTCGAAAAACAAAAACTCCCGGTAATTATGATATTTTGTATTTAAAAATGCCATAGCATCCGCAACATTCATAAAATTATGTATCTCATCAGTTTCAAAGCTTTTTATGAAGTTTGAAATTCTTCAGAAAACCACCCCTTATCATTTTTTTTAAGGAGCTAACGAACAAATTTAACAAAAAATTGTAAAATTGCATATAAATAAGTTATGTAAATTTTTAAAAACGCCGCATCTTTTAAACGAAACGTCGTAGAGCAAAACGGATGCCTATTGCGGATAAGGCATTTAACGGACTACAACTTCGGTAAACATGTTTTTCAATAAAACTAAATGTATCATAGAAAAGTTTATAATAGTGAAAAAGGTGAAAAAAAAACGATAAAATGCAAAACAATGCAAATCCATCTGGACGCAATAAAATTAACATGTAACCACAAAATTACTTCAATAAGTGTTCAAAATGACCTCCATCATTTTCAATCACGTAATCTCACTCTCTTTAAAAGCATTTTTAAATACAAAAAAATATTTGTAGGAAATTTTGTTTTTGCACTCTATTCCTTATTTTCAGCTTTTCCGGAAAATCGGTTTGATTTTCA
This sequence comes from Elmis aenea, assembly GCA_947652605.1. NCBI lineage: Eukaryota > Metazoa > Arthropoda > Insecta > Coleoptera > Elmidae > Elmis > Elmis aenea. The sequence goes on along the minus strand of OX393583.1, from coordinate 13,435,982 downwards.
AAAAATTTCACTTGATCAAAGTTGTAGCCCATAAAATTTGCTATCCGGAATGGGCCGTCGGTTTTTTTGTACAACCTTTCGTTTTAAAGATACAGCGGTTGCAAAGTCTAAAAAACAATTAAATTTTGTAAATTTTTTACATTTTTTTGTACAAACTGGTTTATAACTCTCAAACCATTGCCTGTAGACAAAAAATAAATAGAACTAATTTTGTAGAGAATTTCATGCTCTATTAAAAAGCTTAAAGGTATTTTACGATAAATTGATATTTTCGGCTACAGTCTTATAAATGCAGAAGTGTAAAAAAATCAAGTAAGTGTTGATATCAGCATAGCATTTGATTTTAGGAAAAAATGTTACTTAAAATGTTTTCTTAGAAAAAGGTCCTCTATCACCACTTAAAATATTCGCGTTGATAACGGGGACAACCTGTATATCTACTAGTTGAGAAACGGTTTAAAATTAACGATATTTTTTTGAAAATTTCCACACCCTGTATCTTCAAAATGAAGCGTTTGTGGACCCATGTTAATATAGAATATTCACTTTAAAATGAGTTTTTGTATCGACTGAAGGTCCTGCTATAAAAAAGTGGACCACCCTGTGTAGTTAAAAATGCTTACCTGAACATCCTGTAATATATAATTTAATATCTAATTTTTGGTAATCGCCTGCCAGTATTCGTAGCTGATCGACTCCTGCGGGATCTATGTAAGTAAGAGCGGAGAAGTCCAGTATTAAACACCGGAGCATTAACGCCTCATCTTCGTATGTCGAATAGTTATCTTTCAGATGCTTTGCTGCTACAGCTGCCGGTTCAAAACCAAGCAACTTGAAGAGATTATTTTTGAATGACAATTTAGAGGCGAAGTTTAAAGCACCCGAATAGTGAAAAATTTTCATTCCAGCTATTTCTTGAGCCTGAAAAATAAATTTAAATTAAAGATGCTTTAAAATATTGCTGTTCCGGAGGGAAAGTGGGGCGGAGACGAGGGGACGGGGACGAAGACGAAGATAAAGATGAAGAGAGGGATAAAGAGAAAGAAAAATAAAATTAAAAACAAGAAGAATGAGAAGTTTATATTCGGCATTAATCATAATCATTGAAATTTAAAAGTTTACTCACCCCTTTGTATCTTTTTACATCGAGATATAAATCTGTGTTAGGAACGACTCCCAGGAGGCACGTGTTCGGACTAGAGCTCTGTAGAAAAATACTTAGTAACGAAATTATTACACCAGCGGCCAGGCCAATGTCTATGGCGACAAACACGGTCGTAAAAAAGGTAACTATCCAAACAACAGCGTCCCATTTGCTTAATGCCCAATATCTTCTAAGTTCCTTACACAGCATGATCATACCTTTTAGAGCTACCACTATGATACTTGCTAGGACACACTAAAAACAAATATAATTTAAATTGCGCAGTGTATTTGCATGCACTTTTATAACGACTATTTTAAATCGCGTGGGCTTCATTTGCAAAATTAGTCAGGCATATGGAGTAAAAATATTGTTCCTAATTGGGTAATTTCAAACAACGCGCTAGCAAAACAGCGGATGAAAACAAAAGTGCAAATCGTTCCAATAGAGGCGTGTGCGGTAGCAACGTGTCAAAATTTGTCCAGTACAGGGTGGTCCAAATTCGATGGGTTTGCATGGGTATCTCGCTTAATATTTAAGATAGAGAAACGGTTAAATTACCAAAAATGTGCAGTTTTTTGAGAAAAACTCAGAACCGTTTTCAAAAATATTCTATCATTTCCGGTTTTCGAGTTATTGAATAAAAAGTGTTTTTTCGTCATATTAATAATGTGTCGTATCTCCGTTATTGTTGTAAATATCGAAAATATTTTAGAAGATAATTTTTAGGTATTTTTATGCTTAATTTGATTATACTAAAAAAAAAATTTACGCTCGCCGTTAAAAAGTTTTGACAAACTTACCTTTTTTTAAATGGGAGCGATAGTTGGCTGTGACCTATACCGGGTGATTCAGTTTGACTGTCGCACCCCTATAACTTTGTAAGTATTAAGAATAACCCCAACAACCCTTATATATTTGAAATCAGCGAGAAATTCTTTATTAAGTGATGTGTTTTTGTTACCTCTACGATGACGTATGTCAAATCCGCGATAGGCAACTGTTTTTTTTTTTAAATTACATAGTATAAATTTTTTCGTTGATTCGGATAGAGAATTTAATTCTGAATCCGACCATGTACTCAAAAAGTAGGCATACATTAAAAACAATTCGAGAAAAATCAGCAGTGGCGGTCATTTTGAATACATTAAAATCTAATTTTTTATGTCGGCGTTTATTATTTGTTTTTATTTTAATTAAAAATTAATTTTTAATACATTTTCATTGATAGTAACCGTATAATTTTTAAGATTTGATCGTTTTTTGTTATGTTAAATAGACTGGTAGCTACAGGGATGCGCAAAAGTATGGAAACAGACAAATATCTAGAACACTATTGCAGATATAACAATGAAATTTTGTATCTGAGCCTTTTGGTATTTTTCGGATTCGATGAAAATATTAAGGTTGCAATACGACTTCCGGTTCAACCGGAACGGACTCAAACTTTAAAATTTTAAATAGAACACCCTATATATTATTTGATTTTTGGTTTCCTCTTATTATTTACTTTAAAAAATGTATAAGGTTATGTGGGTCTAAAGTCAACCGTTTTCGTAAAATTTACATTTTCGGGAAAATTTTGAGTGATACAGCACTTTTAATGTTTTAATTTTTTTAAACATTTAAGTTATTTAAAAAGGCAGTAGCATTTCGTTTGAGAATTAGATTAACAATTAATTATTTAACACTTTGCGCTACCTACATTTTTAAAATATTATACAGCGTGTTTTTTACACTAGGTCAAACTTGTGAAACTTTAAACATCGATAACTTGATTTTTTTAAATACAACACGCTAATTGTTTTTACATAGTCTTGTAGAAAATTTGATTGTCTTTCAAAAACATTAACCATGTTTTACACCTAAAACTAATATTTCTCGAGTTATCGCGATTTTATTGTAAATTATTCCGGCAACGTAATATTTTCGAGTAGGCTATGAAGATCGACAGCGGTAATTTTGAAACAATTGAAAGATAAAAACAAGAAAGTTGTAATATTATCATTTCCTTTCGAATTTTCGATTTTTTTTTGTAATGTAGATGTAATTTTACCAATCTTACGTTTATATCGAGATTTCTTATCAGGGCCACAATATTTATCATATAATTGATTTTGATCGTTTGCAAAGTCCTAAAAACCGATAGATAATGTATTGAGTACGCAAAAAGAACGCTGATTAAACAAAAGTCACTGGCCAATTTTATTTTTAAATTAAAAAAAATGGTTAGGGTTGAAACCGTTTCCGGTTCAACCGAAAATCATACTGTAGAAACACAAAAAATTAGTTTATAGGATTTAGTAATTGTCCCATCACACTAGTGCAATGAATAAATGCCTCGATAAATGCATAATTTTAAGAAACCTCGATTTAAAAGTAAAAATGGTAAAATTACATCAACATTTTTAGAAATGTTGAAAATAAGGGAGAAAAAGGTAATATTATAACTTTCTTGTTTTTATCTTTCAATTGTCTCAAAAATACCGCTGTCTACATTTATAGCCTACTCGAAAATACTACGTTGCCCTAATAATTTACAATAAAATCGCGATATCTCGTAAACTATCAGTTTAAGGTATAAAACATGGTTAATGTTTTTGAAAGACAATCAAATTTTCTACAAGACTGTGTAAAAATATAGGGTGTTGCATTTATGAAAAATGAGTTATCAATGTTTAAAGTTTTGCGGGTTTGTTCAAACGTAAAAAACACCCTGTATAATATTTTTAAAATGTAGGTAGTGCAAAGTGTTAAATAATCTATTGTTAATCTAATTTTCAAACGAAATTCTACTGCCTTTTTAAATAACTTAAATGTTGAAAAAAAATTTAAAATGTAAATTTTACGAAAACGGTTGACTTTAGACCCACATAACCTTATACATTTTTTAAAGTAAATAATAATAGGAAACCAAAAATCTAATAATATATAGGGTGTTCTATTTAAAATTTCAAAGTTTGAGTCCGTTTCCGGTTGAACCGGAAGTCGTATTGCAACCTTAATATTTTCATCGAATCCGAAAAATACCATAACGCTGAGATACAAAATTTCATTTTTATATCTGCAATAGTGTTCTAGATATTTGTCTGTTTCCATACTTTTGCGCATCCCTGTATAATTTGAATAAACTTTGAACTGATTTTTCTCGAAAATTTTCTTATGTATGCCTACTTTTTGAGTACATGATCAGATTCAGAATTAAATTCTCTATCCGAATCAACAAAAAATGTATACTATGTAATTTAAAAAAAACAGTTGCCTATCGCGGATTTGACATACGTCATCGTAGAGGTAACAAAAACATCACTCAATAGAGAATTTCTCGCTGATTTCAAATATATAAGGGTTGTTGGGGTTATTCTCAATACTTACAAAGTTATAGGGGTGCGACAGTCAACCTGAATCACCCGGTATAATTTCCTTATTTTTTTCTCATTCCAAATATATAAGGGTTGATGTATCTATTTTCAATAATACCCAAGTTACGAAGGTTTTTTAAGTTAAAAAAAAATATATATTGTAGGCTGTAAAAAAAAAAAAAAAAAGGTGTAAAACCTTATAAAACTTATGTGGTACAAGTTACCAAGGTTTTGTTGTTTTATAAATATATGAAAATAAAAAAACAATGATATAGTCGGAATTAGCAGTAATGTACTCGTAGTTAGGGTTTGGGAAGATTCGGTCTTTCTGGATTCGACGAATCCGAATCGAATCCACGAATATTTTACGAATCTGAATCCGGATCCGAATCCGGTTCTAAAATAAAATGAATTACAGTGCATAAAAATTATTGTATGGAGTTTGAATTTCGCGCAAATTTTAAAAATATTTGTTAGCGCTTGTCAGTTTTGTCAGAAGCGCATCAATCGGTTTTACTAACACGTTGTTAACTTAATTAATGTTTATATTAATAATTCAAACGGCCTTCAATCAGTTATAATGGCACTGCATTTCATTTTTATAGTATGAAGTACAATAACAAGTATATTAGTGTATATGATAGTATTTAAATACTAAAAACAATAATAAATTTATTCTTCAATAATTAAAAAAATTCTTAATCCCTTAATGAGTACATTTCATAAAATTTTTATATTTAGTAACTAAAAACAACAACAAATAATTTAAAATACATTCTCTAATCGATTTTGGTAACAAAAAATAAGTTTTACTGATTGTGAGTACATTTGATAAAAGTGCTACAAAATTATTTTTTGCTCAAAAAATAAAATTTAAAAAAAAAAAACTAAAGTGTTTAAAGATTTATTTGACAATCTAGAAAGAATCTTTGTGTGTATCTGAATTGGTTGACGTTGATTCAGTTGTTATGATTGCTCGATATAATTTTTCTAAATAGTCCGTTCTAATTTTGGTTTTTGAAAATAATGCAAATTCTTTTTAAAATTTATCTTAAGACCTTGGTAGGTAATATAGGGCATTTTACCGTTTCCAAGTTTTTATTTAGCTTTTCTTCCATCGTTAACTGCATATGCAATATTTCCGCAATCACCCATAGTTGAATGCTCTATTTCTTAATTTTTGTCTTCTCCGTCAAACAATCGTTTCATAATATCTGTTGCAAAATTAAGTATTTTCTTTGAAGGTGTGGTAGTTAATAAGACCCAACCCAAGATTCGTCGAATCTTGGACCGAATATCGAATCCGAATATTTACAGCAGGATTCGGCGAATCCGAATCCGGGTACCCGGATCCGAAAAACCCTACTCGTAGTACGTATATTGCTGTTTTTCTTATGTCCAAAAATTTTTGATGTTTATTTCAACAACAGATTTAAAAACCTTGGTAACTTGTACCATGAGTTTAATAAGGTTTTACACCTTGTTTTTTTTTGTTTTCACAGCCTTCTATGATTTTCTTAAAAAAAAAACCTTCGGTATTATTAAAAATAAATACATCAACCCTTATATATTTGGAATAAGAAAAAAATAAGGAAATTAAATAGGTCATAGCGAACTATCGCTCCCATTTAAAAAAAGGTATGTTTGCGTATAACTTTTTAAAAAAACACTTTTTATTCAATAACTCGAAAACCGGAAATGATAGAATATTTTTGAAAATGGTTCTAAGTTTGTCTCAAAAAACTGAACGTTTTTGGTAAGTTAACCGTTTCTCTATCTTGAATATTAACTGAGATACCCATGCAATCCCATCGAATTTGGACCACGCTGTACTAAGGAACGCATTAACAGTAGACTTACGAAAAAAATATTCAAAAACAAATTTGATGAGAATTAGGGTAATAAAACACATTGTTAAACTAATAAAAAGAAGAAAGAAGAAAAATAACGTTGCCAACACAAATAAAAACAAAAATCTTATGATATCTAATTACGTATACAGGGTGTCCCAGATTACATTTACAGCATGAGGATCTCGCTTATTATAAGAGATACAGGTTTGCTTAAATTAGATGAATTATTCCTAAGTATGTTAGGAGCCACAATCGAAAATTTAAAAGTACAAAATTCCTAGTACCAGATGTTATAGCAAAAAATATGAAAATGTCAAATTTCTTTTTTCTCTCATAACTTTTTTATCTTAATTGTTAGTACAATTTTATTTGTACTTTCTCAAAGTAGTAGTAGTAGTAGTTAAATGTGTTTTTTTTTCTCTTTTAAATGAGATACTACTTGCTATATCTATTTTTATAAATAAGTCACAAAATGAAAAAAAATCGTATTTTTGCAAACACTTATCAAGCTATCTATGAAAATAAAAACAAAAATCAACTAATTAAATGTCAAATGATAGTTACTATTTGTGCGGTATCATTTATTAGAATTTTATAGTATTGTTGTGTAATATGATAATCTTTTTAGCAAATTTGTTATCATATAATTATGGGCACATTTGCAGTAAAACTTTTAAATGTTGAAATGTTACATCCTTTGCAATAGAGACTGTGTAAAATAGATAATTCTAATTAATTATTGATTTGTTTTGGATTTTTGGTTGGTTTCTCGAAAATAGTTATTTATGTATCAACGACAAAAAGTGTAACTTTTTCGGCCGCGTCTGGTTTGCTGGCCGAGACGTAGTCGAGGCCAGCAAACAGGCAAGGCCGAAAAAGTACGTTTTGGCCGAGGTGCATATTACATTTTTTTGGCGATCGAATTAAAAACAATTTAAATTTGTAGTATTTTTCAAAAATATAGGTTAGAAACTACGTGACATTCTGTCACTGACAGATGACGGCGTATGCTGTTAGCTTTAATGCAAATTTACGCTGTAGCGGCCGAAAAAGTTACTTTTCAGGCCGTTGCTAAGGGTAACGGCCTGAAAAGTTACTTTTTAGGCCGTTGCTAAGGATAACGCAGGTAATGCAGTACTTTATGGCTGCTAACGCGTCCGTCAAACAGCTGTTTCTAGTACGATCGCACAAAAAAAACTTTATTCTTTTAAATTTATTTATAAATTTCTGTAATTACGTACCATTTGTTGCTTTTTCTCGGGATATAGCTCTAAGTATATTCGCCCAGCTTCTACACAGTTTTTATGGTAAAGAATGTAGCATCTCAACATGTCAAATTTTTCGCTATTTTTAAACCGAATTACACAACAATACTATAAAATTCTAATAAATGAAACCGCAGACAAATAGTAACTAACCTTTGACATTTAATTAGTTGTTTTTTGTTTCTATTCTGATAGATAGCTTGATAAGTGATGGGTAAAATACGATTATTCTTCATTTTGTGACTTATTCATAAAAAAAGATATAGCAAGTAGGTAATATATCATTTAAGAGAGAAAAAAAAAGCATATTCAACTATTCCATAGCCAACTTCGGGGCTTATAAGAAAAAATGATATTAGGGGTAATATCTCAAAAATGGTAGATGTTAGAAAAAATCTAAAATAACAGTTACGTTCTTCATTAAAAAGTACTTTAAGAAAGTACAAATAAAATTGTTCTAATGATTAACACAAAAAAGTTATGAGAGAAAAAAGAAATTGGACATTTCCATATTTTTTGCTATAACATCTGAAACACAAGAAATTTTGTACCTTTAAAAACTGATTGTTGCTCCTCTCATACCAAGGAATAATTCATCTAATTTAAACAAACCTGTATCTCTTATAATAAGCGAGATCCCCATCCTGGAAATGTAATCTGGGACACCCTGTATAAGTTGTTTCCGGGTTTTGGAACCGGGTCGAAGGTTTCTTCATAATCGACGTTTCGTCCTCCTCTATAGGGAACATCTTCGGGGTTTGTTAACTGTTTAATCAACAACCCTGAAGATGTCCCCACTAAAGGAGGACGAAACGTCAGTTACGCGGTTCCAACCCGGAGACAACTAATATACATTGGACATCGGCCGCGGAAGCCTACAACATAGATATCTAATTACACTTACTCGTGGTAGAAGTTCAAAAATGGGCGCGATCCACAACAGGACCGCCAAAAGAACGAAGCAGGATATGAGACCTGCTAGCTGAGTGGCACCTCCGACCTTTTTTTGGATCAGAGACCTCGACAAGGACGCAGTTACAGGCATACATGAAAACAGTGAACCCATCAAGTTGCTCAGACCCTAAGAAATTAAATAATACAGTTAAATGACTTAAATCCGATAAGAAATGAAATGCGTTACCAGAGCCAACAGTTCTTGATTTGAGTTCACTTCGTAATTTCTGTCTCTTGCTAAAAGTAATGCCATGGATATTGCTATTGTGTACGAAATTATTGTTATTACGAAGGAGTCCAAGACTACCGACGGTATAAGAGATAGATTTGGCAGTGTTGGCACAGGCAATCTGTAATAAAAGTGAAACGAAATGGAATTAAAAATTATTCAAGTTATACGCAGGCTAAGCTGAATGTATTGAGAATCGAAAACACGGTTACTATTTTCTAAGACATTATTTTGAATATCTTTCAAGTAAGTTCCTTTAGCAATTATACAGGGTGGACCAAATTCGAATGATTTAGGGTCATAACCCACTGGCGCGACTTGTCGCGCGCGACAGGTCGCGTTGTGTCGCGCGCGGCTAGATTTTCTATGTATTTATATGGTGCAACGCTCACTGACGCGACGCGACTCGCTTGCCGCGCGCAATGTCCTTTTACAATGCGGGCGTTGTGAGGACCAGCTCCTTCTTGCTGAAACTACTGCTAATTTTGAATTGTTAATAATGGCAATTCGCCTAACATATCTTCTAAATATGTTTCCAACAATCTTAATTTCGTTATCATTAGACCAATAAAATATTCTGTAGCTTTTATTTATATCATAGTTTCAATTATTGTTTTTCAGAGCATTCTCGATTTTATGAATTATTTACACAAATGGCCTAAAACGATCCCCCTAACACCAAAATAGTTCTAAAATGTAGAAAAACATTCAAAAATAATCGAGACTTTTTTTTATTAAATCCTGTAAACCTTGGACTACAAAATTCATATATCCATTTTGTTTGAGAAAAACAAATAATATATATTTTTTAATATAATAGGAAACTATGCAAAAGGATCATTTTACCCTCACAGGTAGGGCAAAATGATCCCCAGTGTAGGGTAAAATGATCACAGAATGATTTAGTAGACTACTATATGAAACACTACTCAAACACCCTTCTACGAACTTAAGGGGCCACAGCACGGTAATCGCACACAAGCGACTCAATTAGTGATAGTGACGTGTTAAATTTATAGATAGAAGAATTAGTACTAAAATTAAACTGTGGGGATCGTTTTGCCCGCAGGGATCATTTTAGGCCACTCTCCCCTACTAATGTGTTTTTTTTTTAATGGAAGGAGTCGGGCCTCGGACACTCGGAGTCGGTTTTAAAAAATACCGACTCAGGAGTCGAGAGTCGGTTATTTTTCTGCCGACTCCCCATCCCTCGTTTTAGGTACTCCTAAAAGATCTACTTACCCTGTAGGTACTTTTCCAACGACGGAGATACCAAAAATCTCGTGTAAATTAAAGCAGTAGGCTATCACAGTTCCGCTAATAATTGCTAAGAGTTCTATTGGCACAGGAATTTTTGTCCTCTTCGCTAACCATGGCTAAAGAACTTAATGTTAGCTATCAATAAAAAAAATCTTTTAGAAATATTTCACAAATACCTTAAAAACTTCATTGTTCATGGACATAAAAAACATAAATATTGCTGAGATGATAACGGCCGCCGGGTTTGCTTGTGGTAACGCCAATATTGCATCACGAACGGTCTGCAAAATTGAAAAATAATTGTTAGAGAAAAGTAAAATGACTTGGTTGAGCATAGATGTCCAGGATAATGCTAAACAGTATGCGAATTTTGTTTAAGGACAAAAAAACCAAGCGAAAAAAGTTTTTCTCTAGTTCTTCGTTTAAGCGAGATATTTAACATTTTTGATGTCTTTTTTAATACTCGAAATATAGCCAACACCATTTTTGGCACTTTTCAAAAATGTTTAATATCTCGCTTAAACGAAAAGATAGAGAAAACCTTTTAAAACATTTTTGACATGTTTTTTTGTGCTTAATAAGGTAGCGATGTTCAATTTTTTTTACACAAACAAATATTAATGTATTGCACCTAACTTTCTTATTTTAAATGGAAACCATAGTTGGCTTTGACATGAATTAAAAGCTTATTTTTTGCGCTTTTCAAAATTATATAATTTGCTTCTGGTTGCCATTTAAAATAAGAAAGTTAGATTTAGATGTAATTCATCAGTATTGATATGAGTAAAAAAACAATTGAACATCGCTATCTTATTAAGGGCAAACAACCAAGTCAAAAATGTCTTTAAAGTTTTTCTGTATCTTTTCGTTTAAGGGAGATATTTAACATTTTTGAAAATTGCCAAAAATCGTTTTTTTTTTTGTAATAAATCAAAAACGAATCAAAATATCCAGGATTTCTTTGCAGATTCTTAATCGTCATAAAAATGTGCAACTTTTCTCTAATTTAACCGACCTTGTATCTCTTACCGTTTCCAAGATAGCAATGGTGAGCATCGAAAAAAGCACCACCCTGTATAAAAGCAAGCCACGCAACTGAAACGAGCTAAAGGGATTAATCAGGGCCGTTATTCAATCGCACCCCAAGCGATATTAGCAACGGTGATTGTTTTAGTTTGAAAAAAGCACTGCATCAATGGTCCACGCTCATTTAAACTAAATTATTAAAAAAAAAAGCCTTTTCCAAAGATAAACAATGTAGTAGGTACTGAATTTGCTTAAAAATATGTCTCCACATTTAAAAATTAAAGAAACTTCTTTAAATTAGTTTTTGCACCTAACTTAATACTTACATATACAAAACTAAACATTCCTCTTGATTTTACGATGGGCAAACCGAAAATATCTTTCAGCTGCGAAGACACCACGTGAAAAGCTGCGCCACACGTGAATCCATTGACCAGAGTCTCTGATAGCAGCGTCGTCACTATTCCCAGTCGAAGTAAATACATAGCCAACTAGAATTTAAGTAGTGTAGTGGTAAAAAGAAACTCTGTTGCAATGAGGCTTACCTACGAAGGCTTAGAAGGGCCACCGAAAATAATATTAAAAAGGTGAAATTTCACCTTTTATCTTGAAATTTCAACTTTGTAAAAAGGTGAAATTTCACCTTTTATCTTGAAATTTCAACTTTGTGAAAAGGTGAAATTTCACCTTTTATCTTGAAATTTCAACTTTGTGAAAAGGTGAAATTTCACCTTTTATCTTGAAATTTCAACTTTGTAAAAAGGTGAAATTTCGCCTTTTATCTTGAAATTTTAACTTTGTGAAAAGGTGAAATTTCACCTTTTATCTTGAAATTTCAACTTTGTAAAAAGGCGAAATTTCGCCTTTTATCTTGAAATTTTAACTTTGTGAAAAGGTGAAATTTCACCTTTTATCTTGAAATTTCAACTTTTCAAAAAGGTGAAATTTCACCTTTTTTCTTAATTTTTTTTTTAAAAGGTGAAATTTCACCTTTTTGAAAAGTTGAAATTTAACTTTTCTAGGTGACGTAATTAAAGCACCTATCTCTTTTAGGAGATAAAAATTAATAAGAGTTTGATACAGTATTTTCCAAAATATATTGTCGTGTCAAATCTTTGTTTTCTTTTGTTTTTTTAGGAGTTACGCCACCATATATTTATTTTTTAAATGGCACCATCCATATTTTTTTATACGGTTTGAAAGACTTTTTTTCTCTTTTCAACGCACTAAAACTTTTAAACCCTTAGGTACATAACAAAATGTTTAAGAAGATCGAAAGAGAACAATTTTGTTTTAAAAGCGTACAGTATTAATTAATTTACATTAGTAGGCTTTGAAAATAATACAAAACGGTAAAAAATTTATTACAGTAGTTTTGTGTTTACAGTTGTAACCTAATTAACTTTTTTAAAAATATTTTACCATTTTGTATTATTTTTAAGCCTACTAATGTAAATTAATTAAAAAAGTTTTAGTGCGTTAAAAAAAAAGAAAATGCCTTTCAAAGCGTATAAAAAAATATGTATAGTGCCATTAAAAAGAAAAAACAATATGGTGCCGTAACTCCTAAAAAATTAGAGAAAACAAAAATTTGACATTAAAACATTTTGGGAAATACTGTATCAAACAACTTTTATTTGAAACTTTTTTTGATAATTCTTTCCAATAACAAAATAAGTGGGGGTGTCATAATAACAAAATAAGTAGGGGTGTCACGAGTGATGCCTCACCCTGTATATTAATTTTTATCTCCTTAAAGAGATAGGTGCTTTAATTAGAAAAGTTGAAATTTCAAGAAAAAAGGTGAAATTTCACTTTTTTGAAAAGTTAAAATTTCAAAAAAAAAGGTGAAATTTCACCTTTTTACAAAGTTGAAATTTCAAGAAAAAAGGTGAAATTTCACCTTTTTACAAAGTTGAAATTTCAAGAAAAAAGGTGAAATTTCACCTTTTCACAAAGTTGAAATTTCAAGAAAAAAGGTGAAATTTCACCTTTTTAATATTATTTTCGGTGGCCCTTCTACGCCTTCGTACTTACCTGAAAGAACGACACACAGAACGTGACGGCAGTTGCCACTTCCACGTTGGTGATTCGCGTACCGTTATCCAGATGAGGGTATATCGGTACTATTGTGCCGTTTGATAAAATTTCGTGTGTACTGTGTTCAGATACTACTTTTCCTGTCATTAGGCAGACTACAGCAAATGTTCCTAAAACAGCAACAACATTTTAATGAATTTTAATGATGAACTGGTAATCCTGAACAAGTTCGTACTAAGACTGCCGCCACATTAAATGCTATGCTCACATGTGAGCGTGCAGCGGCTGCATAAAACTGTTCTATGGCACACTGTTTGGGTCAGTAAAAGGGTCAGGTTAGACCAGCGTTTCTCAAATCTTTTATTCTTGCGAAATCTCTGAAATACTATTCTTCTCAGGGAACCTTTAGATAAAATTTATTATTTATCATACAGGGGCGTAGCGAGGGTAAGTGGCGCCCGGGGCATTTTATTTTTTTGCGCCCCCCCTCCCACGTCTGTATTTTTTATTGTAGTTTTTGAGTTTCAAGTAAAATAATGTTGTTTCGTATATAAATTGTTTCCGGGTCGGAACCCGATAAAGGAGGACGAAACGTCGGTTATGAAGAAACCTTCGACGCGGTTCCAACCCGTAAACAACTTATACAGGGTGATTTAAATTCGAGTTTAAGCACGGGGATCTCGCTTGTTATAATAGCTAGAGTGTAGGTTTAAATTTGGCAAAGTTGCTAAATTCGAAGCTTATTGATAATCCAAAGATAAATTGGAAATATCTCAAACGGTATCCGAGAAAATTAGGAAAAACCGGAAAATACGATTTTTGAAAATAGTCTATTACTACGTTTACATGGTGAAATTAACACGCATTGACTGTTACTACGCATTTACCCTAATACGCATCGAGAGCTGTTTATATGTAGCGCTAATGCGCATTTTTACTAACGCCCTAAGTTAATAGGTTTGTATTGCCAACCTTAGCGTCAAACTGTATAAACCGGCGAGTCAATATCAGGGTAGTTCCATTGTATGCAAAGTTGAAAATGTTTTTAATAATTTTAAATATATCTTGTGATGTGCTTCCGTTGTTTCCTTATTGTTTAATAAAAAACATTTTTGAAGTTGTTTTCTTTGAATTTTAAGAAATAGGTACTTAGTACCTACCTCCTAAGTATTATTTTATTTGGTATGTTATTTTTTTTATGAATAATAAATTATTTGTAAAACAGAAGGCTTTATTAATTCAACAAATATACATTTTAAAAAACGTCAAACAAATATATTTCAAAATAATTATCGATTAAAAACTATTTCAATTTCAAATGGAAGGAAAGAACTTAGAACAAATGGTTTCATATTTTTATTGGGAGTTGCTTCGCTTTAAGCAGTTAAGACAAAGGGCAATTAAAAGAAGAATTTTTAAACAAAGATTAATTGTATCACAAACAATTATTCGTAAGTGCATGAATTTGCAGGCCCAGTTTGTGCTGTTTCATTTTAAAAGTGCTATGTTTGCGACACCCGCTTGGTCACTTCATAGGGCCTTCCCATGATCGTTGTAGTTTTGGACACAAACCTCGGCGCCTCCGAGGGTTGAATAGCCATACCAAGTCTTTTGGTTGAAACCCGCCTCGTTGTGCCTTGATGTCATATTGGTTCTTCATTCGGTCACCGGCAATCTGCATGTGCTTTCGGACTTGCTCGTGGATACTGCCCATTCTCTTTCGGAGGTCGCTCACATACCCTTCGCCGGCGTTGCACTCTTCTCCGGGTTTGCTACCGAATTTGAGGTCGCATGGCAGCCGCATCTCGCGTCCAAAGAGGATGTTAGCTGGAGTCTGCCCCGTTGTCTCGAATTCTGGCATTCCCTCGTGATGTCTGCTTCGCCGTTTCAAACTCCAGCGCGTGTGCCAAAGCGTCGTCTAAGTTCTTTGGACGAGCCTGTTGCGTCTCATCGACCCTTAATCCGTCGATAAAAGTCTGTAAAGCCGTTTGTTCCAGGAAAATCTCAGGAGCTGTGAGACAGGCCAACCGTACCAAACGAGCGACATCTGCTTCAAACTCTTGCAGATTTTCGCCGTTTTGCTGTTGCTTGTTTCTCAGCTGGGCATGGTACAATTGTTGAAGATGTTTGTACCCATAACGCATCCCCAAACGGGACACCAGGTATTCATAGTCCCTTTGTTGAGCCTCTGGTACGACCTGTAAGATATGGACAGCATCTCCACGTAAAGCGATGACCAAAGCAGTCGCTTTGTCTGTTGAAGACCAGCTGTATATTAAACTATCATCAACACGCAACACTACTTTTCCTTCCGAGTTCTTGTATAGAACACACTGTTCTGTGCAACACACTGTACGTTCTGTCATACAACATACAACACACATCTATAGCTGTCATTATTTTTGCAATGTTGGCTGTCTGCGAAATTTGTAGGTTAAACCGGGTTTAACCGTTTACATGTAAAATTAAACCAGAAGTTAGCGCGCTAAGCCACATATGAACAGCGCATTTGTGAAATGCGCATTAGCGAACTGAATGCGTATTATCAACTGTTTACATATCGAATTAATGTAATGCGAATTGACTCAATGCGTATTAATTACACCATGTAAACGTGGTATATAACTCCTTTGGAGCATAAAATATTTCAAATGTGTTAAAACATTGCCTAAGCAACTTTTTAAGCCGAATAGGATGGTAATCACAAATTTTTCCTAGATCGATTTGCTTTTGTTTTATGACAACCAACTTTGTTTTTTCTTATGGGCAGCATATCGCGTTTTTCTTCGTTATTTAAGTTCATTTTTACGAATCAAATTATAAAATAATAATTGCATATTAGTTTTCTGGCTTTAAATAAGTGAAATAAACGCAAAAATATTTTGTCTTCGCGGCGCCTCCCAAGACTGGCGCCCGGGGCATCGACACCCCCCCCCGCCCCCGCCCCCCCGTCGCTACACCACTGTTATCATACACTGTGTACATACAAGGAGTAACGTAACGGTTCAATTACTCGTCGTGTGACAACTTTACAAAAAAAAGTTTCGAATAAAAACTGTTTGTGGTCATTTACTACATAGCTTTAAAATATTTTCAACTATACACAGTGTTTTGTTTTTGCGCACCGATACATAACTTTGTTTTTTTAAAGGAATATTCAGTACATTTTATAATTTTCGGACGTAAAATTAAATTCTCTTTCAAAAATATGCATGTTTTATGTAACTAAAATCACTCGTTTTTGAGTTATTTAAGTTTTTATAAAAATATTGACAGAAACAGGATTCTAAAAAAATAACGATATTTCACAACTTGGCAATGTCAGAACGAATTCCTTTAAAACATTGCAGGACAATAGTGTCACAATGGTTGTTGACTAGTTAAAATTTTAAAATAATACACAGGGTGTTTCTTATGCTCGATCATTTAGTCAAACTTTAAACACGAAACATAAATCCAATATATTTTTGAAAGAGAATTTAATTTAACATCCAAAAATTATAAAATATACTGGGTGTTCTATTTAAAAAAACAACAAAGTGCCGTATCGGTGCGCAAAAACAAAACACTGTGTATAGTTAAAAACAGGGTTGAGCAGATTTAAATCATTTGATTTAAATCAAGCAATTTTTTTAAAAAAATTATCAATTTAAATCACAGATTATATGAGTACAATATAATTGATTTATAATAAAATAAAATTGTATTACTATTAGTAATTAAATACACGAAATGGTGAATAAACCATATCAATTTGCTCTTGTAAAGTAATATTCATTGTGGAAATGCAATAATTCAAAATATAAATGACAAGTTTTTGAAGTTAGCGTAATGAACAGTCAGTTTTTTCAATTTCCACGGCACTCTTTTGCTTCAATAACGATTTGAAAAAAAAATGTCGAATATCTCAAAAAGTCATACTTTTTGGGTATAGGACATACTTAACAAAATATGAAGCTCTTTTAAAGATGAATTCGATGACATAAAAAAATACAGGGGTTTGCATTTGAAAAAATCGAGTTACGGGCTTTTGAAAATCATGGAAGTTGCCACCCTGTATGTGTGATTCAAATTTTTTCATATCGAGCGAACAGAGAAATGCATGTCCATACCAAATTACAACTCTGTATTTCAAAATAATTTCAGGAGAATTTTTTAAATAAAGACTTAAAACATTGAATAATTTTTTTTTACAACGCCGTATAAAAACCTGTAGTATTTTATATTGATGCAAAGCTAAAATTAAGGCGATCAAAAATAATAAATAAAAAATTGGGTGTTGTATTTGAAATATAAAAGTTGCTATTAGTTCCAGAAAGGTGACTCACCCTGTATATTTGAAAATACTTTTATTGTGTTGTTTAGAAAAAACTGTATAAAATAGCGTTTGAATCAACTTCATATCTCAAGCCGTTTAGCCACAATCGACCGATGCCGCATTAATGACTCACCCTGTATATAATTAATTAAACCTCACCATTTAGAACTGATTTTTTCAAAGTTCTTAATCATTATATTTAATTTTTCATTTTGACAAAAATTCACCAATGAATTAAATATATTGATTATTAAATATATTAGCACAAAACAGAAATAGCATGTGAATATGTCACTAAATTCGATAATATGGTACATTTGATTTAAATCCAAAAAAATCTGATTTAAATCAAATAAATCGATTTTTTTGATTTAAAAAAAAAAATCATGATTTTTATCCATCCTGGTTAAAAATAATTTAAGGTTATGTAGTAAATGACCACAAACAACTTTTACTTAAACTCTTTTTTTTTGTAAAGTGTCACAAGACGAGGTATTGATCCGTTACGTTACTTTTTGGACACACTGTGTATCAAATTAAACACAGAAATTACTTCAAATTACATTTACATGATAAGCTCATTCATAACTATTTTTCGCAAAACCCCTAGCGATTTCTTGCAGAACCCTAGGGTTCCGGGCAAACGCGGTAAAGAAACGCTGGCCTAGAGGGCCTCTAGTAGAGGCAATAATAAGTGTATAATGGGCAGTGGCGGATTAAGAAAGGCTGACACCCGGGGCGGACATCCCCCCAAAACCCGATGCAGGCGGTCCTCACATTTTTTTAGCAAATAGGAGAAATATCCCGTCGTGGTACAGTGCCATAAGAAAGCTCATTCCACGTTTTAGGAAGCGGTACACATCGGGACAGTCCCGCGATATCCGGGATGTCTAGTAAGCCTAATTGACACCCCTAGTTACTCTGGTATCTAGGGTCGAGCGCCACTCTAAGGCTAAACACATACTGGAGCGGTGAGCAAAGCAGCGCTGTTATTTGAGAGCAAAGCGGTGAATCAGCAGCGAGTCTACAAACGAGCACTATACACATACTGAGGATTTAGTCGATCACAGTTTTCGGTCCGAAAATCATGAATTAGATACTAACTGAAAATTCCGCCTTAAAAATTTGGTATTTATTAAATTTAAAAAAAAACTAGAAGCTGTAGTGTTCATACAATAAATAAAAGTAGGCATGAACTTGGTGAATTTCATCACTTATATGAACAACTTCGTGAACATCCGGAAAATTTTCACTCATATTTCAGAATGAGTTGTTCAACCTTTGATTACATTTTAAGAAAAATACAAAATGAGCCACTAATAATGGATTGTAAAACCTGTATGAACAGTTTTACGCAAACGCTGCACGCTCACATGTGAACCTAGCATTTTATGTGGCGGCAATCTTAGTCCGAAATTGTTCAGGATTACCAATTAATTTTTATAAAAACATTGATTTTGTAATTATGGGACAAAATATCACATCAAATACAAAACGACCTGAATATTTTTGAACAAAGAAAGTAATTTTTAACTCAACTACATTACTTTAAATTTCAAAACACTAATTACTTTATGGCCAATTTTTG
Source organism: Elmis aenea (assembly GCA_947652605.1). Classification (NCBI taxonomy): domain Eukaryota; kingdom Metazoa; phylum Arthropoda; class Insecta; order Coleoptera; family Elmidae; genus Elmis; species Elmis aenea. The sequence goes on along the minus strand of OX393583.1, from coordinate 13,416,943 downwards.
TTTCAGTGTGCCATGGCAAATTTAGAAAAATGTCATACGAGTACAGGGTGGCCTATTTTCGATGCCCATATAGGGTATCTCGGTTATTATTAGAGATAGAAAAAAACTAAGTACGTAGTCTTGATTTATTTTTTCGAGAGAAATTCATTGCCGTAAACAGATTTTTGATATCTTCTTTAATTTTCGAAATATAGCCAAAAACCGATTTTTGGCGATTTTCAAAAATGTTAAATATCTCGCTTAAACGAAAAGATACAGAAAAACATTACAGACATTTTTGGAATGGTTTTTTGTCCTTAATAAGATAGCAATGTTCAATTGTTTTTCAATCATATCAATGCCGATGTATTACACCTAACTTTCTTATTTTAAATGTCAACAATAAGCAAATTATATATTTTTGAAAAGCGCAAAAAATAGGCTTTCGATTCATGTCAAAGCCAACTATGGTTGCCATTTAAAATAAGAAAGTTAGGTGTAATATATCAATATTTGGATGAGTAAAAAAAAATTGAACATCGCTATCTTAAGGACAAAAACCCATGCCAAAAATGTCTTTAATGTTTTTCTGTATTTTTTCATTTAAGCAAGATATTTAACATTTTTGATGTCTTTTTTAATACTCGAAATATAGCCAACACCATTTTTGGCTCTTTTCAAAAATTTTAAATATCTCGCTTAAACGAAAAGATAGAGAAAACCTTTTAAAACATTTTTGCGATGTTCAATTGTTTTTTACTCATATCAATACCGATATTATTACACCTAACTTTCTTATTTTAAATGGCAACCATAGTTGGCTGACATGAATCGAAAGCTTATTTTTTGCGCTTTTCAAAAATATACAATTTGCTTATGGTTGCCATTTAAAATAAGAAAGTTAGGTGTAATATATCAGTATTGATATGAGTAAAAACAAATTGAACCTCGCTATCTTATTAAGGACAAAATACATTGCCAAAAATGTCTTTAAAGTTTTTCTCTATCGTTACGTTTAAACGAGATATTTAACAATTTTAAAAAGTGCCAAAAATCGGTTTTTGGCTATATTTCGAAAATAAAAAAAGATATCAAAAATCTGTTGACTGCAATGAATTTCTCTCGAAAAAATAAATCGAGACTACGTACTTTGTTTTTTTTCTATCTCTGATAATAACCGAGATACCCTGTATGGGCATCGAAAATAGGCCACCCTGTACATTTAAAAACACAAAATCTTATAAGCGTGTTGCAAATAAAAATGCAGCATCACTTTTGCATAAACATAATATATTAATAATACATAATTGTTTACTAACCTACAGATATGTGCCTTGACGTTCCAAAAAGAATATAAATTAAAACTGGGAAAAAACCCATGTACATTCCATATACGGCGGGTAAATTACCTAACATACCATATGCCATACCCTGCAATAGAAATCCAATGAATATCAGGCATCTGAAGTCACGTGATGAATTTAAATAAATTAAATCAAAATTGCACTAATAATAAACCTGGTTGCCAAATACAAATGAACGTAAAACGTAATTCATAAAGTTAAATGTATACAAATAAATGCAAGTGTTCACAATGGACGTAAAACGTAAACGTAAACGTAAACGGAAACGTAAACGTAAACGTAAACGTAAACGTAAACGTAAACGTAAACGTAAACGTAAACGTAAACGTAAACGTAAACGTAAAACGTTAAACGTTAAACGTAATTCGAAAATGGACAATGGACGTAAAACGAAAAACGTAAAACGTAAAACGTAAAACGTAAAACGTAAAACGAAAAACGTAAAACGTAAAACGAAAAACGTAAAACGTTAAACGTAAAACCTAATTCGTAAAGTTAAATGTATACAAATAAATGCAAGTGTTCACAATGGACATAAAACCTAAAACGTTAAACGGTAAACGTAATTCGTAAAGTTAAATGTATACAAATACAGTAGACTCTCGTATAACGCGAGTTCCTACAACGCGAATTCCTACAATCCGCTAAAGATATTGCGACAGCTTTTTTATACAACGCGGTTCTCGTACAACGCGCTATATATTTTTTACATACATAGCTTGTTATGTCCACCGCTAAGGATTTATTTTGTTTTACTTTTACTTTCGCCAAACGTATGATCAAAGTATGTATTGCGATCGCGAAAATTTTCGAATTCCAGATTTCGACGCATTTACACGTTTAAAGGCAGAGGCGTCGAGAGACGTCGCCGGGCCCGGGGAAAAATTTACATGGGCCCCAAGTAAATAAATTATTTGAAAATTTATTTAAAAAAAAAACGAATTGTGAATTATGAATATTTAATACACCATAATTAAAAAAGTATGTGGACTCCTGGGCCCTTAAATTATCTCCGGGCCCGGGGCTCAGAGCCCCTCCTGCCCCACCCACTCATCGGCCCTGCTTAAAGGTCCCCTGTACCCGTTTTGGCTATTTTCGTGTTGACGCCCGAGTATTGTGTGCAGGTGTGTATGTGCCAGACTTTAATTTTTTTGTTGACATTAGTTATATGTAAAGCCATAAAAAATATATTACAAAATGGGTGCATTTTGTTGATTTTTCTAATAGGTAATAACTAATATACTTAAACCACTAAGTTGCTAATGCAAAATTACACGTAAACGTTAATAGATAAAAATATTCTGTTTATGTAGGATTGTAGGCTTATGTCGAGATCCAAAACAAAAACTATTTTTTTTACCTCTTAAAATTACGAAATTATTTGAAAAATTAAAAATTTAGAATGTTTTTCCGTAAATGGCCAACATTTTTTTTTTAAATTTCACTATATTATAGTTTATTCTTCTTCGTTAAATGCTCTTTTCACCTCTCTTTAATTTCTGCAGAAAAGGTTAAGAATTTCTTTAAATTTAAATTTTTTGTTAACCCTTTAACTGGCAAATTAATTTAGTTATCATAGTTTTCATTAAAAAAAGACATTTATTTAAAAGGGCGTATCTTTTAAACCGTTAGGGATATCTAAGTTCTGTTTGTTGCAAAAACTTCCTTAATATTTAGTTACAATTTCGTCTTGATATAGTAGTGACCTAATTATGAAAATAAAAAAAGTTTTCGCATGTGACATTTTACGCTGCACGCGCTTTCCAAAATGTACGAGGTCGCGCTTTAAACTTATTTTACAAAGTTATAAAATCTCGTGAAGAATAATTGTTTCACACAGTGTGTAACAGAAAGCAATTTTTTGATTTCATTTAGACTCTTTTTAGTATGTTTACTGAGCTAGTATAATTACAGATAATGAGCTCTTACATTAAACTATATTCTTTACTTCTGACAAAAACAAACCCGTGCCATTTGCAAGTCATAATAACGCGGCATACCAAAACACTGATAAACATTTGAAATGTTTTATTTGTAACTTACGTGTGGTATATGCATAACTGCTACTGTCATTCCACTAAGTATGTCCCCTAAGATGTCCCTCCTCCAGTTGTACTGTGGCAACCATTCCAAGATAGGTACAGTTTTCATAAGGCATGTCAGAGGACGAACAGAACGTATTTTTTTACTGCAGTTAGACTTAACTAAAACAAAAACAAAAAAATCCAATGAACATTTAAAGTACGCGCCATTATTATTACAGAAACGCCTTAATCATGATAAACGTTATTGCCACCACAAAAGCCGTGCATTGGAAATTTGAAAGCCAACCTTGCCCATCAAGAGCAGTGATAAAATACGAGGGGCGTTTTTTATATTCGCGGAATAGGATAGAACGGAGGTTCAAGTTTTATAATGTTTTTTTTTCAATATGTTATTTTGCAATAAGTGATTTATAAATGCTCTGCTGTCTGCTCATCTGCTGACAAATATCATGATTATTGCTATAAACGGAAAAACGGGGATTTCCAGTGCCAGCTCTTGGATTCATCCATCAGGTTGGCGTGCAGGCCACTTTTACTATTGGTTTAAAATGGGAATTTCCGTGCACTGACGGAAAATCGCAGAGACATATTGGGGAGGCACGAATTTTAGCTAAGGGCGCCTGATGTTTTTAGTTTTTTTAGGCCAGGGTGCATATACCGGGTGTTAACCACCAGCCGTGAACATAGGGAATTAACATTGGTTTAAACTTTTTTTCGGATTCCTGCTCCCCAATTGAATTTATATTAAAATTAATGGTAACAATAGAAAGATAAAAATATTACGCATCATTTGAGACCATTAATAAGCTTAAATAATTAATATTTAGTTTATAATTAATATTTTAAAATTGGATTAATTTTACAAATATGTCAATCTGACATTTGTTTTCATTAACGTTTATTATTATCTGTCAATTTTTAAATCAGCGAGTTATTTCTTTAACGATTTTGATTAAAATGAGTAATTACAATAACGAAGAAAGAGTTTTTATGGTGAAAACTTTTTACAGCGGCGTATCTTTGCGGAGAGTACGAGATTTATTTGCTGTACAATTTATAAATCGCCCAATACCATCTACAACCACGATACAAAAATATGTGCAAAATTTTGAAAAATGCAGTAACATTTCCGTAGAATCCGGCACCACAGGTGGCTAGTATATTCTATTTTATTAAAATTAAAACAAAATTTTTAAAAAGTTATATCACAGGAAACCGAAAAATTAATGAAACTAGTTTTGTGGAAGAAAGAGTTTTAGGGATGATTAATATTGACCCTACGTCCAGTCTAGGGCAAATATCTCGCGAAGTGGATTTGTCTAGGACAGCGGTATTTAAAATTTAAAAAAAAACACCGTTATCATCCCTACAAATCGCAGTGTCCATTAATATTTGGGCTGGCATTTTTAATAACCAAATTGTTGGTCCTTTTGAAATTGAGGGAAATTTAAATTTAGAAAAATATTTAGACTTTTTAATAACCAAGGTAGGTCATGCCCTGGAAGAAGTTGCAAGAGAAAATCAGGAGATCTGGTTCCAACATGACGGCTGTCCAGCCCATTACAGTTTAGATGTAAGAAAAATTTTAAACTATTGTTTTCCCAATCGCTGGATTGGTAGAGGTGGAACAATAAATTGGCCAGCCAGATCTCCTGATTTAGCACCTTGTGACTTCTTTCTGTGGAGCCACCTTAAAAGTAAAATTTATAAAAAACGCCACCCAAATATTAATTCTTTGAGGAATGCAATAGTAGCAGAATGTGTTTTAATTAATAACAGACAGCTAGCCTCTATAAGAAACGGTTTTTATAATAGATTGGGGTATTGTTTATGAAGGAATGGGGGGCTCTTTGAGTATTTATTGTAAAATTTATTCTTTCATATTTTTTGTTATTGTTTTTAATTTTAAGTTGAAATTTAAGTAATAATAGTGTCGACTCTTGTAATTAATCTTCACAAAGATGCGCCACCATAATGCTGTAAAAAGTTTTCAACATTAAGACTCTTTCTCTATTATAGTTTTTTTTCTTTATTTTAATCGAAATCGTTAAAGAAATAACTCGCTGATTTAAAAATTGACAGATAATAACAAAAATTAATGAAAACAAATGTCAGATTGACAGTCATGGCTACTTATATTTGTAAAATTAATCCAATTTTAAAATATTAATTATAAACTGAATATTAAACATTTAAGCTTATTAATGGTCTCAAATGATGCGTAATAATTTTATCTTTCTATTGTTACCATTAATTTTAATATAAACTCAATTGGGGAGCAGGAATCCGAAAAAAAGTTAAAACCAATGTTAATTCCCTATGTTCACGGCTGGTGGTTAACACCCGGTATGTTTGCGCTTGGCGCCCCTCACGTTGTCACGTTGCCAATGCATTGCTACGGCTCTGAGTGGAACCTTATATCAAGGGCGGATCCAGCCCTCCATCTTAGGAGGGGTAATTAAAACTTTCAGTGGGCCCTTGTCAATTGGCCTCCGCTGACATTTTTTTTTCTCTCAACTTTAATCAGCAATTGCTTCATCCCTTAATAATTGTAATTATCAATTTTTCAAATGAAAAACAGGCCTATGGCTAAAAGTATACGGAAAGTGTAGAATAAATATGACTATTTTTGTAATATACAGTTTTAATTTATGCAATAATTCATTGAACTAAAACTAATTCTATTAAAACAAAAAGTACTTTATTTAATTGTAAGCGATAGTAAATATACGCAGGGTCGGTCATCTATATGTCGGAGCCCGGGTGCAAAAATTTGTTTTGGGGCCCCATATACAAATTTTATTGGAAATTTTTTTACATTGAACTAATAAAATTTTAATTATCAGATATATACGTTCCTATATTCAATATATCGGGTTGGTATTTACTGTAGTACATAATAAGTTTATTAACAACAATAAGTTTTTGTTACAACACAACAAAACCACAATAATTTAATTTTTTTAAAATTCTATGAGACATCAGTTTTAGATTGGGCATTGAACAACCCATTTTTCAATTAAATCTTAAAAGTTTCTTATTGTGTTCTTTTTTTTTCGATGGATAATATTGCAAAAAAAATACATTTCTCTCTGAGGTATGTTTTAAATAATTTTAATTTACTAGACGAGCGTTCTGCACTCAACAGTGACCAAAAGTGTTACATAAATTCTAAGTGCAATGTAAATGTTGAGGAAAACTTTATAATACTTTTTTTTTTTTTTAAATTAAAACAGATTAGTGGTTTGATCTTAGATAGGGACTTTTATTCTATTATATTTAATATTAAAAAACTGCGTTTGAAACTGTTTTCTCATTTAAAATATCCATTTTTTTTTGTAAAACTTATTTTTCTAACAGTTTCTAACAGTTCAGGCGAGCAAGTTTCTTTAACAAAAAATCAGTATTTTATATTATTCTTGAGGCTTTCGCGGCCGTTATCTATAATACAATCTTGGTTTCCGGGTTTGGAACCGCGTCTTCTATATTTAGAAGTAGTTGACGTTTCGACCATTGTGTCTTGGTCTTTTTCAAAACGACTAATTTGTGAGGGATGTTGCTGGGTTTATATATCCAGCTTGTGGAGGCGTGGCGTTCCGCTTGATGGATTTGTTCTGCCTCAGTGATTTTGTGATGACTGGTTTCCAGATGTTTGGGAGTTGTATGCCTGTGTCTCTGTTGTAGTTGTTTGGGTTCTGGATGATTTCCAATGATTCTCGATATAATCTTGGCCAGAAATGGTTTGCGCGGGCCAGTAGTTTTGTTTCTCTGAAGAGGATGTTGTGTCCTGTACCCTGGGCGTGTTCTGCTACCGCTGATTTATCGACTTGTTTTCTTGTTGTTTGTCCTTCGTGTTCTTTGAGACGCGTTTGTATACTCCTGCCAGTTTGTCCTATGTATACTTTTCCACAGGAGCAAGGTATGCTATATATTCCCACGTGGTGTAGTCCTGTGTCGTGTGTTCTTCTTAATTTATTCGAGAGCTTCAAAGGAGCGTTGAAAACGGTTTTAATTTTATGTTTTTGTAGAAGCTTTGATATTTTGTTAGTCACTCCGCTGATGTAGGGCAAGTAAGTCGTAGCGATGTATTCTTTCTTTTCTTTTCCTTCTTTTGGCGTGGCATGTTTTTGTATGGTACGAAGTATTTGTTTACGCTGGTAACCGTTTTCTTGCAGGGCTCTCGTGACCATGTTCAGTTCCTCCTGCAAGAAAACTGCAAAGGACAAATCATCTTCCTGTAATACGTAGGGGTCTATGCCACCAATTAATTTTAACTTTTCATCAAATCGGGTAGCATTTGCTGGATTCAAAGATTTATAATAAACATTTCTTTCCACCTCGATTTAACTAGACCTAAATTATATAGGAAGGTGGTATATACTGGGACACTTTTTTTAAATTTTGCGTAACTTTTGAACGGCTTAATTTGCATACCTCAAATTGATATGAGATATTCATATTGCTTTAGTTTATCATTGCATATACAAAAAAATATTTTTTTAAATAAAGGTACACAAATAGAGGGACTGTCCCACTATACACCACTTGTCCCCACATAAACCACCCCGTGGGACATTGTGGGACAGCAAAAAATATATATGAAATAAAGCATAAGTAATTAAAAAAAAGCTTAATTTTAATTTTTAATTTTAAAAACTTTCACTTTTCATGGGCATTTAGACATTGTACTTTAAAAAATCAAACTAAAATTGAAAATGTATCTTTGTTTTTTCAGTGCCCCCAAACGTAGTCGGTGCGCTTAACCTACACAGAATATTTTCTTTTTCAACACAGTCTTTATCTCTGTTTTTAGAAAGAAAATCTAAAGTCGAAAGTCTTTTTCAGAAAATTTACCTGATTATCATCATTGTCCTACAATGCACCATGTGATCAATTTTTAAAAGCAACGATTTAATGAAAAACTTGTATGATTATTTTAAGTTTTAACATTGTACATACATTTAATATACTGTAAGGTACACCTACGCCAAATTTTCTAATTGTTGTTAAATAAATAAAAAAGTTTTAGCACATAAACTGAATAACCACAAAAAAACAATGCGCAGTTACCAAACATGCCTCACATGTGCAAGTCATTATGACATTGTTTACGACACATACTGTAGACAGGATATAATGGGACTGCTTAACCGCTATTTTGATGTAAATAAACTTCAAGTACGGGGTAACAGATGGCCAAAATCTCTGTTGTCCCACTATATACCATCTTCCCCTACATTAATTTACGCAGTCAAAACCTTTAATTGATTAAGTACCTCAAACACTGTAATAATTCTCTAGTGTGAAATATTGACCCTTAAACTAACTCAGTGGTGCCCAACTTTTAACTGGGCTCAAGCCAATTATTTAGAATTTAAAAATTTTAGGCGAGCCACATATAGATATAATATATTTTGATTTTAATATTTTAATTTTAAACGTTTTATTAATGCACAAACAACTAAAATTTGTAATATGTTAAAGAAAATGAGGCACATCAAAAGTTGTCGAGAGCCACATTTAAAGGTGTCGCGAACAACACGTTGCTCGCGAGCTACGGGTTGGGCACCACTGAATTAACTAATACACTTGTCTTACAAATAATTGTTTTACACAGTTTAAAATCAAAACAACAATTATTTACACACGGATTATACACAATACATATGAACCGTAGCTTCTTGTTTTACCAAAGAAATACATCTTTACATGGCGACGATCACGTGATTAGATCCACCTATTAATATTTCATTCTGACATCAGCTTGTAAAGTAGCTTAGTAGCAAAAACGTAGGAATGAATTTTGAACAAACTGCATGTATTTGAAAATAGCAGTCACTAAATGAACTACAACTTTCAACACACCACCGTTCCCATGGGTTGATAATGTTATCGTCATCATTTTGTGAATTGTACGAATGATACTGTTCCGGCAATTGTGAAACTGATATTTTTACACGTAAGCGACTTCGTTATCTTCAAGTCCTCTTTATTTAAAAAAAAATACGCTGTTTGCTTTTATTAGGTCTATGCATAATATTTACAACCATCGGCGTCCGCGGGTGGGGGTCAAATGGGGCACTTGCCCAACCCCTGGAATCGAGTAAAAGTAGTACTGGTAAAAACAAATCACAAAAATTAAAAATATAAATTACAATTTATATACAGAGTGTGTATAAATTGGCGGAAGCGCTACACGTGACGATCTTCTTCGTAAAATTCTAAGTCGAAAATCTTGATACAAAAATGTTGTACCATGCTTCCTATGGCCTCAGGAACCATTTAAAGAGAAAAAAAATTGGCAACATTGCATACATTGATTTGCGTTTGGACATTTTTTTATCAGCAATAATTTTTACTTAGGTATTTACAATTTTTGTTCGAACTGAAAGCCTTCAGTTCGTAAACATAGCTGCAAACTTTTAGGTATCGTAAAACACAAACTAGAAATAATTACGAGAAAAACAGAGATGACAGCTAATGACAATGTTGCCATATGTATTATTTTCTTTCAAATCAGTGATTTACATATTTTCAACACCAATTTTTGAAAGGAAGAACACAATATTTAGGAAAAAATACTACCTATTCGAAATTTATTTTTATTTCAAATTGCAGCTTTTTCATTTGCAAGTATTAAATAATAACGCTTATTAAAGGACTAAATGTCAAAACTTTGAGGACCTCTTGCAGGGTGTGTATAAATTGGCGGAAGCGCTACACATGACGATCTTCTTCGTAAAATTCTAAGTCGAAAATCTTGATACAAAAATGTTGTACCATGCTTCCTATGGCCTCAGGAACCATTTAAAGAGAAAAAAAATTGGCAACATTGCTACATTTATTTGCGTTTGGACATTTTTTTATCAGCAATTTTTACTTGGGTATTTACAATTTTTGTTCGAACTGAAAGCCTTCAGTTCGTAAACATAGCTGCAAACTTTTGGGTATCGTAAAACACAAACTAGAAATAATTACGAGAAAAACAGAGATGACAGCTAATGACAATGTTGCCATATGTATTATTTTCTTTCAAATCAGTGATTTACATATTTTCAACACCAATTTTTGAAAGGAAGAACACAATATTTAGGAAAAAATACTACCTATTCGAAATTTATTTTTATTTCAAATTGCAGCTTTTTCATTTGCAAGTATTAAATAATAACGCTTATTAAAGGACTAAATGTCAAAACTTTGAGGACCTCTTGCAGACACAGCAAGCATGGTACAACATTTTCGTATTAAGATTTTCGACTTAGAATTTTACGAAGAACATCGCCACGTGTAGCGCTTTCGCCAATTTTTACACACCCTGTATATTATTGTTTGTCTCTATGCTTTGCCCCCCCTCTGGAAAATCTCTGCGGAAGCCCATGTTTACAACCTACTTAATACTTAATAATATAATAATACTTACAACTAGTTAGTGGTTTTTCGTATAAGGACGCTTCATTGAGATCTTCTATTTGATAAACTGGTCTTTGTACATTTAAAGCTGTTTGGTGAATAGGATCATCTTCCATAACACTGTAAATAAAAAAAGGATATATGAGCTACCTGTTGTACTTAACAGGGCCGGTTCTGGCTTGCACGCCAGCGTGTTTGCACTTGGAAGTAAAATTTTAAGGGCGCAAAAATTGAACCAATATACTTATTTGTAATAATTTGTTTAGATTTCTTTGGGAATTTCATAATTTATCTGACAAGGAATTAAAGAAAGGTTGATTTGATTTAGACCTTACTTCACACGTCGAAAATTCAGTTTCAAAAGATACAGATGGCCTGTATTTATTAAATTAATCGAAACATATAGTAGTAGTAGTAGTCTTTATTTGTTCTGAAAAATCCAAAACGGCGTAGAACATGTCACAGTAAATATAATATAATACACATATATACGAATATATACAACACAAAATTATAATTACTTAAAAATTTTTTTAAAGTAATCGTCATTAAGATATTCACTAACTCCATAGTAAGCTTTAGAGATTAGGACATTTCTTAATATTTTCTTCAAGTCAGGGGTGGGTAGATTTTTTATACTCTCAGGTGATGTATTAAATTTGTTATATATTGCAATAATTATAGAGGCAACATTTTTTTGAAGATAAGTATATTTGAAGCAATCGGGCTTAAAATTTTTTTTATGTCGTGTATTGGCTGCATGGTTTCTTATATTCACTTCAAACAGATCAAAATTATTTCTTACGAAAACGATGGCTTCGAGAATGAATAGGCCGTAAAAAATTAATATTTCTTTGTCACGAAAATTGTCTTTACATCTTTACAATGATCTCGGTAGTTTAGACCAAAAACAGTTCTTATACATCGCTTTTGTATAATAAAGAGGCGTGCAGAGTCACTAGCGTTACCCCAAAAAATTATAGCATAGCGTAACCTAGATTCAACATACGCATGATATGCAGTTTGGGCCGCGTTTGTACTGACCAATTTTTTTAGGTTTTTTAGTGCGAAAGGATACCGTGACAGGCTTTGTGACAGGCGTTCGATGTGGTATGACCAGTCCAGTCTAGAGTCAATACCTAAACCAAGAAATGATATTTTATTAACAACATTTATAGTTGTGGAATTGTTTTTAAGTTTTAGGTCGGAGGTTAATTTACTTTGTGAAAATTTTATTACTTGAGTTTTATTGACATTTAAGGTTAGATTGTTTAATGTGAACCAAAGTTGGAGTTGGCCTAAGCAGTCAAAGAGTTTTTATTCAGAATTTTTGGATCCCGAGTCACTAATACCTAATAGCAGATGTGTCATCGGCAAATTGTATAAGGGAAGTTTTGGCAAAATCTGGAAGATCATTTGTGTACAGTATGTATAACAGGGGGCCTAAGATTGACCCTTGCGGGACTCCTTTTTTGATTTTTTTTTTGTTAGATTTTAGAATTTTACCTGACGAGTCTTTTCCGGCAACATATTGGTTTCTTTTTTTCTATAAGATTATACAAACATGCTCCTTGGATACATTTCAAAATTTGGATCACATGTTGTTATAAACAGTTTACATTCATCATTTCCTAATTTATTTGTATCATTAGGATTTTTTTTCAACATTACAAGCGTCGTTTGTAGCGAAAGAAGTTTTTCTAAATTAAAGCTAATAAAGAATTATTTGCGTTTCTCTATTACGCAAGACCGACTGAGTGAATTGGGGTCTTTTAGCTTTAGAACATGAAATTTGCGAAAGTATAGATATGTCGTAGGCATAATGTGAAATCCGGCATTTTATAAAACGCCTAGGCACAAAATTATTAGCTTCATTTTTATTATTTATTTAAAAAAAAAAAAACTTTAACCAACCTTTAACCTGCCCCTCTACTACTGACCAAATGAATGAGGGTCAGGTTAAAGGTTGGTTAAAGCTTTTTTTTTGTATGAACACAAATGTATGGGTCTAAGAAAAAGTCATAATTTGCTCGTTTTGCCGGCTTTTTATAAAATGCCGGATTTCACATTATGCCTACGACACATATACTTATCCGATGTTATAGACAATTTAGCCGCGAAAAAACGAGAAGAATTACGGTAATAAAACAATTGACTCTTCTGTCTTTCCATCAACCATCACTACCTTCTTTAAGTTTTTGAGTTTAGTTCTGATTATTATTGTGTATTTTCTTTGAATTGCTGTATACAGGGTGTTTCACTTTTCCATGGGACACTATTGCTATCTCCGTAAATAACGGCAATACAAGGTTGGTTAAATGGGACAAAAGTTGGCTATTTAGGGGTGTATTTTAAACAAGATCTTGTTTTGTTTAAAAACTCCATGGCTTGCGTGATATAACGAAAAAACCGAATTCGTTGCTAATACACAAAAATGCAAAAGAAAATTATTTTTTTTTGTAGATTTTGTTTACTATAAGATGGCGATAGTCAAAACGATGGTTCCTATCAAAAAACTTTAGCCTACTAAAAATGTACATTTTAGACCTACCCATCCGACTATTACAATAAAAAATTGAAATTACGATCGACAAAACAAATACAGCAGGTTATTTCTCTGCTATTATCGATTGTAGCGCCCCCTATGGTGGGATTTTATTCAAACTTATGCATAAGCACATGCTTCCCTATTGTAAAATACGTGCCAAATATAAATTTTGTAGGTCAAAGCGTTCTTGATTTATCAATAAAAAAACAATTTTTCATCTCCTCTTCATGGGGCTGTAACTTAGCGACGATGCAACTTTCCATAAGGCATGACGGGCTAAATCGTCCTATTTTTTTTATGTAGATACACCAGTAGAAATTATGCTACATCGTTCAGAAACACCCTGTATAATCATTACCAATTTCAAAATACCAATTTAACTTCAGACTGTTTTGACCCATTAGTTTGTGTAGAAACGTTACTTTATTTGTTTGCTATTAGGGTGCCAGTTAAATCCCAAACAGTCAGATGTTCGATAAAAATAATTGTTTATCTTGCATATTGCTACCATGCTACCACATAATCATTTCGCTTTTTTTCTGTTTCGCATGATTATCCTTGACTTACTAAACTGATTCTGCTATTTAAGTAGGTCAAAATCGTACGTAAAAATAGCGTAACCTATATTTTAAAACTTGTATATAGAGCACAGGCCTGCAACATACTTTAAAGTTCAAAGCGAAATAACTCCCTCTGTCGAGAAAAGTAAATAATGTACCTTTGATATTCTTACAATGCTTTGATGTTTATGACCGTACAGATAAAAGTTTATTTTGTCCTACTGTAAGTAAACACTGCACCGCAATCACCACTCAATATTTTTTGTGTCAGAAGATAAGCAAATTCAGTCTATCAGACTTCTTGAAAACCAATAAACATAATCTATGAAGGCCGAATGGAAATATTTTAGGGTTAATGTATTAGGATAATTAGATGAGATATACCGGGTGATTCAGTTTGACTGTCGCACCCCTCTAACTTTTTAATTATTGAAAATAACACCAACAAACCTTATATTTTTGGAAACGGCGACAAATTCTCTATTAAATGATGTGCATTTGTTATCTCTACCATGACGTATGTCAAATCCGCGATAGGCAACTGTTTTTTTTTAAATAAATGACATAGTATGCTATAATAGTTGATTCGGATAGAGAATTTAATTCTGAATCCGACCATGTATTAAAAAAGTATGTATGCATATACATATAAGAAAATTTTCGAGAAAAATTAGTTAAAAGTTTATTCAAATTATAGCAAAAAGTCTATTTAACGTAACAATTAACATTGTTCACTTATTAGCAAATATTTTTAGAACATTTTCTTTGATTATAATAAATTTCTCTAAAATTTGTATTTACTCCTTATTTGGCATACAATTATTTGTAACAAAATTTTCGTAATCAAATAATATAAGTGTTCATAGTTTACAAAAAAACGTCCAGAAATCTGTTTACGCTTTTTGCTTATTAGAAGTCATTAACGCAGATAAAAGGCATAGCTCGTTATTTTTTGTTACAAATAATTGTATGCCAAATAAGGATTAAATACACATTTTAGAGAAATTTATTATTTAACCAAAGAAAATGTTCTAAAAATATTTGCTAATAAGTGAACAATGTTAATGCATTCCTAACATATTTATTAATACCTATTTTTTTAATTAAATCCCTTAAATAGTAATTTCATGCGGTTTACTTACGTGCTTCCAAGAAAAAGGGGACAAAGACAATTATTTACCATGCCGATTAGGATTTGTTTTAACCTCTAATGGTGCCTGTACACCTGAGAGTAAAGTACTCTCGAGAGTAGCGTCGCCAAGGATACAGCCCCTGAGAGTAACTCGCGATTGGCTGTATCCTTGGCGACGCTACTCTCGAGAGTAGTTTACTCTCAGGTGTACAGGCACCATTAAGCTATTATGCCGCATATAATCGTCATCGGCCTTGGTCATGAATAGCGACTATGCCGTACATATTCGCTTTGTGTAAAATTGTGTAAATCTTATTGTATTTGACGAAAACGTACGATTTATTTGCTTCGGTCATTACATATAGAATCACTTTATGACGTCATCTATTTTGTTTGTTCGAAACCGTTTCCCGCGCCGGTATAACTTCACTTTAGCGGCAGTTGTCGAAAATTGATAAAATTTTGTGGGTTAATAAAACTAGACTTGCTGAACTCAAATATGTTAAAATTACTTGGCGCTCTCATTTAATAAGCGTAAAAATTCAATATAAAAGTTCCGTTTGACAGTTAGGTTAGGTTTTTTAATTCGAATTTTCTCAAGTTAGGATGGCTAAATTATCTGTGTAAAGTGTACAAATATGATTATAAGGCATAAATGAAACTATATTTGTATTGATTTTGTGTTAAAATAAGCTTAAAATAACGTAAATCTTATTACATACCCAAGTACACAACTGTCATTTTTTGCCGTCTTGACTTACTTTTTCCACCTTTCTTGACCTTTCTGAGATAGTAAGGTGGACTCATTTAGATCTATAAGGATCAGATCAGTTTCAGTTGGAACTAAAATTTTAATTTTAAGCGACTCTTAATTTATTTTTTTAACAAATAACTTGTAATTTGAGAGTGGTAGTTAATAATGCTGGTTGATTAACCTTATTTGACTCTCTTGAATTTCTGTGAAAAAACACTCATGAAACGTCATTTTCACAGACGTCATTTACTAAAATGAGATTAATTGGAATGCCTGAAGCGACATTTTAAACATTTTATACACACAAACACATACGAAGATAATCAATATATTTATGGCGAAAAAAAAGTTGGTGGCCACACACATAAGTTTAAAAATTAAATAGTGTACAGCTGCACATCATCTTATTCCAAATTTGTTTTATTGTAGCATTCCCCATTAATCTGCGTTAAAAACAAACCCTAACCAACCTCTAAGCTGACCCTCTGACCTCTGACGAAAGTAAACAGAATGCCTATGGAAGAATAGTGTTGCGCACAGCTGCACGCCATCTTATTCGTTACTTATTTAATTTTAGCGTTCCCCATTATTTATCTAAGAAAAAAAAACTTTTACCGACCTCTAATCTGACCCTCTAAAGAAAGTAAACACACTGAGCAGAAATAAGATGACGTGCGCAAAACTATTCCCTCAACATTCTGCTTATTTTTGTCAGAGGGTCAGGTTAGGGGTCGGTAAAAGATTTTTTTTTTTAAGATGATTAATGGGTAACGCTAAAATAAATCAAGTTACAAATAAGACCTCGTGCGCAACACTTTTTCATCAACATTCTGTTTATTTTTGTCAGAGGGTCAGGTTACAGGTCGATAAAAGTTTTTTTTTTTAAGGAATAATGGGGAACGCTAAAATAAAACAATCTACGAATAAGATGACGTCCGCAACACTATTTCATAGACAATATGTTTATTTTCGTCAGAGGGTCAGGTTAAAGGTCGGTAAATTATTTTTTTTAAAGATGAATAATGTGGAACGCTAAAATAATAAAACAAGTTACGAATAAGATGACGTGCGCAACACTATTTCATCGGCATTCTGTTTATTTTCGTCAGAGATTCAGGTTAGATGTCTGTAAAAGTTTTATTTTAATGCTGAATTATGGGGAACGCTAAAATAAAATAAGTCATGAATAAGATGACGTGCGCAACACTATTTCTGGGCAGTGTGTTTACTTTTATCAAAGGGTTAGGTTAGAGATCGTTAAAAGTTTGTTTTTTTTTTAAGCTGAATAATGGGGAACGCGAAAATGAAACAAGTAACGAATAAGATGTGCCTAACACTATTACATCGACATTCTGTTTATTTTCGTCAGAGAGGCAGGTTAGAGGTTGGTAAAGGTTTTTTTTTTAAAGACGAATAATGGGGAACGCTAAAATAAAACGAGACGGTAACATTTGCCAGAATGCTCAGATTCCAGAATATGAAACACGAGACCGAGAGATTCCTTCGGCAATATTCGGCATTGTTTCGGCTTTTATCGTATGATCCGAGTTTGGTTAGTTTAGTGTCAAAATTGTTGATAGAAAGTAAGTTTAAAGTGTGATGGATATGATGCATTTCAGTTGACAAACACGTTTGAGGTTATGTTTAATGTTATGTTTGCTAAATACAAACAACTAAGGTTTGAAAGTATGTAGTATGTTTCAGCCCCCAAACGTTTAATTTTACTTATGCAAGTAGATACATAATTTGAGGTTAAGAGTTGGCAGATCTGTGGAAGAAAACTTCTTAATTCAGCAAAACTGAAACATCATATATATAAGTTGAAGTTTTTATCACATACCTATGTAGTCTAGCCATAAATACTGTTACAAAAGTTATTAACAAAGGCCTTAATACAAAAAAGTGTCCAAATGTAAGCGCTTACTTTCTTATTACGTAGGTACCAAATAGAGTAAAATTTTGTTTGCAGATTAAAATATATTAACGGCTGAAGAATCTTTAAACAAACATTACAACAAGGTGTACACTCGTAGTTCTCTAGAAGCCTCTACAGCTGCTAAGAATGTTTTGATGATGATTTTTTGATGCAATCACAAATCTTCATTTTTCTAAAAAATCGTGAAGCATCCCCTAAAGTTTACCAAAAAAACCCCTTAGAATTGTCTGTTAAACCTTTAAATTGAAATTTGTACAAAATAGTAGTCGTAGCCTGTTCAGCAAAATTTACCGCCATAAATGAACTAGCACCATTTTCATATTTATTGAATTTTAATATCAGGAAATTTTAATTATTTTAATATTTGTTTCATTTGAATGAAGCCATATTTTAGTCCGGTTTTGTTTAATAAATAAGAACAAGAAACAAAATACTACTGTTTATTATCAATATTTATATACTTATTGTTTAATTATATTATTCTATTCAACTTTTTTTAATAACTTTTGAACTAACAAGATCATGATAATTTATTTTAGATTTTTATTCAGCATCACATACTTAAGAGATGTGTCCATTATATGTAAATATACATATAAGATAAATAATTTTGATGGTTTTAGTGGTCTGTATTGAAGGCTTCAGCCGAGCATAAAGAAAACTCTATTGACAACCAATATTTCGGATTTATTTTAATCTTACCTCAGGGTTTCTAAGTTACAAACAAGAACATTTTTAAGAAAAATCTGAAGATCCTATAAACCAGTGGTGCCCAACTCATAGCTCGCGAGCAACACGTTGCTCGTGACACCTTTTGATGTGGCTCGCGACAACTTTTGATGTGCTTCAATTTCTTTAACATATTACAAATTTTTATTGTTGGTTCATTAAAACTTTTAAAATTAAAATATTAAAATCAAAATATATTATATGTGGCTCGCCTAAAATTTTTAAATTCTAAATTGGCTGGAGCCCAGTTAAAGGTTGGGCACCACTGCTATAAAATGTCTGACAAACATCAAGAGTGTTGTGAACACACTATGAACAGCACTTGACTTCAAACTAACTAGTGCCCTTTGAATAAAAAAGTTTGATAACGTCATTAATCATGGTATGGACTAATGAAAATATGTAGTATAAGTCCATTGTTTTTTGTTTCGAGATATTTAAGGATATGCATTTCAGTCAGCATATCGCATTTTTCTTCGTTATTAAAGTTCATTTTTACGACTAACAGGCCTTCAAAACTTTTAGTTTGTTGATCGGTTGTCATGGAAACAACATAAACTACAATGACCGGCCTACCTGATTTATAATGGTTATTGTTTAAAACGTATTTTTTGAAATTTGACAATGAAAGAAAAAGTAAAATACCATGTGTGATACATCTATGGATTTACAAAAATAAATGCTATTTGATTATGTAAATAGCAAAAATTGCACCCATAAGAAAAAACAAAGTTGGTTGTCATAAAACAAAAACGAATCGATCTAGGAAAAATGTGTGACCACCATCCGATTCGGCTTAAAAAGTTGCTTGGGCAATGTTTTAACACATTTGAAATATTTCAAACTCCGAAGGAGTTATAGACGATTTTCAAAAATCGTATTTTCCGGTTTTTCCCAATTTTCTCAGAAACCGTTTGAGATATCTCCAATTTCTCTTTGTATTATTAATGAGCACCAAATTTAGCAACTTTGCCGAATTTAAACCTATATTCTAGCTATTATAAGCGAGCCATGCCTAAACTCGAATTTCAAACACACTGTATATATTACCTAAATAGTAATCAATTGTAATGCTTTAAACATACTGCAATTAAATCGGCCGCTATTCCTAAAGTATGCTTAGTTATTGTTATCCACAGTAAAAAGGTATTATGGACTTTTTAGCTGCTTAAATATAAACAAATAAATAAAATAATTTTTTAAACTATAAGGATACAAGTGTAATAAAATATTGGTTGTTTTAAGGATATAATAAACATAATTGTAATATTTTAATTTGTATCATGTTATTTTCGTACTTGAGAGACAACATCTATATCTGGATATGTTTTATTTCTGCCCATTTTTCATTTATATCAGATGGGCAACCTCCTGTCCTCAAAAGTCTATAATCTGGCCCGTGGGCATTTTCAAAAGATGCATAAGCCCTTTATAAAACACGTTTATTTGTTTTTATAAAAAAAAAATCATATTCTTATAAAAAACATAATTATTGCTTATAATCCCTAGTGTACAACTTCTATGCAGAACTGACCAATAAAAGCATGGTTGTTCGATTTATTGGTTTTGGTTGACATAACTACCCATTTGGATGAACTGCATACAAAATTACAAAAGGAAAATCAAATAGTCACCGAATTGTGTGGATATGTCCATACATTTCAAAACAAATTTAAAGTTTTCGATACATAACAACAATTTATTTATTTTTCATCATTTCACACAGCTTTTACCAATACTTATGGAAAACAAAAATGTATCGATATCAATAAAATTGCACGAATTCATTAAAAGGTTCGCTTATTTTAAAAACACCTATTTTTAAATATTTTCATCTTCATTGATAATATTTACCACAAACAAAATTCTTGAAAAAGTCCCAAAGGAATTTCTAGAATTCTTAGCAGAAAAGAAATAAGATATTTTTGGAATTACATAATGAACTTTATAAAAATTTAGGCCCTTGATTGTCGATGCAAAAAAGAATATCAAAAAATTCATCGTGGCACACAATGAAAATTTGGAGCACTTTGCCCATTGTCACTACTAAAATCGCACCTTATATCAATTAATTATAAAAATATCAGCAGTGGTAAATATCGTACTTCATTTTGTATTAACATTGTGTTTTTCTTAGTATTGTTTTTCGTTATAAAATTACATGTAACGATCAATAATATAAAGACAATGTTAATAATATCATATCTTTTATTTTGTATCATTTTCACGTTTTTGTATTTTGAACCACTAAAAATTATGAACCTAGTCTACTCTACATCAGACAAGTTTGATTTGGCCCGCCACTAAAAAAGGTTGCTTACCCCTTATCTATACCATTTAATAACTGCAAGTTCAGTTAACTGTTAAAATTATCTCTTAAAATTAAAAATATTTGATATAATACATAATACTGATACAAACTTGCAATGTTATACAGTTAATCATATATATTGCTGTAAGCTTCTTCTCTAATAATCATTCTAAGCTTAGTTAGGGTTACCAGACATAAGTACTCTTTTTGAGGTATGCCACTTTTGTACTTTTTACTTTCTTTCTATTGTCCTCTTTTATACTCTTTTTAATTGTGCAAATACGGTACGTTTTTTTTTTTTTTTTGGTAGGAAGGAGAGATGTCAATTGTAGGTACTCTTTTTTATATCGTACCATCTGGTAACCCTAAGCTTAGTTGTATCTCGATTCTGCATTCTTGTTTTATAATACTCATATTAAACGGTTAACATAACATAACCCAGACATTTCCTAACAAATGTCTTTAATTGGCCTTTGCTAGCCGTCAGTATTTATTGTCAAATAGGAAAAAAAAAATTATTGTATCCTATGTTTATGCTTTGCCGTTATATTAATTCATGTATTTGTAATTGTAATACCTAGACACATGGAATTTTTTTACTATGGCCAGCTACCTGTTCTTTTAAATCAGTCACTGATTCTAGAGTAAGCTTTTATTAATGACAAAAACATTAGTATTGTAGAAATAGGTTTATTTAAAAGTAATTTAAATCTTTAAAATACTAAATGAACTGCTTAAAATAATTCAAGCAATTGTCTATAAAAACACTAAATTTTGTAGCTGCTAGTAACATAAATGTTTTATGATAACAAACTTTATAAGGTTACAATAATTGTGTATAATAAGTTGTTTAAAAGATATAGGTAACATAATATTGTGTATATAAATTACAAGTGTAAAACTTTAATTTGTTGCTTTTGTTTCTTGATATTGCTTCGTCAGCTGGTTGCACGCTACTAAAACATTTTAAGTACTGAAATATGTTCCATTTCTACACCATCTTTTAGCTGCAACTTTAAATCATTGTCAACATTTTCAGTAATTTAAAAATATTTGAAAAAATATACCATATCAGTACATACATTCAGTATTGTATGAATAGTTTCTGATAAATTATTACAGTATTTTCTGTAACGGTTTTCTTTTATAAACATTTCCTTATACTTATATCTGGATTCTGCTTTTGTAATTCAAATAATAAACAATTAACATAACCTACAATTTTCTTGACAGATTAACGAAATGAACTAAATCTACTGCTACCCGTCGGCATTTAATCATCTCACTCTAAGTAGCTAGCTATTTCATTAGAAATTTTAAAACTAAAACTGAACGTTACGATTTGAACCGAATATATAGTCGGAGATAACCGAAGCGATATATCCGTTGCGTGTGCGAGATTCTGGAAAATGAGCATTCTGGAGTTTGAGCCCGTCCCAATAAAACAAGTTACGAATAAGATGACGTGCGCAACACTATTTCTGGTCAGTGTGTTTACTTTCATCAGAGGGTTAGGTTAGAGGTCGTTAAAAGTTTTTTTTTTAAGCTGAATAATGGGGAACGCTAAAATAATACAAGTTACGAATAAGATCTCGTGCGCAACACTATTTCATCTACATTCTGTTTATTTTCGTCATAGGGCAAGATTTAGAGGTCGGTAAAAGTATTTTTTTAAAAGATGAATAATGGGGAACGCTAAAATAAATCAAGTTACAAATAAGACCTGGTGCGCAACACTTTTTTATCGACATTCTGTTTATTTTTGTCAGAGGGTCAGGTTACAGGTCGGTAAAAGTTTTTTTTTTTAAGGAATAATGGGGAACGCTATAATAAAACAATCTACGAATAAGATGACCGCAACACTATTTCATCGACATTATGTTTATTTTCGTAAGAGGGTCAGGTTAAAGGTCAGTAAAAGTTTTTTTTTTAAAGATGAATGATGGGGAACGCAAGAATAAAACAAGTTACGAATAAGATGACGTGCGGAACACTATTCCATCGACATTCTGTTTATTTCGTCAGAGGGTAAGGTTAGAGGTCGGTAAAAGTTTTTTTTAAGCTGAATAATGTGGAACGCTAAAATAAAACAAGTAACGAATAAGATGTGCCTAACACTATTACATCGACATTCTGTTTATTTTCGTCAGAAAGGCAGGTTAGAGGTTGGTAAAGTTTTTTTTTAAAGACGAATAATGGGGAACGCTAAAATAAAACAAGTTACGAATAAGATGACGTGCGCAACACTATTTCTGGTCAGTGTGTTTACTTTCATCAGAGGGTTAGGTTAGAGGTCGTTAAAAGTTTTTTTTTTAAGCTGAATAATGGGGAACGCTAAAATAATACAAGTTACGAATAAGATCTCGTGCGCAACACTATTTCATCTACATTCTGTTTATTTTCGTCATAGGGCAAGATTTAGAGGTCGGTAAAAGTATTTTTTTAAAAGATGAATAATGGGGAACGCTAAAATAAATCAAGTTACAAATAAGACCTGGTGCGCAACACTTTTTTATCGACATTCTGTTTATTTTTGTCAGAGGGTCAGGTTACAGGTCGGTAAAAGTTTTTTTTTTTAAGGAATAATGGGGAACGCTATAATAAAACAATCTACGAATAAGATGACCGCAACACTATTTCATCGACATTATGTTTATTTTCGTAAGAGGGTCAGGTTAAAGGTCAGTAAAAGTTTTTTTTTTAAAGATGAATGATGGGGAACGCTAGAATAAAACAAGTTACGAATAAGATGACGTGCGGAACACTATTCCATCGACATTCTGTTTATTTCGTCAGAGGGTAAGGTTAGAGGTCGGTAAAAGTTTTTTTTAAGCTGAATAATGTGGAACGCTAAAATAAAACAAGTAACGAATAAGATGTGCCTAACACTATTACATCGACATTCTGTTTATTTTCGTCAGAAAGGCAGGTTAGAGGTTGGTAAAGTTTTTTTTTAAAGACGAATAATGGGGAACGCTAAAATAAAACAAGTTACGAATAAGATGACGTGTGTTACACTATTTCTGGTCAGTGTGTTTACTTTCATCAAAGGGTTAGGTTAGAGGTCGTTAAAAGTTTTTTTTTTTTAGAAGCTGAATAATGGGGAACGCGAAAATAAAACAAGTAACGAATAAGATGTGCCTAACACTATTACATCGACATTCTGTTTATTTTCGTCAGAAAGGCAGGTTAGAGGTTGGTAAAGTTTTTTTTTAAAGACGAATAATGGGGAACGCTAAAATAAAACAAGTTACGAATAAGATGACGTGCGCAACACTATTTCCGGTCAGTGTGTTTACTTTCATCAGAGAGTTAGGTTAGAGGTGGTTAAGAGTTTTTTTTTTTAAGCTGAATAATGGGGAACGCTAAAATAATACGAGTTACAAATAAGATCTCGTGCGCAACACTATTTCATCGGCATTCTGTTTATTTTCGTCAGAGATTCAGGTTAGATGTCTGTAAAAGTTTTATTTTAATGCTGAATTATGGGGAACGCTAAAAAAAAATAATTCATGAATAAGATGACGTGTGCAACACTATTTCTGGGCAGTGTGTTTACTTTCATCAAAGGGTTAGGTTAGAGGTCGTTAAAAGTTTTTTTTTTTTAGAAGCTGAATAATGGGGAACGCGAAAATAAAACAAGTAACGAATAAGATGTGCCTAACACTATTACATCGACATTCTGTTTATTTTCGTCAGAGATTCAGGTTAGATGTCTGTAAAAGTTTTATTTTAATGCTGAATTATGGGGAACGCTAAAATAAAATAAGTCATGAATAAGATGACGTGTGTAACACTATTTCTGGGCAGTGTGTTTACTTTCATCAAAGGGTTAGGTTAGAGGTCGTTAAAAGTTTTTTTTTTAGAAGCTGAATAATGGGGAACGCGAAAATAAAACAAGTAACGAATAAGATGTGCCTAACACTATTACATCGACATTCTGTTTATTTTCGTCAGAGATTCAGGTTAGATGTCTGTAAAAGTTTTATTTTAATGCTGAATTATGGGGAACGCTAAAATAAAATAAGTCATGAATAAGATGACGTGTGTAACACTATTTCTGGGCAGTGTGTTTACTTTCATCAAAGGGTTAGGTTAGAGGTCGTTAAAAGTTTTTTTTTTTAGAAGCTGAATAATGGGGAACGCGAAAATAAAACAAGTAACGAATAAGATGTGCCTAACACTATTACATCGACATTCTGTTTATTTTCGTCAGAAAGGCAGGTTAGAGGTTGGTAAAGTTTTTTTTTAAAGACGAATAATGGGGAACGCTAAAATAAAACAAGTTACGAATAAGATGACGTGCGCAACACTATTTCTGGTCAGTGTGTTTACTTTCATCAGAGGGTTAGGTTAGAGGTCGTTAAAAGTTTTTTTTTTAAGCTAAATAATGGGGAACGCTAAAATAATACAAGTTACGAATAAGATCTCGTGCGCAACACTATTTCATCTACATTCTGTTTATTTTCGTCATAGGGCAAGATTTAGAGGTCGGTAAAAGTATTTTTTTAAAAGATGAATAATGGGGAACGCTAAAATAAATCAAGTTACAAATAAGACCTGGTGCGCAACACTTTTTTATCGACATTCTGTTTATTTTTGTCAGAGGGTCAGGTTACAGGTCGGTAAAAGTTTTTTTTTTTAAGGAATAATGGGGAACGCTATAATAAAACAATCTACGAATAAGATGACCGCAACACTATTTCATCGACATTATGTTTATTTTCGTAAGAGGGTCAGGTTAAAGGTCAGTAAAAGTTTTTTTTTTAAAGATGAATGATGGGGAACGCTAGAATAAAACAAGTTACGAATAAGATGACGTGCGGAACACTATTCCATCGACATTCTGTTTATTTCGTCAGAGGGTAAGGTTAGAGGTCGGTAAAAGTTTTTTTTAAGCTGAATAATGTGGAACGCTAAAATAAAACAAGTAACGAATAAGATGTGCCTAACACTATTACATCGACATTCTGTTTATTTTCGTCAGAAAGGCAGGTTAGAGGTTGGTAAAGTTTTTTTTTAAAGACGAATAATGGGAAACGCTAAAATAAAACAAGTTACGAATAAGATGACGTGTGTTACACTATTTCTGGTCAGTGTGTTTACTTTCATCAAAGGGTTAGGTTAGAGGTCGTTAAAAGTTTTTTTTTTTTAGAAGCTGAATAATGGGGAACGCGAAAATAAAACAAGTAACGAATAAGATGTGCCTAACACTATTACATCGACATTCTGTTTATTTTCGTCAGAAAGGCAGGTTAGAGGTTGGTAAAGTTTTTTTTTAAAGACGAATAATGGGGAACGCTAAAATAAAACAAGTTACGAATAAGATGACGTGCGCAACACTATTTCCGGTCAGTGTGTTTACTTTCATCAGAGAGTTAGGTTAGAGGTCGTTAAGAGTTTTTTTTTTAAGCTGAATAATGGGGAACGCTAAAATAATACGAGTTACAAATAAGATCTCGTGCGCAACACTATTTCATCGGCATTCTGTTTATTTTCGTCAGAGATTCAGGTTAGATGTCTGTAAAAGTTTTATTTTAATGCTGAATTATGGGGAACGCTAAAAAAAAATAATTCATGAATAAGATGACGTGTGCAACACTATTTCTGGGCAGTGTGCTTACTTTCATCAAAGGGTTAGGTTAGAGGTCGTTAAAAGTTTTTTTTTTTTAGAAGCTGAATAATGGGGAACGCGAAAATAAAACAAGTAACGAATAAGATGTGCCTAACACTATTACATCGACATTCTGTTTATTTTCGTCAGAGATTCAGGTTAGATGTCTGTAAAAGTTTTATTTTAATGCTGAATTATGGGGAACGCTAAAATAAAATAAGTCATGAATAAGATGACGTGTGTAACACTATTTCTGGGCAGTGTGTTTACTTTCATCAAAGGGTTAGGTTAGAGGTCGTTAAAAGTTTTTTTTTTTTAGAAGCTGAATAATGGGGAACGCGAAAATAAAACAAGTAACGAATAAGATGTGCCTAACACTATTACATCGACATTCTGTTTATTTTCGTCAGAGATTCAGGTTAGATGTCTGTAAAAGTTTTATTTTAATGCTGAATTATGGGGAACGCTAAAATAAAATAAGTCATGAATAAGATGACGTGTGTAACACTATTTCTGGGCAGTGTGTTTACTTTCATCAAAGGGTTAGGTTAGAGGTCGTTAAAAGTTTTTTTTTTAGAAGCTGAATAATGGGGAACGCGAAAATAAAACAAGTAACGAATAAGATGTGCCTAACACTATTACATCGACATTCTGTTTATTTTCGTCAGAGATTCAGGTTAGATGTCTGTAAAAGTTTTATTTTAATGCTGAATTATGGGGAACGCTAAAATAAAATAAGTCATGAATAAGATGACGTGTGTAACACTATTTCTGGGCAGTGTGTTTACTTTCATCAAAGGGTTAGGTTAGAGGTCGTTAAAAGTTTTTTTTTTTTAGAAGCTGAATAATGGGGAACGCGAAAATAAAACAAGTAACGAATAAGATGTGCCTAACACTATTACATCGACATTCTGTTTATTTTCGTCAGAGATTCAGGTTAGATGTCTGTAAAAGTTTTATTTTAATGCTGAATTATGGGGAACGCTAAAATAAAATAAGTCATGAATAAGATGACGTGTGTAACACTATTTCTGGGCAGTGTGTTTACTTTCATCAAAGGGTTAGGTTAGAGGTCGTTAAAAGTTTTTTTTTTAGAAGCTGAATAATGGGGAACGCGAAAATAAAACAAGTAACGAATAAGATGTGCCTAACACTATTACATCGACATTCTGTTTATTTTCGTCAGAAAGGCAGGTTAGAGGTTGGTAAAGTTTTTTTTTAAAGACGAATAATGGGGAACGCTAAAATAAAACAAGTTACGAATAAGATGACGTGCGCAACACTATTTCTGGTCAGTGTGTTTACTTTCATCAGAGGGTCAGGTTAGAGGTCGTTAAAAGTTTTTTTTTTTAAGCTGAATAATGGGGAACGCTAAAATAATACAAGTTACAAATAAGATCTCGTGCGCAACACTATTTCATCGGCATTCTGTTTATTTTCGTCAGAGATTCAGGTTAGATGTCTGTAAAAGTTTTATTTTAATGCTGAATTATGGGGAACGCTAAAATAAAATAAGTCATGAATAAGATGACGTGTGTTACACTATTTCTGGGCAGTGTGTTTACTTTCATCAAAGGGTTAGGTTAGAGGTCGTTAAAAGTTTTTTTTTTTTAGAAGCTGAATAATGGGGAACGCGAAAATAAAACAAGTAACGAATAAGATGTGCCTAACACTATTACATCGACATTCTGTTTATTTTCGTCAGAAAGGCAGGTTAGAGGTTGGTAAAGTTTTTTTTTAAAGACGAATAATGGGGAACGCTAAAATAAAACAAGTTACGAATAAGATGACGTGCGCAACACTATTTCTGGTCAGTGTGTTTACTTTCATCAGAGGGTTAGGTTAGAGGTCGTTAAAAGTGTTTTTTTTTTTAAGCTGAATAATGGGGAACGCTAAAATAAAACGAGTTACGAATAAGATGACGTGCGCAACACTATTCCATCGACTTTCTGATTATTTTCATCAGAGGATTAGTTTAGAGATCAGTAAAAGTTTTTTTTTTAAAGATGAATAATGGGGATCGCTAAAATAAAACATGTTACGAATAAGATGACGTGCGCAACACTATTCCATCGACATTTTGTTTATTTTCGTCATAGGGTCAGGTTAAGGGTCGGTAAAAGTTTTTTTTTAAAGATGAATGATGGGGAACGCTAGAATAAAACGAGTTACGAATAAGATGACGTGCGCAACACTATTCCATCGACATTCTGTTTATTTTCGTCAGAGAGTCAGGTTAGATGTCTGTAAAAGTTTTATTTTAATGCTGAATAATGGGGAACGCTAAAATAAAATAAGTTACGAATTTGGAAAAGATGATGTGCAGCTGTGCACTATTTAATTTTTAAACTAATGTGTGTGGCCACCAATTTTTTTTCGCCATAAATATATTGATTATCTTCGTATGTGTTTGTGTGTGTAAAATGTTTAAAATGCCGCTTCAGGCATTCCAATTAATCTCATACTATTAAATGACGTCTGTGAAAATGACGTTTCATGGGTGTTTTTTTCACAAAGATTCAAGAGAGTCAAATAAGGTTAATCAACCAGCATTATTAACTACCACTCTCAAATTACAAGTTATTTGTTAAAAAAATAAATTAAGAGTCGCTTAAAATTAAAATTTTAGTTCCAACTGAAACTGATCTGATCCTTATAGATATAAATGAGTCCACCTTACTATCTCAGAAAGGTCAAGAAAGGTGGAAAAAGTAAGTCAAGACGACAAAAAATGACAGTTGTGTACTTGGGTATGTTATAAGATTTACGTTATTTTAAGCTTATTTTAACACAAAATCAATACAAATATAGTTTCATTTATGCCTTATAATCATATTTGTACACTTTACACAGATAATTTAGCCATCCTAACTTGAGAAAATTCGAATTAAAAAACCTAACCTAACTGTCAAACGGAACTTTTATATTGAATTTTTACGCTTATTAAATGAGAGCGCCAAGTAATTTTAACATATTTGAGTTCAGCAAGTCTAGTTTTATTAACCCACAAAATTTTATCAATTTTCGACAACTGCCGCTAAAGTGAAGTAGTTCCCCAGCGCCATTTGCCGATATTAACTACGTGTTCTGTGCTTCAAAAAAGGAATAAGAAAAAAAAGTCGTTTTTGGTGTGCAATTGGCAGCACGGGCCTTTGCCCTGAACCTTGCTTTAAAGATTTTCATACCAAAAATTAAATTTTTGAAAACTTTGTACCTACTGTTTTGTCATATTTTTAAAAACATGCCAAATGGATAATTATGCATTGTTGTGTGATATAATATGTTGTATACACTATGAAAAAGTAAAATTTTAAATAATTCTAACGTTTCATAAATTTTTTATTTCATATTTTCAATTCAACGAACGAAAATTTTCATGCAATGGATATGACGTAAATACTCGCGAGCGGTCTAGAGTTCGTGTCCGCTGTGCAAGGCCTCGCGCTCAGAGGCCATGTAGGCTTAAGAGCTTAAAAAAAATATTTGTTTGTGCCATTTTTAACAACAATTATTTCAAAAATGTGCCAAGTGCTATACATTGTCGAATACAGAAAAAAATGCTCTACAAATTGGCGTTAAAATCGGATATAGCGTCCATAAGAAAACATTGACCTGATGATCGTTTTTAAAAAACGAAACGTCGCACGGAAATATAATTGGGGATTTAGATTCCTTGCTAAAAGTGGCCATAAAAAAGTTTTAACAGAAATGAAATTCGACATTAAATGAAAAAGTTACAGAAAAAAATGCTCTACAAATTGGCGTTAAAATCGGATATAGCGTCCATAAGAAAAAATTGACCTGATGATCGTTTTAAAAAAACGAAACGTCGCACGGAAAATATAATGGGGGATTTAGATTCCTTGCTAAAAGTGGCCATAAAAAAGTTTTAACAGAAATGAAATTCGACATCAAATGAAAAAGTTACAGGCAAAAAACCAAAATCCACTTTTTTCCCTATATCTCAAAAACTAAAAGAGCTAGATAAGTTCTGTTTGCTTCAAATTATTAAGCACCTGAATATACAACTTTGCCCTAATTTAACCGAAGTCGTAACTCTTACCGTTTACGAGATCCCCATAGTGGCCCTCGAAAAACGTGAACCCTGTACACGAAATGTTAATTATTTTGCAAACTTCTTTTTGACACAAACGGCGCCTCATATTTATTAATTGTTATAAAAGTTGTAATAACTTTACTTACATGAAAAAAAAAGTTATAGTAAGTTGGCCCTGAACGTTATTATTGTTTTATTTAATAAACAAAACAAAAGCCATTCATTTATCAACATTAATACAGTTTCTTTATTTAATAAATAAAATATGGAACTTGCAATTTGCTCAAAAAATGTTTATATTCGTGTAGGTAAATATTATCAATTGTTTTTTTTTTTATAACAATCGACATATCGTTGAAATGCTTTGATTTGTGTATCATCGTATTAGATACCTACATACAAAAATCAAACATTGATTTTGTAACTAAAAATGTGCTACGAAAAAAATCGTTATCTGATTATTTCATATGCGAATATATCACAATACGCAATATTACAGATTTTTATTTTGTGAACTGTGCCTATAGAAAAGATATACAGGGTGATTGAAATTCGAGTTTAAGCATGGGGATCTCGCTTATTATAATAGCTAGAGTATAGGTTTAAATTTGGCAAAGTTGCTAAATTAGGTGCTCATTAATAATCCAAAGAGAAATTGGAAATATATCAAACGGTAACCGAGAAAATTAGGAAAAACTGGAAAGTCCATTTTTGAAAATCGTTTATAACTCCTTTGGAGTTTGAAATATTTTAAATGTGTAAAAAAGCTGCCCAAGCAACATTTTAAGCCGAATCGGATGGTGGTCACAAATTTTTTCTAGGTCGATTCGTTTTTCTTTCAGACAACCAACTTTGTTTTTTCTTATAGGCAGCATATCGCGTTTTTCTTCATTATTAAAATTTATTTTTACAACTAACAGGCCTTCAAAACTTTTAGTTTGTTGATCGGTTGTCATGAAACAAAATAATTGTTTTTTTTTCCATGGCAACCTTGATTTTTATCTTAAGATTTTGCATTTTTTTAGGTTATTTCGCTTATTTTTAAAAATAGACAAACAAAATAAAAATCTGACTTTCGCCATCTTATAGCGAACCAAATCTGCAAAACATTTTTCCTTTGGCGTTTTTGTGTATTCGCAACAATAGCCAAGATATTTAAGTTTGAACATTTTGATCGATTTCGGTTTTATCGTTATATCACGCAAGCCATGGAATTTTTAAACAAAACAAGATCTGTTTTAAAATACACTCCTAAATAGCTAACTTTTGTCCCATTTAACCAACCTTGTAATTTCATTATTTACGGAGATAACAATAGTGTCCCATTGAAAAGTGAAACACCCTGTATAATATAAGTTATTTTTATGGAGCAAAGAATATGTCGATGTTAGCCAGTGGAATGAATCTAAATAAAATTAAATGGTTAAATGCTTTTGCAATAAGCGTAAAAACTTATCTTTAAATTAGCATGGGTAACGAAGTTGTACAATGACTACTATTATGTCGTGATATTATCGGGGCTAGATAGTTACCTACTTTTTCAATTAAACATTTATAATTCTATAATTTCAGGACCTGATGCTTCCTATAATTTCAACTCTGGCATCAATAATTATCCGTAATCAAGTCATGTTAGGGACAGTGTAAATTAGAGTGGGCTTTATGAGTTGGAATTATAAAGATTATGACGCTCAAAGTATAAAAAAGTCGCTATCAGCATTACTCAATTCATTTCATAACATAGAACTTATCATAATAATATGAATTATGTACACCTTTACTTTTTTACGCAATACTGAATATAGAAAATTAACCAGTAAACCGGGTGTAACTGAGTTCTGGTACACCCCCTTTTTTTCTTTAGTTTTGATTTTAGATAAATGAAATTTTAGATGCGTCTGTGTAAGAAATCGGATTATTACATTATTGGTATAGATGTACACATTTGTTTCACTTCCGGTTTCGCCGGAAATGGCCATAATTTTGTTATTTCAAATGGAACACCCTGTATATTTTTACATTTTTGAAAAGATGAAGCGATTTTGGATACAACGGCACTATTTTAGTTCTCTTATAACCTCAAATAGTTTTTGGACGAAAATTAATTTTTTTATTGAGTGTGCCTTGACCTGCATAAATTGAATTTTATTATGTCAGCAAGTGTACGAAAAACGTTTGCATTTGGGTTACTTTAAAGTTTTTATAATCAATTTTTTGACAGAAAGTCAATTATTTTTAATGGAACGGTAGTGGTACATGCGGTTATTTCAATAGAGAATTTTCTGACGAATACAACAATACCAATAACTTATATTTGTGTTGAAACGCTGCAAAATACGCAAAATAATAATGTATGTATATGTGAATGTAAGGCCTGTCGCGCACGGGCGATATTTTTACCACGCAACTAAAAGTTGCATGATTAACAATCTCCTGATTGCGCACGGGCGATAAAAGTCCGTCGGCAGAGTTCATTTGTGAAGGTGAACTTTAACGAATTAGCTGCTCTAATTTTAAGAAAACGAAAAAAACTTGGTACCTACTAGTGAGGATGTAAAATTTCGAATAAAGTAAAGTTATTGGACGAAGTCGAAATTTTTAAGTAACTTTATTGCGTAATTTTTTTAAAAAATTTTATGAACATGTAATAACTGTAAACATAAAATAATCAAACACAAAACAATGGTTTATGGTTTATTTATAGGTACTTTTGATTAAAAATATTATAAGGGTACTTTCCTATGCTTCTTATGGGCAAATGTACTTATTGATAAAATCTTCATAATCAATATTTCTGAATGTTTTTTATTTTATACATCAAAGTACTAAATATTTAAGCTTTTCTTGTGACAATGTGGGTGGTCCAAATTCGATGCGATTGCATGGGTATCTCGGTTAATATTTAAGATAGAGAAACGGCTAAATTACCAAAAATGTGCAGTTTTTTGAGACAAACTCAGAACCGTTTTCAAAAATATTCTATCATTTCCGGTTTTCGAGTTATCGATTAAAAAGTGTTTTTTTGTCATATTAATAATGTGTCATATCTCTGTTATTGTTGTAAATATCGAAAATATTTATGGAGATTATTTTTAATGTTTAATTTAATTAAAATTTTTTACACTCGCCGATAAAAAGTTATGACACAAACTTACCT
This sequence comes from Elmis aenea, assembly GCA_947652605.1. NCBI lineage: Eukaryota > Metazoa > Arthropoda > Insecta > Coleoptera > Elmidae > Elmis > Elmis aenea. The sequence goes on along the minus strand of OX393583.1, from coordinate 13,383,347 downwards.
TTTTATAAATGGGAACAATAGTTGGCCATGACCCTTTTAAATTCCTTATTTTTTTCTCATTCCAAATATATAAGGTTCGATGTATTTATTTTTAATAATACGCAAGTTATGAAGGTTTTTTAGTTTTTTTTTCTAAGAAAATGATAGTAGGCTGTGAAAAAAAAACAAGGTGTAAAACCTTTTAAAACCCATTTGGTACAAGTTACGATGGTTTTGTAATTTGTTTTTGAGATAAGACATTGTAAATATTTAAACATAAGATAACAACATAGTCGGAATCAGCAGTAATGCAGTATATTGCTGTTTATCTTATGTTCAAAAATTTTTGATGTTTATCTCCACAACAAATTAAAAAACTTGTACCACATCAGTTTTATAAGGTTTTACACCTTCTTTTTTTTTGTTTTCACTGCCTACGATGATTTTCTTAAAAAAAAAACTAAAAAACCTTCATAACTTTCGTATTATTAAAAATAAACACATCGACCCTCATATATTTGGAATGAGAAAAAAAGGAAACTATTGTTCCCATTAAAAAAAGGTAAGTTTGTGTCATAACTTTTTAACGGCGAGCGTAAACATTTTTTTTTTGTATAATTAAATTAAACATAAAAATATATAAAAATAATCTTCATAAATATTTTCGATATTTATTTACAACAATAACAGAGATATGACACATTATTGTTTTGACAAAAAAATACTTTTTATTCAATAGCTCGAAAACCGGAAATGATAGAATATTTTTGAAAACGGTTCTAAGTTTGCCTCAAAAAACTGCACATTTTTGGTAATTTAACCGTTTCTCTATCTTAAATATTAACCGAGATACCCATGCAATCCCATCGAATTTGGACCACCCACCAGGGTGAGCAAATTTCGATATTTTCATAGGGAATCTAGGTAACTATAAAAGTTATCGAAAAACGGACCCCGCTTCTTCGATCTCTTTTTTCGAGAAAAAGTTAATGGTTAAAACTAATATTGGTTATCGTCTTTTGTTTTCGAGCTATTACCGACAACTCGATTTTTCGACTTTTCGTTTTATGACTATATCTCGCTTGTTCATGAAAATGAAGAAAAATAATGTTGACGTTCTACGGCACTTTTTTGATAAGAATACAGTGGCGTAGACAATTTTTCAAAAAACCAATCGAAATTCGAGTTATGACATAAAGTAATATTTTTTTAAATAGAACCCATAGTTGGTTGTGGCATCACGAGAAAGAGGATTTTTTCCCCATTCAAATGATATATAGGGTGTTTCATAATTGAATGCTGATCCTTAGGGGTATTATTCCTTGGATGATTTTAAGAAAAAAAGTTCATATCAATGTAGGTCCGCAACCGCCGTATTTTTGAGATACAGGGTGTTAAAAAATCGTCGGTAAAAGATATCGAGAAAAACGTGCCAAAATCTTACACTCAACATTTAAATCGGGTCGTCGGGAGCGAGAGTTTCGTCAAAATTTGACAATTTGACAATTCGACGTGACCTTTGAACGCTCGAACCTCCTCCGATTCGACCTTTTCGCACATGTATCGTACCGATTCGGAATCGTCTCGCCCTCCCCGACAAGTACGTACCAAACAATCCCACTTTCGAGTTAAATTCAGACCACGAACGAGAAAAAGTGCAGGCGCGCGCACGCACTACATACTAACGAACGTCGAAAGCATTTTTGAAAGAGCAATTAAAAATACTCGGGAGCGTCTAAAAATCGCGAACTTCTTTGACGGGTCGTATAAAGGATTGAATTTTAATATGTGCACGCTCAGGACCTTGAAAAAAAAAACGTTTGCAAACGTTATTAATTAAAACGTGCAAAAATGTTCGTATTTACGTCGCGCGCGCCCGCACTACACACTAACGAACGTCGAGAGCCTTTTCTCAAAAGCGATTAAAAATACTCAGGGGTGTCCGAAAACCGCGATTTCTTTTGTAAAATCGTGTAAAGGGTCGAATTTTAATATGTGCACGCTCCGGACCTCGGCATAAGTTATTAAGTAAAACGTGCAAAAATGTTAGTACCTACATGATGAAAACGTCTTCGCGTGCACGCACTGTCAAACTTTGACAAAATAATAGAAACCCTCAGACCTTCTCCACTTTAGCTTTTTGTACATGTATCATACCAATTCTGAATCGACACGCTCTCTCCTGCATATACATAGCAAACAATCCCACTTTTGAATTGAATTTTGACTTTAGAATATGAAAATACGATGACACTGTACGAATATTGATTTATTCGGTTTTAAAGAGCAATGACAAGTGTTGTAAATAAAAATTTGAGCCAATCGATCCGATAAGTTATAATCAATATATCTTGGGAACATAGAGACACGAAACGTGCACCAAAGGAAAGGTAATTTTTTGCCCAAAAAGATTTCTATTCGGACCCATTGGGTGCGAGCGCAAAGCGCGAGTAGTTTGATTACCAATTTAATAGAATTTGAGAAGCATTAGGTGCGAGCGCGGAGCACGAGTAGTACGAATATATTTATTCTAATTTAAAAAGCAATAACGAGTGTTGTAAACCGATCGATTAATCGCATTCAAAAAAAGTGACCCGCCTGGCTCAGCGCGAGTAGTATGACGCAATTTTCTTAATTTTGAAAAGCAATTGCGAGTATTGTAAATAAAAATTTGAGCCAATCGATTGATCATCTCCGGCTTAGTTATAATCGATATATCTCGGGAACTGAGCCAATTAGGGACATGGGAATTGCACCAAACGAAAGATAATTTTTTGCGAAAAAAGAATTTTACGCGCAAAGAGAATTCTACGCGCAAGCCGGGATCTAGCGGTGAAGAAGCCCCGAAGGGGCTCCGGAATCGCTAGTACAATTATAAAACAAATAAATTTAAACGACGTGATTTTTAAAACAAAATTATTACCTTGCGCTCTGGATTCGATGTCTTTACTTGTGTCTTCAATTATTTCTAAAAGGGCTTGATAAATTTCATAAATATTAATTTTCAAGTTTTATTTCTTCTACATAGGTTTTAAAATAAGCTTTAAACTACTTAGAATTTAGTACTTAAATGTTGCAAGATGAATGATTTGAACAATGTGGGGTTTTGGCACGAAATGAAAATAAATACAGTGTGTCCAAAAAGTAACGTAACGGATCAATATCTCGTCTTGTAACAATTTCACAAAAAAAAGTTTCATACAAAAGTTGTTTGTGGTAATTTACTACATGACCTTAAATTATTTTCAACTATACAGGGTGTTCCATTATCGCGCTATAGCAAAAACAAAGATTTTTTTAAATGGAACACCCTGTATATTTTTAGGTCTTCGAATGTTATTTTTTAACCTCTACATGAATGTCTTTTCATTTTTTGATTTTGTGACGGTGTTGCCAACTTATTAATATTTTTCCGAAAAATCTCACATAAGCAGGGTTAACTTTAAAAAATCAAAGCGACCTCGTTTCTTGAAGTTAAGAAATAAGTTTTAACAACAATGTTAGTCCGGTTAGGGAGCAACATTTTAATAATAAAAAATTTAAATTTATTGATACAGGGTGTTCACAAAAAAATGCCAAACTGTCCAAACTTCAAAATGACATAACTCATTTTTTTCAAATGTAAACACCCTTGTTTTATTATGCTATTCGATAGCATTTTTTCTCCCCTTCAATTTTCATAAAGAGTGTCTTATGTCTAAACCCCGTAGTTGTTGAGATATTCAATACCTTTCAAAAAAGTAGCCATTTAATTGCATTTTTATGCACCGAAGTAGGCCGCGCTTACGCAAAACAAGTGCCAAAATGTAAGCAAGTGTCAACTTAACATTTGAATAAGTTTAGAATTTAAGCGGATATTAATTACGTAATAAAATTAATCGTTTTTATTCAAAAACTATGAAAAGTAACAAATTGAAAATACATAAAAGAGAAACGACTACAATATTCCATTTTTAGTAGAAGTGGACCCACCAGGTGCCTGCCAGATCACCTGATTTGACAAAACTTGACTTTTCTTTGTGGGGATACGTGAAAGGAATTGTGTATAACGAACCACCGAAAACAGCAAATTTATTGCAACAACGAATTGTTGACGTTTTTACAAGTATTTCACCTGAAATATTAAGAAGAGTGCAAAGATCTTTTCAGCAGAGAATAGATTTGTACCTGGATGAAAATAAAAGACATTTTGAACATTTATTGTAGTCGTTTCTCTTTTATGTATTTTCAATTTGTTACTTTTCATAGTTTTTGAATAAAAACGATTAATTTTATTACGTAATTAAATTCTAAACTTATTCAAATGATAAGTTGACACTTGCTTACATTTTGGCACTTGTTTTGCATAAGCGCGGCCTACTTTGGTGCATAAAAATGCAATTAAATTGCTACTTTTTTGAAAAGTATTGTATATCTCAACAACTACGGGGTTTAGACATAGGACACCCTTTATGAAAATTGAAGGGGAGAAAAAATGCTATCGAATAGCATAATAAAACAAGGGTGTTTACGTTTGAAAAAAATGAGTTATGTCATTTTGAAGTTTGGACAGTTTGGCATTTTTTTGTGAACACCCTGAATCAATAAATTTAAGTTTTTTATTATTAAAATGTTGCTTCCTAACCGGACTAACATTGTTGTTAAAACTTATTTCTTAACTTCAAGAAACGAGGTCGCTACGATTTTTTAAAGTTAAGCCTGCTTATGTCAGATTTTTCGGAAAAAAATTAATAAGTTGGCAACACTGTCACAAAATCAAAAAATGAAAAGACATTCATGTAGAGGTTAAAAAATAACATTCGAAGACCTAAAAATATACAGGGTGTTCCATTAAAAAAAAATCTTTGTTTTTGCTATAGCGCGATAATGGAACACCCTGTATAGTTGAAAATAATTTAAGGTCATGTAGTAAATTACCACAAACACCTTTTGTATGAAACTTTTTTTTGTGAAATTGTTACAAGACGAGATATTGATCCGTTACGTTACTTTTTGGACACACTGTATAACCCAAAATATGCAAAACGTAAATTTGCCGCCCCTTTGATTAGCCGGTCAACCTGCCACCCTATACGCGAAATAGCAAGTTTTGTAGTGTGTTAGCCCGTTAAAATGAGCAACCTATAAGAACAACCAAAAATGTCACAGTTTAACGAAAGATTCCAAGCCATGAATAAACGTTAAACATTAGGTTCAAAGCTTAAGCTTCAGATGAACTCCAAGCTTGGGGCATTTAAAAAAAAAAATGCTAAACAAGCCCCGCAAAAAATATTTTAAGTCTACCTCCCGTACTCGCTACTATTCGAAGATTTCCTTATGAGCAAAGGCCTCTTGTCGATGCTCCAGGATTTGGACCCCATATCCAATCGATTAAAATCACAGACACTTGAATAAAAATTACGAAAACTGTCACTTTCACTCAAACCAACATACAGAACGATATTTTAAAAACTACTTGAACGGTCATAGAACACCGACTGTCGTGTAAAAATCGACTTAAAACTGTGTTACTATCCACGCGAAAACACCAACAACACGCTATCTCTCTTCTACCGCCGTCAGCGAGCGAAGAGTGTGCTAATATCAATGACAGTTTAAAAAAATCCTCAAACGCGATATTGAAGCATGTGACTCTTACGAATATTTATCACGTTTCACCAATACAAAACAAAACACGCGCGATAGACCTATCTAGTTAATCTAATTCGAATAGAATTCCTAAAAATCCGCGTAAGTTCATTGAGAAAAACCGGTCACGTGTCGAATTTATAACAAAAAAGCAGCGGTTCGCGTGAAACAGCTGAACAACTAAAAACCAACGAATAACTTAGATCAGCCGAATAACTTAAAACAAATGAATATGTAAGTACGTGTACACGATATTGCTTTGGTAATCAGCGGAATAATTGTTTATATTTTTATTGCGTTAGGTTTAATATAAAAACCGGTCAAGTGTCAAATTAAAAACAAAAAAGTACGGGTAAAACAGCTGAACAACTAAAAACAAACGAATAACTTAAAACAAATTAAAATGTACTTGTGCGCGATATTGCTTTGGTAATCAGCGAAATTAATGTTTATATTTTCATTAAGTTAGTTTTGATACCGCCTTGCGTATTTTTTGTTATATCCACGAATAAAATATATATTAGAGTCAAGGTGAAGATCAATTAAATCTGTTGTTCGACTTCTAAGATATTCTTCGTGTAAAAGTATCGACGATTGTACAGGTATTTATTTATCAAGGTAAGACTTCCTCCTTGCCAAGTTGTTTCATTGAGGACTATCCCTCACATTTTTGTTATTAACAATTTCATTGAATTTGGCGAATGGCAATTAACATGAAGTGAAAAGAAATATCGTTTAAATAATCGAGTCTGTTTAACTTAATGGGAATTGTTCAAGCGTTATTTACAGTTGTTTAAGGCAAACAAACAGAAACTTTATAGAACACATTTCATTTGTTTTATTTCGACCCTTGCTTGTTTATCATAATAATTGTGAACTGGAAATAATGTAAATCGGGTTATGTTGATATTTTAAATCCTTTTTTGCTAATGCCTTAGTAAGAGGTATACAATACATTCATATTATGACTATAGTTACAGCGTTTCTCAACCTTTTTTGGTTCGCGGACCGGCAAAATTTGCAAAAAAAAATTCGCGGACCGGTTTTTTTTTTCTGCCAATTTTTTTTTACTAGGTATGAAAGAACTAGTACATAAGTTAATAGTAACATTTTTATTATCATTACTTACAATAATAGTTTAATGTAAGGATAAGTAATTATTCTAATTATTATACAGGGTGTTTCTTAAATATTGCAAAAAAGTTTGGGAGGTGATTTCTTATCGAAAATTAAGGGGTATCTTTTATATAAAATTTTTTCCTTAGACGTCTCCTTTCGGAGTTAGACCCCCCTAAAGGGGAGCGGTAAAATTAGGTTTTTATTTTATTTCTCAAATTTTGATAAATATAGGAGAATGATATTTGATAGATGTTTTATACTTATTAAAAGGTTTCCCATAGTAATATTTTTAATCATCTCCCACCTTCATTCACAAGGGCCTGACGACCCCTGTTGGTTTTTTTTATCAGAACTTTTTGATGAGTAAAAATGTTGTAATTAAAAATATGTTCTTTTAAAGCTTAATTTATTTAGAAACTTTTTTTACTTTCTGTTGTTTTTCGTAAATCTACAATTTTTGAGTAAAAAATTAAATAAGTAAACATGAACCATCAAATATTCCAATATGATCATATTGGATAGAATTGACGAGTGTAATTCACATATTACATCTACCAAATATCATTCTCTCTCCTACATTTATCAAAATTTGAGAAATAAAATAAAAACCTAATTTTAACACTCCCCTTCAGGGGGGCGTAACACCGAAAGGAGACGTCTAAGAAAAAAATTATGAGAGACACCCCTTAATTTTCGAAAAGAAATCACCTCCCGAATTTTTTCGTAATATTTAAGAAACCTTTGATAAAAATCACAATTATAAAAAAAATAATGTTTGGTAAAATTCATTGTCAGGAATGGAGCGCACTCCTTTCCCGAACATTATGCATTAGAGGAATTTATCTTCAGTGCCGTGCTTATCATAAATTACGTAAATTTAAACTTAGTTTAAAATATTTTTCTTTCGTATTTTTATAAATTAAAATTTTATTATTTTTTTTTTAACGCGGACAGGTAAAAATTCTCCGCGGACCGGTCAAATTTCTCCGCGGACCGGCGGTTGAGAATAGCTGTATTAGTAGATATGATTATTTTAATTTCGCATTACATTTGTTTTAATATCACTGTTAAAAATGTGACATAATAGACAAGCAAGGGTCGAAATAAAACAAATGAAGTCGCTTATTTTTAAAAATAGACAGATAAAATATTATATCATTGTAAAGAGGAAAAATTATCTTTAAATCTGTCATAACCTACTACCACTGCCATTTAAAAAAAAGTTGTTTTGTCAAATATCTCGCACGGTAATTTATAAATAAAAATCTGACTATCGCCATCTTATAGCAGACAAAATCTGCAAAACATTTTTCCTTTGGAGTTTTTGTGTATTCGCAACGATAGCCGAGATATTTTAAGTTTAAACATTTTGGTCGATTTCGGTTTTTTCGTTATATCACGCAAGCCATGGAATTTTTAAACAAAACAAGATCTTCTTTAAAATACACCCCTAAATAGCTAACTTTAGTCCCATTTAACCAACCTTGTTTTTCATTATTTACGGAGATAGCAATAGTGTCCCATGAAAAAGTGAAACACCCTGTATAAGGGTTGATGTAGTTATTTTCAATAATACGCAAGTTGCGAAGGTTTTTAATTTTTTTTAAAGAAAAACATAGGCTTTGAAAACAAAAACAAAAAATAAGGTGTAATAACTTTTAAAACACATTTGGTACAAGTTACGAAGATTTTCTAATTTGTTGTTGCGATAGACATTGTATATATTTGAACATAAGATAACACCAATATAGTCGGAATCAGCAGTTTTGTAGTATATTGTTATGTTCAAATATTTATAATGTTTATCACAACAAATAAAACCTTTGTAACTTGTACCAAATGAGTTTTAAAAGGTCTTACACCTTCTTTTTTTACATCCTACTGTTTTGACTTCGTAACTTGCGTATTATTGAAAATAACTACATCAACCCTTATATACAGTCTGTTCTACAAAATGGGCCCAAGAGTTTTATGGCGAAACCGCATATATTCTCCAACTTCTTTCGCAGTTAGGTTATGCAAGTCAATAGAGGCTACATTTTAAAAATATTTTCAAACATACAGGGTGCTCCAAAAAAGAGTGGCTTATCAAAGTTATACTTTTTCTTATGGAACACCCTGTGTATTTTTACATTTTTGGATTCCTCTTTAAATTTAATTCAAAAAATGTTTAAGGTTATACGGGTCTAAAGTCAACCGTTCTCGTGAAAATTGCATTTTCATGAAGATACAGTATTTTCAAAAATTTTCAACATTTAAAAACTTTGAGAAGTCTGAAGAAATTCGCTTGGAGATAAGATTGACAATAGATTATGTAGCACTTTGCACCACCTACATTTTTAAAATATTATACAGGGCGTTTTTTACGCTTGGTCAAACTTGTGAAACTTTAAACATCGATAACTCATTTTTTTTAAATACAACACCCTATATTTTTTACACCGTCTTATAGAAAATTTAATTCTCTTTCGAAAACATAAAAGCTGTTTTTCACCTAAAATTGGTATTTTCCGAGATTTTGCGATTTTATTGTGAATTATTAGGGCAATGTAATATTTTCAAGTAGGCTATAAAGGTAGACAGCGGTAATTTGAAACAATTGAAAGAAAAAACAAGACACTTATAATTTTATAGTTTGACTACACACTTTTGACATATTTTTATAGGAAAGTTGTAGTTTTACCATACTTACGTTTAAATAGAGATTTTTTAAAATTATTTATGCATTTATTGATTGGACCAGTGTTATAAGATAATTAATAAATCCTATAAACCATTTTTTGTCTATTTACGATACGAAACTACGACACTCTACCGAAAACAGTACCAATCATGTTTATTTTTTAAATGTAAAATTAGACAAATCAGTATTACTTTTTTTTTTTAAATCAGCGTTCCGTGCTCGTACCTAATACATTATCAATCGGTTTATAGGACTTGGCAAACGATCAACCTCAATTATATGAAAAATATTGGGGCCCTGATGAGAAACCTATATTTAAACGTAAAAATGGTAAATCTACAACTTTCTTATTAAAAAATGTCAAAAATGTGTAGGCAAACGACAAAATTATAAGTTTCTTGTTTTTTCTTTCAATTGTTTCAAATTACCGTTGTCTACCTTCATAGCCTACTTGAAAATATTACTTTGCCCTAATAATTAACAATAAAATCGCAATATCTCGGAAAATATCAATTTAAGGTGAAAAACAGTATTAATGTTTTCGAAAGACAATTAAATTTTCTATAAGACGGTGTAAAAAAATATAGGGTGTTGTATTAAAAAAAAATGAGTTATCGAAGTTTAAAGTTTCACAAGTTTGACCAAGTGTTACATAATCTATTGTCAATCTTATCTCCAAGCGAATTTCTTCAGACTTCTCAAAGTTTTTAAATGTTGAAAATTTTTGAAAAAACTGTTGTTTCATGAAAATGCAATTTTCACGAGAACGGTTGACTTTAGACCCGTATAACCTTATACATTTTTTGAATTAAATTTAAAGAGGAATCCAAAAATGTAAAAATATACAGGGTGTTCCATAAGAAAAAGTATAACTTTGATAAGCCACTCTTTTTTGGAGCACCCTGTATGTTTGAAAATATTTTTAAAATGTAGCCTTTATTGACTTACGTCATCTAACAGCGACAGAAGTTGGAGAATATATGCGGTTTCGCCATAAAACTCTTGGGCCCATTTTGTAGAACAGACTGTACCTATTTCGAATGAGAGAAAAATAAGGAATTTAAATAGGCCATAGCAAACTATAGCTTTCATTTAAAAATGGTAATTTTGTGTCATAACTTATTAACGACAATGGTGAAAAGTTCTTTTTTTTTCTTAGTATTATCGAATTTTACATAAACATATCTAAAAAGGAACTTTAAAATTTTATTCGATATTTACTACAATAACGGACGTGTGACACATTATTAATATCATACAAAAACACTTTTTTCTAATAACTCAAACCCGGTAGTGATAGAATGTTATTGAAAAAGGCTCTGACTTTGTCTCAAAAAAATGCACATTTTTGGTAATTTAACCGTTTCTCTATCTTGAATATTAATCGAGATGTCCATGTAATTCCATAGAATTTGGACCACCCTGTACATACGTTATATAGGATACTAGGCGATTTACCCGGCGTTGCACGGGTGATTACAATTCTCTTTTATCAATCACAGACTACTCGCGCTCCGCGCTCGCGCTCGGCGGACGTTTCCGACCGTTCCCGGGCATTTCCAGCCGTTCTTTATACGACGTTTGATCCGTCAGGTGCTAAATAGTTACTGTGCAAAATTTGGTCCCGATGGGTCAACGGACCTAGGATTCTATAGCGAACAAACAAACACACAAACAAGCTCTTTTATATATACCGGGTGTAACTGAAATCAGGCTCACCCCTTTTTTTTTCTTTAGTTTTGAATTTAGACAAATGAAATTTTAGACATGTAACATTTGCAAAAAACTGGATTATTTAAACATGGGTACACTTTTGTTTCACTTCCGGTTTCGCCGGAAATGACCATTACTTTGTTATTTTAAATGGAACACCCTGTATATTTTTACATTTTTGGAAAGAGAGAACGATTTTGAATACAACTGTACCATTTTGGTTAATTTTTATAACCTCAAATAATTTTTTGACAAAAATTAAATATTTTATTAAGTGCGCCGTGACCCGCATAAATTAACGCATAAATTAAATTTTATTTAGTCAACAAGTGTCCCAAAAACGGTTTTGTAAGAAAACACAAAAAAAGCATTTGTTTTGTTGCCATTTGGCATAGTCAACTATGATTATTAGGATATCTTACCAAAATCTTACAATAATTTGAAATTTTTAATGCCTGCTCCTAATAAAAATACCAAGTTATTGGTATTGTTGAATTCGCCAGAAAATACTCTATTTAAATAACCGCATGCGCCACTATCGTTCCATTTAAAAAAATTGATTTTTTGTCAAAAAACCAATTTCGCAACCTTTAAGGTCTATTAAAGCAGCCCAAATGTCAATTAAAATTTACAAAACCGTTTTTTTGACACTTTTTGACATAATAAAATTCAATTTATGCGGGTCACGGCACACTTAATAAGAAATTTAATTTTTGTCAAAAAATTATTTGAGGTTATAAAAATTAACCAAAATGGTACAGTTGTATCCAAAATCGTTTCCTCTTTCCAAAAATGTAAAAATATACAGGGTGTTCCATTTAAAATAACAAAGTTATGGTCATTTCCGGCAAAACCGGAAGTGAAACAAAAGTGTACCCATGTTCAAATAATCCAGTTTTTTTGCAAATGTAACATGTATAAAATTTCATTTGTCTAAATTCAAAACTAAAGAAAAAAAGGGGGTGAGCCTGATTTCAGTTACACCCGGTATAGATTAACAACCTTCTTGCTGTTACGATGTTTTAGAGTTTTAGATCATAATGATGGTCAATTGTTTCTTTTTTTGTTTAAAAAAGCGTATGTGTAAGGTATATATTAATACCTACTAACAATTTTAATTTCTGAAAATTTTCAAGGAAATAATTAATTGTTTTATTTACTATAATGCATCGATTTTCAAGAAAAGGGATCTATGATAGCTTGAATATTGTCTTATAAGCAAAAAAAATAAATAAATAAAAATAAACTTAATTCGAGTTTTATGTAATTTACAATTAATTTGAATAACACTGTGTGTTTCGTTGCATCAATGAAATACTCATTTTTTTTTTGTAAAATAGAAAAAAAAAACTATATTGTATAGGGTATTTTGTTCTAAACTTAACCGTTAACTAGTAATTCCTTTTTTACAAAATTTTGAAAACTATTGCACTTTAATCAAAAATTAATAATCAGCTAACTGTATAAGATTATAAAATATTCTTATAAAGTTGTATAGGGTGACTTGTGGGAAACGGACGTTTTTTGAATGAACAGAACTCGGTTGATTTTCAAGTTTTTTGTTTGTTTTTTTTGCAAAGTGAAGAATAACATCTGCCATTTGATATAACAAAGTCAAGTATCCTCTTGAACGAAAAGTTGTTTGTTTTTTGTTTGTTTTTATCCAAGTATACAAATGAATGAACAGAACTCGGTTGATTTTCAAGAAAAAGCAAACTTATTTATTACAAATTGAGAAACAACATATGCTATTTGATTTACCATAATTATTTAGTTATGGAACATTATATCCATCAGGTGGCGGCCACCCTCCTGAATGCAAGTTTCAAGTCTCTGCCTGAAGTCACTCATGACTCGGCCTAGCAGCTGTGCGTCAATTAAATGCGTCTCTTCTGTAATGCCATCTTTCCTCCCTTAGTGTACGCGGTTTGTGGGCAAAAAGAAGTTCTTTTAAGTGCCCCCAAAAGAAAAAGTCGCAGGAAAATAAGTTTGGTGATCTTGGGGGCCACGGCAAGTCACCGAAACGCGAAATGACGCGGCCAGGGAACGTGTTTCTAACAACTTCCATGGATGCGTTTGCACTATATGCTTTTCGTTCAAGAGGATACTTGACTTTGTTATAGCAAATGGCAGATGTTATTCTTCATTTTGCAAAAAAAAACAAAAAAAAAAAAACTTGAAAATCAACCGAGTTCTGTTTATTCAAAAAACGTCCGTTTCCCACAAGTCACCCTGTATAACCTAAGCTTGAATTTTAAATACTATTTCCAAAAGTTTAAACATTAAAAAGCACAGCAATAAATTTAGTTACCATGACGGATGACGAACATTGAAACATAGTGAATTAAATTAAAACAATAATTCAAGAAATACAAGTGCTACAAATGAAACATTTTGATTATTTTTCAACGACAAATTATCTACAGGGTGTTTCTTAAATATTGCGAAAAATTTTGGGAGGTAATTGAGTAAAAAAAAACAAATAAGTAACCATGCACTATTAAATATTCCTATACGTATAAAACGATTCATTTTGGTGGTTGTCATGGTTTGTTTATGTTCATATTGGGTAGAATTGAAGGACGTTTTAGAGTTGTCGCCGTGTAAACGTCAAAATGAATTACACGCGTCAGTTTGCTTATAACTTGTTTATTCGAAATCAAACTCAAAATATTTTTCGACATTATTGGGACACTTTTTTGCGTTAATTTAAAATTTGTTAATACATTTTACCTATCTTCATTAGTCAGATGTAACCTTAGTGAGTGAGTGAGTGCGTGCGTCCCACTTGTTTCCTAAGGTTACATCTGACAGCCACCGCTATCGCCACCGCCACCGCGTCGGTCTGTGGAAACCTTTATGCATATGTAAATAGACAAAAAAAAAAGAAAAACCATCCGTATTTTATCTTCCTCATTGATTTTTGTTGCTAACCGCATCGATAAAAAATAACAGTAACTATCGATTTGTACACATCAAAAAAAAAAAAATTACTAGATTTTTGAACGAACTGAAGGTGGATATGTATTGCCTATAGTGTGTACAACATTTTCATTAACTATCAAGCCAATCGCAAAAGTTTCGAACTTTTTCCAAAACAAATTGCAAAAGTATGTACTTCGTATTGTTTCTTCAAAGGCTTCGAAACCTGTAATATTTTTTAAAGAGGCAAACTGAAATAGATATGTGTTTCTTAAAGCGTTTCTATGTCTGTTAAGTTAGCCCAAATGTTGCTATATTTTGCTTCGTTGCTGGTCCAGCTAGGCCACTAGTGTACCACATAATAAAGTACAGAAGTGGTGTTCACACAAGGGTTAATCAGTTTATATAAAAAAAATACACTATGTTATTTAAAAAAAAAAGCTGACTATCGCCAGTCTGACAATCATAGTAAAAAAAAATATTTTTTAGCGATCTCAAAAAACAACAAGGAGTTTTCTCTTAAAATAACCAAGTTATAGGGGTGCGACAGTCAAACTGAATCACCCGTTATAATGGGAATACATCAGATAAACATAAAGTCTGTTTTACACTACACTATTTTTTAGTTTAAGAAAATCGTATACGATTTTCTAGTACGGTGTCAATCAGAAATTAAAAATCTTGAACGAAAAATTCGTACGAAATTACTACGTGCCCTAAATGCGTCCAATTTTAGTATGGGCACATGCGTATTCTACTGTTACTGTATCTGACCGCATGTCATTTGTGGGTTAGGTTAACTCAAACAATCAAACGATGTTAAATACTACTACTTATTACCGTTATCCGTCACAATTTATTTTGTAGGAATAAATATGTAGAATGGAACAAGCGTTAAATATACGTTAAATTTGAAAATGATTCGCTTTCTGTTCTGTAATCAAATTGAACATTTGACATGTTTACTTGCTAAAGGTGCCAACAAAATATGATAAAAGTTACTAAAAAGCAGGGTAGATAAAAATCATGATTTTTTTAAAAAAATCAAAAAAATCGATTTATTTGTTTTAAATCAGATTTTTTTGATTTAAATCAGATTTTTTTGATTTAAATCAAATGTACCATATTATCGAATTTAGTGACATATTCACATGCTATTTCTGTTTTGTGCTAATATATTTAATAACCAATATATTTAATTCATTGGTGAATTGTTGTCAAAATGAAAAATTAAATATAATGATTAAGAATTTTGAAAAAATCTGTGCAAAATGGTGATGTTTAATTAATTATATACAGGGTGAGTCATTAGTGCGGGATCGGTCGATTGTGGCTAAACGGCTTGAGATATGAAGTTGATTCAAATGCTATTTTATACAGTTTTTTCTAAACACAATAAAAATATTTTCAAATATACAGGGTGAGTCACCTTTCTGGAACTAATAGCAACTTTTATATTTCAAATACAACACCCAATTTTTTATTTAATATTTTTTACCGCCCTAATTTCAGCTTTGCATCAATATAAAGTACTACAGGTTTTTATACGGCGTTGTAAAAAAAAAATTATTTTCTAAATTATTCAAGGTTTTAAGTCTTTATTTAAAAAATTCTCCTGAAGTTATTTTGAAATACAGAGTTTTAATTTGGTATGGACATGCAGAAAAAATTTCTCTGTTCGCTCGATATGAAAAAATTTGAATCACACATACAGGAGTGTTTATAAATAGGCGGCAACTTCCATGATTTTCAAAAGCTCGTAACTCGATTTTTTCAAATGCAAACCCCTGTATTTTTTTATGTCATCGAATTCGTCTTTAAAAGAGCTTCATATTTTATTAAGTATGTCCTATACCCAAAACTCATACATTTTTTTCAAATCGTTATTGAAGCAATAGAGTGCCGTGGAAATTGAAAAAACTGACTGTTCACTACGCTAACGTCAAAAACTTGTCATTTATATTTTGAATTATTGCATTTCCACAATGAATATTACTTTACAAGAGCAAATTGATATGGTTTGTTCACCATTTCGTGTATTTAATTACTAATAGTAATACAATTTTGTTTTATTATAAATTAATATTATATTGTACTCACATAATCTGTGATTTAAATTGATAATTTTTTTTTAAAAATCACTTGATTTAAATCATGATTTAAATCGTGATTTAAATCAATTGATTTAAATCTGCTCAACCCTGCTAAAAAGTAACCAAAATATATTGGAGTTTTCGTACCAAAAAATAGTACAATGTAAAAGGTTAATATTTTCCATGCTAAATTCTTGAACGAAATTTTTGTATCAAAAATCGTATACGATTTTCTTAAACGAAAAAATAGTATAGTATAAAACTGACTTAAAACGTAATAATTTTGCAAAGTCAGCCTACATTTAAATTACGCTCGTAATTATGAAAAGACAAACATGAGGTAATCATTAATTACATAAACATTAAAAAAGACTGAAACAAATTGCGACAAGTGAACCGTAAAACAAAACTGTTTTCTTACGATTGCGACAAACCTTCAAACAAAAGATAATGTAGTTTGTTATTGCCTTGTAATAAAGCCACGATCGATTCTAAAACTGCAGTTTTTCGTTACACTTTAATGTGATTTATTGAGTTTTTGTCATAAAATTAGCAGTGCATATAAAATAGAGTCCCTGATGAGAGAAAATCGAAACTATTTCTTACATAAATTATGCGGTAAATTATAAATAGCTTTTATTAGTAGCGTAAATATTTACCAAGAACTTAAACCTACGTATCGGCCGGTAGGTCAGGGTTATTTTATTGCTTTAAGTTAATTGGATGTCAACGTAACTTTGTGTATAGGCAACACTTTTTACGCGTGACAACACAAGTTGCAGAACATTAAGCAATAGACATACATAATATGAACTCACACGTTTTATAAATGTTTGAATTTTGAACTGTTTAATTTAATGATTCGTTTATGTAAGATACGAGAGGTTCTAGATAAATAATTGGCGTAGTTTCTAGTAAACAAAAGCGGTCGGTACCATGGTAGCAAGAACACACTTTAACAGGTACAAATGCGAAATTTGAGGGAAAAAAAATCAACAAGTTTTGAGTTACCAATCTTGCAAAAAGCTTTCGCTGGTGAAAATTTGTATACAGGGATGCGCAAAAGTATGGAAACAGACAAATATCTAGAACAATATTACAGATATAACAATGAAATTTTGTATCTGAGAGTAATGGTATTTTTCGGATTCGAAAAAAATATTAAAGTTACAATACGACTTCCGGTTCAACCGGAAACGAACTCAAACTTTGAAATTTTAAATAGAACACCCTGTATATTTTGATATTTTTGGATTCCTCTTAATATTTACTTTAAAAAATGTATAACGTTATGTGGGTCTAAAGTCAACCGTTTTCGTAAAATTTACATTTTTGTGAAAATTTTGAGCGATACAGCACTTTAAATTTTTTCTAACATTAAAGTTATTTAAAAAGGCAGTAGAATTTCGTTTGAAAATTAGATTGACAATAGATTATTTAACACTTTGCACTAGCTACATTTTAAAAATATTATACGGGCTGTTTTTTACATTGGAACCAACCCGTTAAACTTTAAACATTGATAACTCATTTTTCTTAAATACAAACCCTGTATATTTTTACACACTTGTAGAAAATTTTATTGTCTTTTAAAAACATTCACCATGTTTTATACTTTATACTGATAATTTACGAGATATCGCGATTTTATTGTAAATTATTAGGGCAACGTAATATTTTCGAGTAGGCTATTAAGGTAGACAGCGGTATTTTTGAGACAATTGAAAGATAAGAACAAGGAAGTTAGTTATAAATATTACCTTTTTCTCACTTATTTTCGACTTTTCTAAAAATGTTGATGTAATTTTACCATTGTTACATATAAATCGAGGTTTCTTAAAATTATGCATTTATTCATTGGACTAGTGTGATGGGACAATTACTAAATCCTATAAACTAATTTTTTGTTTCTACAGTATGATTTTCGGTTGAACCGGAAACGGTTTCAACCCTAACCATTTTTTTAAATTTAAAGATAAGATTGGCCAGTGACTTTTGTTTAATCAGCGTTCTTTTTGCGCACTCAATACATTATCAATCGGTTTTTTGGACTTTTCAAACGATCAAAATCAATTATATGAAAAATATCGTAGTCCTAATAAGAAATCTCGATATAAACGTAAGATTGGTAAAATTACATCTACATTACAAAAAATTTCGAAAATTCGAAAGGAAAAGACAATATTACAATTTTCTTGTTTTTATCTTTTAATTGCTTCAAAATTACCGCTGTCTACCTTCATAGCCTACTAGAAAAATTACGTGGCCCTTTGTTTTTTTTTTATTCTCCCAGAACATTTGCCATCTGTCCAAAGACAATAAACAAATCCTTTGACATTGACACAATTAAAATAACGTAATAGAGAGACATGTAAGTGGCTGCCAAGTGGCACCCACTCCTCCAATAAACATAAGAACTTATTTCTATGTACTTATCTACTACTCATAACGTTCTATTAAGTTTGCTGTTCTCCAGCGCTTTAGTCTTCGCTTGTCTGTCCCTTCATTGATCAGGTTCGCGGCCAGGTGGTTGGGATGCTGACTAAGCCTGTCCATGTATCTTTTGCAGTACTTTTTGATTTCTTCTTTTACTGGCACTATTTGTAAGTCCTGT
Organism: Elmis aenea; assembly: GCA_947652605.1. NCBI lineage: Eukaryota > Metazoa > Arthropoda > Insecta > Coleoptera > Elmidae > Elmis > Elmis aenea. Next base: position 13,364,596 of record OX393583.1, on the reverse strand, counting down.
CTTATTATTTCGTTCGTAACAAACCATGGGGCGTCCACTAGCATTCGCAACACTTTGGCCTGAAACCTTTCTAGGATATCGATGTTAGAGTTAGCGGCTGTACCCCCACAACTGCAGGCCGTATGTCCAGACCGGTTTAAGCACGCACTTGTAGATGAGCAATTTATTTTATAATGAAAGTTTTGAATTTCTTCCTAGTAACCAGTACATTTTGCTTAGTTTTATTCCTAGCTGCTTCCTTTTCTGCCATATATGTGTCCTCCAGTTCATGCGTCGGTCGAGGTGCATTCCCAGGTACTTAACTGATTCTGCCTGTGGTAGTTCCTTGCCATTCATATTGACTGGTTGGCAGCTGTCTCTTTTTAGGGTGAATGTAATTTGTACGGACTTTTGTTCATTTAGTTTGATTCTCCATCGTCTACACCAATGTTGAATTTTATTTAGATGTTGCTGTAGGTGCTTCGTTACTATTTTTGGATCTTTATCTGACGCCATTACGGCCGTATCGTCTGCAAAGGTTGCAGTTTTAGTATTTGGCGACAAATGCAAGTCCGTGGTGTACAGTTGGTACAAGGTTGGCCCCAAGATGCTGCCTTGCGGGACTCCACTATAGATCAGTGTAAATATCTTGTTGTCTTACCTGGAAGTGTCTCTCGCTAATGTAAGATTTTAGTACTTCGTACTGGCCCGTGTGCCAGACCTTATCAAATGCTTGTGACACGTCCAGGAAGACTGCACAGCTATATTTTTTTCGTCGAAGTCATTATTTATTTGTCGCACCAACCTGTGGACTTGTTCTATAGTGGAGTGCCTCTCCCTAAAGCCGAATTGGTGCATTGGAATCAGTTGGTTTTTCTCGAGGTATGGTTTGATTCTCTTAAGAAGTAATTTTTTGAGGACCTTTGACATTACCGGTAATAAACTAATTGGTCTGTATGACCTCGCTTCCTCAGGATTTTTTCCTGGCTTGGGTAGTAAAATTATTTGAGCGACCTTCCATTGCGCTGGAAAGCAGGTCAGTCGCAACACGGCATTAAAAATAAACATTACTTGCCTAATTGCCTCTTCCGGCAATTCTTTCAGTACCTTACCCGTAATGAGATCATAACCTGGTGCCTTTTTATCATTTAGATCCTTTTGTATGGTGTTTTTTACTTCTTTTGGCTCAATTTTTTTAATTGGCAGTTCCATTTGATGAGCAACTTCTAGGTAGCGTCGTATCTCTGGGTCATCTGCTTCGGGTGTTTCACTGGGGAAGGGTTCGAACACAGTTTTTAGGTGTTTGACGAAAATTTCGGCCCTAATAATTTAAAAGAAAATCGCGATATCTCGTAAAATATCAGTTTTAGGCATAAAATATGGTTAATGTTTCTGAAAGACAATCAAAGACAAAACTATCTAAAAACATTAAGGGTGTTGTATTTAAGAAAAATGAGTTATCGATGTTTAACGTTTCACAAGTTTAAAAGGGCGGAAAAAACACCCTGTATAATATTTTAAAAACGTGGCTAGCGCAAAGTGTTATTTAATCTGTTTAAACGAAATTTTACAGCTGTTTTAAATACCTTAATTGTTTAAAAAAATTGAAAGTGCTGTATCGTTCAAAATTTTCATAAAAATGTAAATTTTACGAAAGTTGTTGACCTTAGACCAGGGATGCACAGGCTTATTAAGACCAGGGGCTACTTAGAGTCTCTGTGACTTATGGGAGGGCCGCCAAAAAAATGAAGGTTACCTATGTATCATATAGGGGAAGATGGTATATACTGGGACATGGTATATAGTGGGACAACAGAGATTTTGCCCATCTGTTACCCCGTACTTGAAGTTTGTTTACATCAAAATAGCGGTTAAGCAGTCCCATTATATCCTGTCTACAGTATGTGTCGTAAACAATGTCATAGTGACTTGCACATGTGAGGCATGTTTGGTAACTGCGCATTTTTTTTTGTGGTTATTCAGTTTATGTGCTAAAACTTTTTTATTTATTTAACGACAATTAGAAAATTTGGCGTAGGTGTACCTTACAGTATATTAAATGTATGTACAATGTTTAAACTTAAAATAATCATACAAGTTTTTCATTAAATCGTTGCTTTTAAAAATTGATCACATTGTGCATTGTGGGACAATGATGATAATCAGGTAAATTTTCTGAAAAAGACTTCCGACTTTAGATTTTCTTTCTCTAAAAACAGAGATAAAGACTGTTGAAAAAGACAATATTCTGTGTAGGTTAGTCTGCGTTTTCATTACAAGCGTATTCGCACGAATGAGCTTCGCGCGTACGCGTCCGTATGCGCGCGACTAAAACAAACCAATGCAAGCATATAAGAGCGGTTATACTACAAGCGATAATTCGCCCGAAACCACTCTCATATGCTTGCATTGGTTTCTTTGATTCGCGCATATACGGACGCATACGCGCGAAGCCCATCGCGCGAATACGGTTGTAATGTAACCGCAGCCTTAAGCGCACCGACTACGTTTGGGGGCACTGAAAAAACAAAGAAACATTTTTAATTTGTTTGATTTTTCAAAGTACAATGTCTAAATGCCCATGAAAAGTGAAAGTTTTTAAAATAAAAAATTAAAATTAAGCTTTTTTTTTAATTACTTATGCTTTATTTCATATATATTTTTTGCTGTCCCACAATGTACCACGGGGTGGTTTATGTAGGGACAAGTGGTGTATAGTGGGACAGTCCCTCTATTTGTGTACCTTTATTTTTTTTAAATATTTTTTTGTATATGCAATGATAAACTAAAGCAATATGAATATCTCATATCAATTTGAGGTATGCAAATTAAGCCGTTCAAAAGTTACGCAAAATTTAAAAAAAGTGTCCCAGTATACAGCCTGTTCAAACTTAAGTGGGCACTATTACTAACTTTTTTATTTGAATAGGTAGGGAGTAGGTTAAATGGGGAAAGAATTACAACTTTTTATGGTGATGTTAACTCTTACATTTGTTTTATAAAACCACTTTCGGTTTCACCGGAAATGAACTCAACTTTCTTAATTTAAATGGAATTACTACTTTTTTTTAACGGATTTGAATTCTTTACTTAATTCTACGTCTTTTAAATGTATTTTATCATACATCAATAATTAACCAGTTTCGAGATATTTTCATTGGAAAATGTTAACGCAAATTTTCTTAATTTTTTTGTTAAATAACGTTATCCATGAATATTAACAAAATTATGTACATGCTGCAATTGTTTTTCACAGTGACAGTTTGACAGTTAGCCAGTGATTATTCCAATTTGATCTCCAAAATGGTTTTTACGCATGTAGAAAAATGTGATATGTTGGAAGTTTATTTAATTTGTCGAAAAAATGCAAACAGGGCAATTGAGGAATACACTCAGTTATATCCTGATCGCGTGGTTCCAAATAGAAGGTATTTTTTAAAACTATACAGAAAGTTTAGAACAAATGAACAAGTTTTTACTAAAAAAAGAAAGAAAAAAGATTTTATTGTGGATGAAGAGACTTTAATTACCACTTTGGCATATTTCGAGGCACACCCTAATAACTCAACAAGAGATTTGTTAAAAGAAATGGCAATTTCACTAGGTACGATACATAGTATTCTGAAGAAGCATAAATTCATTCCATACAAATATCGGCCAGTACATTTATTACATCCAGGTGATCTTGAAAGAAGGATGCAGTTTTGTCGGTGGTTTATAAATGCTTGCCAAGAAAACCCAAATCATTTAAAATATGTCTTATGGAGTGATGAATCAAATTTTTCCAGTAAAGGTATGTTTAATAGGAAAAATTATCATTATTGGTCTCAAGAGAACCCTTTCCTCATTCATCCACACAATCCACAGAACCGTTTCAGTTTAAACGTATGGTGCGGAATATTAGGTTGTAAAATAGTTGGGCCATATTTTTATCATGGCACTTTAACTGGGGTGCGATATGTTGAAATGATGACTGAAATACTAGAAGAGCTTCTCGACAATCTTAATTTAATTGATCGTCCATTCATTTATTACCAGCAAGATGGTGCTCCGGCTCATAATTATCATGGTACAAGTGCTCTATTAGACAGATTATTTGGTAACCAATGGATAGGAACCAATGGGCCCATCCAATGGCCGGCGCGTTCACCAGACATGACACCATTGGATTTTTTCCTCTGGGGGTACGTTAAAGATGAAATTTACAAAAGAAGATATGAAACTGTAGATGAACTGCAAATTAATATTAATAACATTATCAGAAGTATTGATAGAAGAGTAATTTTAAAGGCTACTCGCAGTGTTTATAAAAGATTAATAAAATGTGACAAGCAGGGAGGAAGAGTTTTCGAACATCTACTTTAATTATTTTTTATTTGCATTTTGTTTTAACTATTTTAATTGCTTAAATAAAATTATCGTAATTTCTTTCTAATTACACTAATTATAATTAGACTTCTTGTTTTATTTAAATTTGAAATTTAATTGTCATTTTCAATATTTAGAAAGTGTGATATTATCAGAATATTTTTACATGGGGACAAATAGAGATTAATTTAATACAAAAGTAGTTACCGTAATTTTTTTTTAAAATTGTAATATCTCGCAAACGGTTAAATATTGATGTATAATAAAATACATTTAAAAGACGTAGAATTAAGTAAAGAATTCAAATTCATTAAAAAAAAGTAGTAATTCCATTTAAATTAAGAAAGTTGAGTTCATTTCCGGTGAAACCGGAAGTGGTTTTATAAAACAAATGTAAGGGTTAAAATCATCATAAAAAGTTATGCTTCTTTCCCCATTTAACCTACTCTCTACCTATTCAAATAAAAAAGTTAGCAATAGTGCCCCCTTAAGTTTGAACAGGCTGTATACCAGCTTCCCCTACCTACACTTTACAGGGTGATTGATTGAGACCGGTACTTAAAAAGATATGAAGAATAAAAAAGGATAATGATCTGAAATTTTGATTATGACCATAATGGCATTTGATCGCTGTTTAATGAAAATATTTTCAAGATGGCGACACTTTTGGATATACAGGAAGTTGACGTCTACTTTCTTATTTCAAATACAATGGTACATTATTTATTGCATTGTTGGATATAGCACATTATATTAGAGGGACTTTTATTAGCATTCCCTATACCTAAGTGCAGTAGTTTTTTAGATTTTTGGACTTTTTTGAAAATCTTTTGATTTTCATTGTGATGCGTAATATTTTCTACCGCCGCCATTTTTAAAGAGAAAACCCTCAAATTTAGACTATAAATAGAAGAAACCTTGGAGTTCATACTGGAATTTTTCCAATGGATGCATTACTTACAGGGTGTCCAAAATTTAATTTTTTTTTTAAACAACTTCAGACCAGTAAAACTAGTTTATTTCAAATACAATGCCCAATTTTTGTTTTCATTTTCTAATGCAAAATTATATTCTGCATCAATCTGTATTAGCGTTTCCTATATCTATCTGCAATAATCTAATTAAAGCAAATTTCAAGACATTGCCGAAGCTTCTGAAAATGAAGCTATTGCTTTTAAACCTTTAAATAAAGTTAGCTGCTTATCTAGACATCTTGCACTCAAAGAAATAATTAGAAATTATGATTCTTTCCTTGAATATTTTAAAGAAGAGGTCCTATGTCAAAATTATGTTTAAAGAAATTATAAAATCTTGACTTTCAAGCAAACGTGGGGATTTTAAATGAAATTTTGAAAGAACTTGCTTCATTGTACAAAATTTTCCAGCGGCGCTATCCAACTCCACTTGATACATATCAATTTGTTCGGGGAAAAATTAATAAAATCAGGGATCAATTGATCAATATCTCAAACAAACTAATGTTCCATGGGGCAGTGAAGTAAAGATTATTCTTGATAAGGTTCGAAAGAACAATATTAAAGTTGATACAAGTTCCATGATAACAATTATAAATATGCTGTTTTCATTTAGAAAAAATATTTCCTTAAAATGAAGTACAAGAATGGACAGCATTTGATTTATCAGCGTTTTCCACGTGATTTTAATTATGGCATTACAGAAGTCGAGTTTTTTTGTTTAAAATATAAAACCATTTTCAGCGAGAAATCATCTGTAATTAGACAATGCAATGATTTTAAATTCGCAGTTAAAAAAAATAATCAAAAGTTAATAGATAAGTACTTTTGCGGATATGGTATCATTTTCACTGAAAAATTGGCAGTTTTGGGACCTTACCAAAATAATATCACTGTTTAAAGAGTGACATAATAGACAAGCAAAGGTCGAAATAAAACAATTGAAGTCAGCTATTGTTTTTTCCATGGCAACGTTGATTTTCATCCTAAGATTTTGCATTTTTTTAGGTTATTTCGCTTAGTTTTGAAAATAGACATATAAAATATTATATCATTGTAAAGAGAAAAAAAATCTTTAAATCTAAGTCGTCACCTACTACGACTGCTATTAAAAAAAAGTTGTTTTGTCAAATATATCGCACGGTAATTTATAAATAAAAATCCGACTATCGCCTTCTTATAGCAAACAAAATCTACAAAACATTTTTGCTTGCTCTTTACTTTACTGTATTTGCAACATTAGCCGAGATATTTAAGTTTAAAAATTTTGATCGATTTCTGTTTTTTCGTTATATCACGCAAGCAATGGAATTTTTAAGCAAAACAAGATCTTGTTTAAAATACACTCCTAAATAGCTAACTTTTGTCTCATTTAACCAACCTTGTATTTTCTTTATTTACGAAGATAGAAATAGTGTCCCATGGAAAAGTGAAACACCCTGTATATATATTGGAGTAAAGTGCCCTAATATCAAACAGGAATTTATTATGGAATACATCAGTTTTATGACAATGAATAAACGATATCTGTTGAAAAGTATGTACCTATTTGTACATTGAACACACATTCCCAAATGTAAAATAGTTAAAAAATATTCACTAGATTACATAACAGATTCAAATATATTTTTGACGTGCTACTGAGTTTTTGGGCTAAATCTTTCAGTGCAAAATATTATATGCTAGGGTAAATGATATAAAATATTTTATTGCATGTTTATTTAGCATGAGCCTTTACATTTCAATTAAATAGACCAAAATTTTGATTGGGACCATTTCATGTTACTCATATACTGATTTCTGAAATGTCACATTGATACCTAATATGGAATACAAGAGCTTCTTTATAATGAATATGATTATGGTCACTAAGTACAGGAATATGGGTTCAGTGTCAAAAGTGTCAGGAATGGGCATACAAAAAATGTGCAAAATACCCAAAAAAACAATTATATTGTCCTACCTGTAACAAATAAATAAATTATCAACATTAGTTCGAATGACACTTGAACTATAATTTAATTTACATAAATAACAGAGTTTTGGTTTCGTGTAAGTAATAATGTAAATCAAAAAGAAATAAAAGATTAATCTTTGAGCAGTTGTTTATTTAAATGTATATTTCCTATATAATTCTATTTATTTCATATTAAGAACCCCTAGTATTCCATATTAGGTTCCCCGGGAGCTTAATATGGAATAGTAGTAACTAGTAACATTTAAAAAAATAGCTATATAAGAAATATCTACCGTAATATCGTACCAGAATTCGAGTAATGTGTTGCTTATTCATTACAAATTCCCTATAATTTTTTTTGCAAAATTTTATTGAATAAATGTGAAAATTATTGCCGAAAACAAAAAAGTATTCCATATTAGGGCACTTTACTCTACATGTTGTTAATTTTTACAACAAATTTTATGCGTATGGATTTTTTTGAGGATAATATTTAAATAAACATTTCTGAAATTAAAATTTTATTATAATTCTTATTACAAACTTTTACTGATATAATTGACTTTAAAATCAATAATGTAAACAAGTAAGTATTATTTGAAATGGCGCACAAATTACTTCGATTTTACAAAAATTGCACAGACGAAAAAAAAATGCGTTGTTGATAAAAATTAGAGGGAACATTGCTTTGTTTTTATTAACCGTTCAATCCTCAAACTAACAATTTCACCATTTCTTTAAAAATGCTTAGAATAGTATCTAACTATGGTTAGGAAATAAATTTTAAAAATTAAAACTAAAATACCTTTTTTTACACTCAAAGTACATCTTGAAGCAACAAGAGTGTTTTTCCGAAGATGTCAGTTTGTATCAACATCCGAAGATCAACGCACAAACAATTTTTTTCTGAATTAAAAATAACTCAAGGAGATCTGAGCCCTCTTCAAATAATCAAAATTTCTCAACTACTTATTCTTTAAACCGTAACAAAACAAAACTTTTCCGCCCTCGTTTGTCGACCGAACCAGAGCGTATTGCTCGCGGTCACAAACCATATAATTTATATACAACTGATAAATGTGTGTGTTATAACATCTTCACACTGATTCGCGAATACGTAGACATATTTAGAAACGAAATTCTGTTGGCAAAATATTTCCACACACTTAACCCCAACAATTAAATTGACCTAACTATAGAACGCCGCCTTAAATTAATTGTGGTTTTGTTCTATTTAAATCGTTGACGGAATTTTTATCGAACCCGGTACTAGGATGCAATTATTTCCTCGTCCAGATAAGAAACATTTTACCCAGATAACGATGCCAAAGTTCGCTTTACCTGTACATATTAAGCAGAAATCAGTACCGCCGAGTGATAAAACGTGAAACAGATATGATATATGTACTTCTGTTGTTCTAAAAACAAACCCAAGTCAATATTTGCACAATTAACTAGCACACAATTTTAGATACAGATACAACAGACGTTGAAATTATAGAGATGGATTGCCTTCACAAAATATCACGATTTTGGCACATCGAATTTCACGGTACGCGACAACTGGGCGACGGTCAGCTGGGCGACGGTCAGCTGGGCGACGTTCAACTCGGCGACGGTCAACTGGGCGATGGTCAACTGGGCGACGGTCAACTGGGCGATGGTCAGCTGGGCGACGGTCAGCTGGGCGACGGTCAACTGGGCGACGTTCAACTCGGCGACGGTCAACTGGGCAACGTTCAACTTGGCGACGGTCAACTGGGCGACGGTCAGCTGGGCGACGGTCAGCTGGGCGACGGTCAACTGGGCGACGTTCAACTCGGCGACGGTCAACTGGGCGACGTTCAACTCGGCGACGGTCAACTGGGCGATAGTCAACTGGGCGACTGTCAACTGGGTGACGGTCAACTGGGCGACTGTCAACTGGGCGACGGTCAACTGGGCGACAAGGCATGATGGGCTAAATCGTCCTATTTTTCTATGTAGATTCACCAGTAGCAATTATGCTACATCGTTCAGAAACACCCTGTATAAGCCCGGCCGCTCTTCTATTTCATGAATTAAACGACTTGTGTCGTTTGCAGGGCTTCGAACCGTAATTTTTTTCGTTTCGGTTTTCGTTCCGGTTCAATTAAAAAAATATGTATCGGTTCGGTTCCGGTTTTCGTTCCGGAAATAATAACGGTTTTTTTCGGTTTTCGGTTTTCGGTTTAGCTCCGAGTGATTACTTTTTATTTTTTTAAATGTTTTTATTTGGTATAATAATAAGGTATAATAATTTGAAATAGAAGTACCTATATTACATATGATGATAATATAATTTATTAAAAGAAACATATATATATATATATATATACAGGGTGTCCCAGATTACATTTCCAGCATTTCTCGCTTATTATAAGAGATACAGGTTTGTTTAAATTAGATGAATTATTCCTTGGTATGAAAGGAGCCACAATCAATTTTTAAAAGTACAAAATTCGTCGTGCTTCAGATGTTATAGCAAAAAATATGAAAATGTCGAATTCTTTTTTCTATCATATTTTTTTTGTCTTAATCGTTAGAGCAATTTTATTTGTACTTTCTGAAGATACTTTTTAATGGAGAATGTAACTGTCATTTTAGATTTTTTTTAACACCTACCATTTTCGAGATATTACCCCCAATTCCATTTTTTCTTATGGACCGCGAAGTTGGCTATGGAATAGTTGAATGTGCTTTTTTTTACTCGTTTAAATGAGATATTACTTGCTATACCTATTTTTATAAACAAGTCACAAAATGAAAAAAAAATCGTATTTACCCATGACTTATCAAGCTATCTATGAAAATAAAAACAAAAAACAACTACATAAATGTCAAATGACAGTTACCATTTGTATGCGACATCATTTATTAGAATGTATAGTATTGTTGTGTAATTCGATAGTTTTTGTAGCAAATTTGTTTTCATATAATTATGGGCACATTTACAACTAATTAAAACTGTTTAATGTTGAAATGCTAAATTCTTTACAACAGAAACTGTGCAAAATAGATATTTGTAATTCTTTATGGATTTGTTTTGGATTTTTGGTTGGTTTTTCGAAGAAACCATATTCTTTTAAATGTATTTCCAAATTTCTGTAATTATACACTCTTCGTTGCCTTTTCTCAAGATATAGCTCAAGTATATTCGCTCAGCTTCCACAGTTTTTATGGTAAAGAATGTAGCATCTCAACATGTCAAATTTTTCGCTATTTTTAAATGTAGCCATCATTATAACAATAATTACTACAAAGACTATCGAATTACACAACAATAATATGAAATTCTAATAAATGATACCGCAGACAAATGGCAACTGTCATTTGACATTTAATTAGTTGTTTTTTGTTTTTATTTTCATAGATAGCTTGATAAGTCATGGGTAAAATACGATTTTTTTTCATTTTGTGACTTTTTTATAAAAATAGGTATAGCAAATAATATCTCATTTTAACGAGTAAAAAAAAGCACATTCAACTATTCCATAGCCAACTTCGCGGTCCTTAAGAAAAAATGGAATTGGGGGTAATAAATCGAAAATGGTAGGTGTTGAAAAAAATCCAAAATGACAGTTACATTCTCCATAAAAAAGTGCTTTCAGAAAGTACAAATAAAATTGTTCCAACGATTAAGACAAAAAAGTTATGAAAGAAAAAAGAAATTCGACATTTTCATATTTTTTGCTATAACATCTGAAGCACGACGAATTTTGTACTTTTAAAAATTGATTGTGGCTCCTTTCATACCAAGGAATAATTCATCTAATTTAAACAAACCTGTATCTCTTATAATAAGCGAGATCCCCATGCTGGAAATGTAATCTGGGACACCCTGTATATATATAAACAAAACGCGCGAGTTTGTTGAACATGTACCGAGCCGTAATAAACCGATATTTTTTTTCGGTTCAGTTCCGGTTTTCGTTCCGACAAAAATAACGGTTTTCGTTTTTCGGTTCAGTTCCGGTTCGAAGCCCTGGTCGTTTGAACAACCGAATCAACGAAAACACTGTTTACAGCTAGTTCACGTTATTGGTTTGCAAGTTTTCTAAACACTGATTAAAACTTTTGTACAACTCAATATTCAAATAACAATTTAATTTTATCACAAAGCTGCCATTGGTCAATATAGAAATTAATGCATTTGTACCTAAAAATACAGGTTTACAAACGGAAATGGAAAATACGTGTTAAAAACATGTTTAAAACTACCTACAATTAAGAAATTATATTCATTCAGGTAAACGATTGGTTGGTACCTAATTTAAATATTTCTGTTTGTTTATTGCATAAACTAAATGAAACGTTTTATTTACTTTAGTGCGATCAATTTTGGGCGACCAAAAATTGCACCTTAAAATATCGCCCGTGCGCGACAGGCTTAATTGCGGAAAAAATTATAAGAACAACGACATCCGTAGCGTATTGCATAGAAATGTGATTGTATAAGTTAGTTAACATTGTTGCATTCAATTGATAAACCAAATTAATCTGAATGCAATCTAATAACATTTCCGTTTCAATAGCTACTTGATTATTCAATCAATGTTTCTCTCTGCAATATAAATGCAATATAAAAACTGTTACACAAAGCTTTAATGAGCCTTAACAAAAAGATTTAAAAAATCCTAATATCAATTAATTATTCTTTAGCTTTTAGTTCACCCTTAGTGACTTAATAGTCAGTGTGCTACCCAGTAACGCGATTAATACACTTTTATTTTTTTCGCTGTTTATTAACAAACACTCTTTGCGTATTGGTTACTTAAAAATAAAAGTGTTTTAATCACCTTACTAGGGTAGCACAGTCAGTTCAAATTTTTATTACTTGAGAAATTTGTAGTCAAAAAACAAGTAACTTTAAAGAGCAATGTCTCTTACTTCATTAAAAAAAAATATTCTTATTACGTTGATTAATTGCAATCAAAGCAATAACAATTTTTTTCTACCTTTATTACTTATGGTCTAATAACGGAGTGTGTTACGTAAATAATAATAAAAAGAACACGTGATAAGTATTCCACAAACATCATACGATTACATATTGCTACAAATCAATACCTATTTTGTTTATTACAAACGATTTGTGTTAACTATGATTGCATGACATAATTTGTTTCAAAGCAATTATAATCCATCAGCTTGCCACAACACATGTTTTCCCATTATTATCTCCAATGTAAACTGTAACTATTTCATTAATGTTATCGTTTTGTGTCGATTTTAATTAAACAAAAGGATTCTTTGGTAATCTAAAGTCGCAGAATGTTTTTATTGGTGTAATGAACTAAACAATTAATTTTTCCTTCGGAGCAAATAAAGATTAAGTGTACTTATGACTGTCCAAAACGGGGGTGAAGGCCAATTTAATCATTTGCTAAACTGTTTATGTAGTTTTTAATATCGCATTTAAGTCTAAACGCGTGTCTATGCGAGCAAGATTCAAAAAAGCTATATTGTACATAATTATGTTGGATTTTTATTAGACCGGCTTCGGCAAATAAATGTTTTATTGCTATTATTATCGTGTATGAATAGAAATTTAATTTTATTGAAAATGTCTTTGACAAAGAATAAAGTTAGACTGACATAATAATTGGATTATTTTACAAAGATGATAAAAGAGCAAAGTAATCAGTGAGTTTTTACCGGTAAATAGACAAAACTTAACTTGTTTATTCAAACAATGATTTCTTTCTTAAAAGCAATCATAATCCTAATGATTTTTGGAAAATATACCTCATTAATATGTTTTATGTTGTATTTACCTTTGGCAGTTTTGATGAATATGCATAAATCTTTTAAAAACTGTTAAAAAGACCTTGGAAAAAGAAATTATTTTAAAGCTAAATAATGAAATATACCAAGCAACTATTTAAGGATAATAAGACTGTTCTACGATGATTGTATAGCAACATTTGAACACGAAGGACATCGTTCACAGAAAATAAAAATAAGCAAGGGAGTTAGAAAAGGATGCGTCCTATCACCAACGCTATTCATAGTCGTTGTGGACTGGATAATGAGAAGGCCGGAAGACAAAAAAACAGGCATTTACTGGCACATCCTTGGAAAATTAAAAAACTTGGAAACAGACAGCAGATGCAACAAAAAACAACCAAACAACAATGCTAAAAAGCAGTAGGTAGGTACTTGAAATAAACCAGAAAACAGCCCTATTACTAAATCATATAAACGAGCAGTGGCGGATCTTGATTTTGTGCGGCCCCAGGCGCAACCTGATCTGGAGGCCCCCTATTAAGATGGTTCACTAAAATGAACAATGCAGAAAAATCACGTTTTTTATTTTTAGAACCAACAAAAATATAAACACAAAAATCAAATACGGAAACAAAAAAATATTCTCAGGTACCAGAAAAAAAATCACATTCACATTTAAAAGAAAAAATCCCATCTCAGGTAAAAAAAATCACAGCAAAATTCTGCATCATACAGTACAGGTGGTCCAAATTCGATGGGACTACAATGGGTATCTCGCTTAATAGTCAAGATAGAGAAACGGTTAAATTACTAAAAATGTGCAGTTTTTTTAGAACAAACTCAGAACAGTTTTCAAAAATATTCTATCATTTCCGGTTTTTAAATTATTAATGACAAACTGTTTTTTTGTTATATTTATAATGTTTCATATCTCCCTTATTGTTTTAAATATCGAAAAAGTTTATACAGATTATTTGTAGATATTTTTATGTAGATTTTGATAGTAGGTAGGTACTAAAAAAAAATTTTTAAGCTCGCCGTTAAAAAGGTATGACACAAACTCACCTTTTTTTAAATGGAAGCTATAGTAGGCTATGACCTATTTAAATTTCTTATTTTTTCCCTTTCCAAATATATTAGGGTTGATGTATTTATTTTCAATAATACGCAAGTTACAAAGGTTTTTAAAATTTTTTAAAGATGAGAAACAAAAAGCAGGTTGTGAAAACAAAGGAAAATCGGAAAAGATAGAATATATTTGACAACAATTCTGAGTTTGTCCCAAAAAACTGCACATTTTTGGTACATTAACCGTTTCTCCATCTTGACTATTAAGCGAGATGCCCATGTAATCCCATCGAATTGGGACCACCCTGTACAGTACATCGGCTTGCAGTGCACTGTAATCAGATGCAAGCAGGGTTGCAAGTTTTGGCGATTTGGAACCAAATTGGCTATTATTTTTGTTTAATTTAACATGTTTTTTTTTTTTAAATTGGCATCAATGGCTATTACACAATACCCACTATGAACATAGGTTTTAGAAGATATTACAATTTGCCTACAATTATTATTTTATAATTCTCATATTAACAGACAATAAAAATTTAATTTTGGTTTTTGAGGATGACGAACCCAACGATTCTGAGGTCCCCTTTTCGGAGGCCCGAGGCGCGCGCCTCATGCGCCTGTGCGGTAATCCGCCACTGTAAACGAGGAAGAAAAAATACGCCTTGATGGGAAAGAAATAAACGAAGTAGATGACTTTTGTTGGTTTGGTGAAAATTGCTCGAATGAGAATTGCTCGAAAGGAAAATTGCTCGAAAAAATTAAATAATATTACATTTTTGGAAATACAAAAAAAATAAATTTTCTAGAAAAGTTGTTTACATTTTGTTTACACTTGAAAAAAATTATTTACAAATACATATACACTTATTCAATTTGTTGTTGAGATAAACATTATAAATATTTGAAATATTATACAGGGTGTCCCACAAGGTATGCCTTCGCTAATTTTTGCATAAATCGGATGTTTAGGACGTAAATAAATCGTTTTTACCGATTATAATTAATTTTATATATACAGGGTGTCCCAAATTCGAGTAAATGCATGGGGATCTTGATTATCTTAAGAGCTACGAGGTCGGTTAAATTAGGGCAAAGTTGCGAAATTAGATGCTTATCAAATAGCTGCAAAGACAATTTTCATAGCTCTCTTAGTTCAAAAGTTATTCAAGAAAAACTAAAAAAATTGATTTTCGTTTTTTTTTGCCCTATTTCCTACATTTTTTAAGATGTCGACAATCTGGAAGCACTTCTCCATGGAAACTTCCTACGCTTTATATTTTGAGATAACATGAAATTTCCCCTATCTAAAATTGACGTACACTTCTCCCTTTACAATTTTTATTTTGTCTTTAAGTCGAAAATGAATTTAGTAAAATTAAATCTAGCCTAGTCCTTAAATTTCTACTTAATATTAATTTCGATGGTGTTGCCCCTTGCTACCATGAATATTTGACCTATAATTCAGTAAAAATTGACTAATGGTGCCTGTCCACGTGAGAGTAAACAACTCTCGATAGCAGCGTCGCCAAGGATACAGCCAATCGCGAGTTACTCTCAGGGGCTGTATCCTTGGCGACGCTGCTATCGAGAGTAGTTTACTCTCACGTGGACAGGCACCATAATACCTGTAGCGATAGTAACGCTTTATTTATCGGCAAATTCTTCAGTCATTTTGTTTCATGAGAGTAATATTGACAGCTAAAATGTTGGTTATGTTTACGGCGGACTTTACAATGGTTTTCGTTTCGGTTTTTAATTTTTCTTTTACAGTGCCAAAATTATTGTTTAAAATCAGGGACTAAAAACGAAAAAAATTTCGTTCATTTCTGTTCGGAACGAAAACGAAATAAGTATATCGTTTTCGTTCTTTTCATTCTAACCGAAATAATAACGGTTAAAACCGGTTTTACAATCAATTTTTTTCTAGTCACCACAACCCTCTATAAATACGATAACAATATTTGCGTCACAACTAAAATATAAACGATGACGATGGGGGTTGATGCTCACGGACAGCATATTTTAGACTGGCGAACAGCCGCCATATGAAATTTACCAAATCGTTAAACACATTAACATTTAACCATTTTATTAAGTTTTACACCCGTAAGGTGCAAAAATACAACTTGATTAGTTTAAATTGTACACACGATTTTTATTTAAAAATATAAAAATATAGCAAGTGCTGTTTTAAATTTGTTTTAGTACTAAAAATTTATGAATTTAAATTAAATTAGATCCTGCTGTAATTATTTAAAAAGACAAAAGAATTAATTCAAGTGGATAATTTACTAAATGTTATAAATAAAAAAGATATTTAAAAAAAAACTTATATTAACTTGAAATATACTTTAACTTTATAGTTTGTACATACCATACAATATACATTTTCACATTCTGTTAAATCTTACTAGCAACACATCTTCCAATAAATCTTCTTTTACATTAGTCCTTTTCGAAGTAAGAACAAATTTTACTATTATTATGTCTAAATGCAAATAAAACATACACATTGTTAATATATATCCAATCAAGTGTATGTATATTCTATAATCTATATTGAAGATCTACAAAACAAATTAAAAATAGAGAATATCTGTACCGTTAATTGTGTTACACGAAATTGCAAGTATAAACAATAAAGTTGTTAATACATATTCACGTAAATATATGGAGTAAAGTAAAGCTCACTTATTTTAAGTGAGATTTTTTACTGCCTCGTGGAGTCTCCCCAGCACAGAAGGTAAATTCGCGTTTGTGTTTAACAAATAAAATTGAAATAGCGACAAAACCGGTTAAAACCGGTTTTGGAAAATATTTATTTCGTTTTCGTTCTTGAACGAAAAATAATAATTTCGTTTTTAGTTTCGTTTTCGTTCTTAAAAAAATTTCGATTAATTTCGTTTAACGTTTTCGTTTTCGTTCCGTTCTGAGTCCCTGTTTAAAATACTTATTAAAATGTCATTTTCAAGAACATACTGCAACACACTAATATAAAAAGTAACCCCCCTTTTGCATGTAAGCAAGAAAATGCTAATGTTCATAAAAATACATACACTAAAAAATTGAAAATATACTACAAAAACATTACGTTTCTGCACTACAATGTACTAATACTTACTTAAGGTTTGCATTTAAATAAAAAAAATAAAAAACACTGAACTGTTTAAGTGTTCACCACTTAAACGCGTAGGCAGTTTTGTGCAGAAATTTGCCCTTATCGAAAATGGTCCTTTGTGTACGTTTGATAGTAGAAAAAGCCCTATACAACAAATTTAGTTTTTTTTTCTCACCAGTCTTTTTAAATATGGCGAAGTCTTCCTTAACGGAATGAGAAGAGCGATTTATTTGTTTAGAAGTACTTTTTATTAATACTCTTGAATTGCTTCTGGAATTTCTTCTTCTAGCAATATTTTATTCGTACGTGGCAATTCTTCCAATTCTTCTTCATTGCTCGCAATCGCAAAGTTTTCATCATATTTATTGTTAGGTACAGGCGATTAAAAAGATTTGTAGCCGATTTTGATGGAGTTTTTAGAGGGTCTAGTAAGCACTTGGACAATTCTGTTAATTCTAGATTTTCACGAGTTTTCATACATTCCTTGATATTTTTTAACAAATCTTTGCTTATGCCTAAATTAATTTTGTTTTACCAAGAAATTAATTAGGTACCCTATAAGCAGTGAAAATATTAGAATCAATTTAATGCTTCTACTGCTGCACTTACCGGCGATAAAGTTTTGTTTCTGTCTAAATATAATTGAAAATTGACATTTTTGACTAAGTATTCTGCGTATAATTCCTTTAACTTTTGATTTTAAAAATCGACGTAAATGGTAGAGACTAGAGACAACACAAAACTCTAAGAATGAAACTGGAAGAAATAGATCTAGTGGCGTTTCTGGTGATTTAGTCGTTTCGAGTGCAATCATAACCTAATATTTTAGTTTAGGTGATTTTTATATCATTTTTAATTTTAGTTACATTTAGCCATATGATTTAGTACACACACACAAGTAAAATAAATATTCAGCAATTTATTTTTCTGAAAAAAAAAACGAAAAACGCGTTTTTTCAAAGCGGTTTTGCGGTTTCAGTTTTAGAGTGAAAAACCGCATTTTTTGCGGTTCGGATTTATCCGTTTCAGAGACCCTAGGCTATGCACCAACTTTTATTATGAATAGAATTTTCTGAGAAATCGTTAATAAAAAACGTTTCCATTAGTTGCATACTTTTTGAATAACGCTGTATATTAAACAAGATATTGTTTTGTTTAAAACTTCCATGGTTTGCGTTATATAACGAAAGAACCTAAATAGCTCAAAATTTTAAAACCAAATATCGTGGCTGCCGTTGCTAATACACAAAAATGCAAAAGGAAAAAAATTGTTGGCTATAAAGTGGCGATAGTCAAATTTTTGTTTATAAATTACCTTACGAGATATTTAACTTAAATACAATGTGAAACACCTTGTAAACATAAATCGACAGCAATTGTTTAGCTTAAAACACACACACACGTGCGCGAACGCAAACACACAGACACATTAATACACACACGGACGCCATAGTCAAAATAGTCAAAACGTGTAAACAATGATAGATAAACATTGACAGGTGGTACGACAAAAAATTGGAAATTGAATTTTCTTTAGCACATCTTCCACATTAGTCATTAGAAGAAGAAAAAATTTGTTCGGCAACATTCCTCGATGTTGCTAAAGCATTTGACAAAGTCTGGCATAAAGGACTACTAATAAAATTGAAGAAAATGCTTCCTGTTCAATATAGTCAGCTCCTGGAGTCATATCTATCTCAGCGAACGTTTAAGGTCAAAATGGAAAACGAGTACTCAGAACTGAAGTTTATAAGAGCAGGGGTACCTCAAGGAAGTGTCCTTGGACCGGTATTGTACCTGCTGTATACACATGACATTCCAGAAACAGAAAACGTAAAACTCGCCACATTTGCCGACGACACCGCAGTTCTAACTAGAGGAGCAACCATAGAAGAAACAACAGAAAATCTCCAAAGCGCAATTAATCAAATATGTGCATGGACAAAACAGTGGCATATAAAAATCAACGAAGAAAAATCTGTTCACGTTAATTTCACCAACAAAAGAATAAACTACCTACCAGTGTATCTAAATAATAACATAATCCCTTGCAAAAAGACTGCTAAATATCTTGGCCTAAACTTAGACGTCAAGTTAAAATGGAAGGAACACGTCAAAAAGAAAACGGAACAGCTTAAGATAAAGTATAGAGATATGTATTGGCTGATAGGAAAAAATTTCCAGCTTTCTATCCAAAACAAACTGCTCCTATACAAACAGGTGCTCAAGCCTGTTTGGACATATGGCCTTCAATTATGGGGCTGTACCAAAAAAAGCAACTACAACTGTCTTCAAATATTCCAAAACCGCGTATTAAGAAGCATAGTAAATGCCCCTTGGTATGTTCGGAACAGCGACTTACACCGGGAACTCCAGGTAGAATCTGTCCAGGAAGAAATTAAAAAAGCTGCCAAAAGCCATGAGAAGAGGTTCCACAGACATTCCAACATTGAAGTGCTCCAACTTCTCGATAATCAACAACTAGTGCGTAGGCTCAAACGGATTAAACCGTTTGAACTTGTGTAGACAAAGTGTACAAAAGCAGAGTACAGTGCTATGTAGCCACGGTAGTGTAGTGTAGATTGTAATAGTGACTAGGATGGACCATTGGCGACATCCAGACTCAAACACAAACGTAGCAAATTAGGTTAAAGTTAAAATGTTTATTAATCTATTGGATTAGGTGCATTGCAAATTTAGAAAAAAAAAAAAATCTTCCATATTCTAGTACAATCAAATCTAAACTTTTATTTAAAAAAAAAAGGCCAAATATTTTTCCCCAAAACTATGCAACAGTGTTTTAAATACAACTAATGGTGGGTTTATGCAGCTGTTTTAGTAATAAGACTTAAGAATAGTAATAAGAATAAAAGTTAAAATACTGTTAAATCAATGCTAGCGTTTACGCATTGGATGTAGTTTTAGTAGTAACTTTAAGCATAAGCAATAACCTTGAAATCCGGTTAACTTTCAACATTATTCTTACGCTTACAGCCAAACGCGAAATGCGCAGTCGCAAGAAATCGATACGCCCATCACACACGTGCGTTTGTTGTGATAACTAATTTTTGTTCGGGTTTTTGCGAATCAAAGGACCCACTATTGTCACAAGGTGTGCAAATCATGTATCTGGGGTCATACGGGTGTATTTAAAAAAATATTCTTTGTCATATTCGACTGTTTTCATCTCTAAGATTTTAAGGTTATTACAATTACTATCACCACTGCATCTTATTACTAAATTTGTGTTGCATAAACGCACCTTAACAAAGTTAAACACAACCAATTGTTTGTCACCCTGTAAACATAAATATGAAAATTTGTAAAGTACAGCATAAAGGCAGACTTGACAAATGTCATTTACTACACTCAATAATATTTACTTCTGATATTTGCGTACGCTGTTGTTTGTAACTTGAAAGGTCACAAATAAATAACATAGCTACTAAAGTTACTAAATGCGTATTTTAATAACGCGTGAAAGATAAGAAAATTAGTTTTTTAGTGTTTGTAAACTTCGAATCAATAACGAACAAAATGATTAATAAAAAGTGAGTTGGATTAAGTTAAAACTCATCAAAGTAGGCTTATTTATTGCATTATACAGGATGTTTCGTAAAAAATGCGAAAAAAATCGAGAGGTGATTCCTTATCTAAAATTAAGGAGGGTCTTTTATATAAAACCTTTTCTTTAGACGTCTCCTTTCGGAGTAACACCCCCCTAAAGGTGAGCGTTAAAATTAGGTTATTTTATTTTTCAAATTTGGATTTAGGTAGAAGATTGATACTTGGTAGATGTTTTATACTTATTAAAACGTTTCCCACAGTAATATTTTCAATCATCTCCCATCTTCACGGGGGGTTGAAAAGTGCGACCCCTGTTTGTTTTTTATCAGAAGTTTTTGCTGGGTTAAAATTTTGCAATTTAAATTTTGTTTTTTGAAGGCCTGATTTATTTAAAAACTTTTTTTATTCTTTAACTTTTCTCGTACAACCTAGTTTTTGAGTAAAAAAAAACAAATAAGTAACCATGCACTATTAAATATTCCTATATAAAACGATTCATTTTGGTGGTTGTCATGGTTTGTTATGTTCATGTTGGGTATAATTGACGTGCGTTGTAGCGTTGTGGCCGCGTAGACGTCAAAATGAATTACACCCGTCAATGCTACTCCATATGAACATAAACAAACCATGGTAACCACCAAAATGAATCGTTTTATATCGGAATATTTAATGGTGCATGTTCACATATTTTATTTTTTATTCAAAATTGTGAGTTTTACGAGAAAAACTAAAGAATAAAAAAAATTCTAAATAAACCAAGCTTTAAAAAACCAATTTTTAAATATCAACCCAACATAAAGTGCTGATCGAAAAATCAACAGGGGTAACACTTTTTAGCCCCCTGCGAAGGTGGAAGACGATTAAAAATATTGCTACAGGAAACCTTTTAATAAGTATGAAACATCTATCAAATATCATTCTCCAACATTTGTCCAAATTTGAGAAATAAATTAAAAACCTAATTTTACCGCTCTCCTTTAGGGGGGTGTAACTCCGAAAGCAGACATCCAAGGAAAAAATGTTATATAAAAGACGCCTTTTAATTTTTGATAAGGAATCACCTCCCGAATTTTTTCGCATTTTTTGCGAAACACCCTGTATAACAATTTAATACGAAATTACTTTGAATATACAGGGTGTCCCAAATTCGAGTAAATGCATGGGGATCTCGCTTATATTAAGAGCTACGAGGTCGGTTAAATTAGGGCAAAGTTGCGAAATTAGATGCTCATTAATAATCCAAAGAGAAATTGGAAATATCTCAAACGGTATCCGAAAAAATTAGGAAAAACTGGAAAATACGATTTTTGAAAATCGTCTATAACTCCTTTGGAATATGAAATATTTCAAATGTGTAAATTGCCCAAGAAACTTTTCAAGCCGAATCGAATAGTGGACACAAATTTTTTCTAGATTGATTCGTTTTTGTTTTGTGACAACCAACTTTATTTTTCCTTATGGGCGCAATTTTTGTTATTTACATAATCAAATAGAATTTATTTTTCTGAATCCATTGATGTATCACACATGGTATTTTACTTTTTCTTTCATTGTCAAATTTCAAAAAATACGTTTTTAACAATAACCATTATAAATCAGGCTGGCCGGTCATTGTAGTTTATGTTGTTTCCATGACAACCGATCAACAAACTAAAAGTTTTGAAGGCCTGTTAGTCGTGAAAATGAACTTTAATAACGAAGAAAAACGCGATATGCTGCCCATAAGAGAAAACAAAGTTGGTTGTCTAAAACAAAAACGAATCGACCTAGGAAAAATTTGTGATCACCATCCGATTCGGCTTAAAAAGTTATTTGGGCAACTTTTTTACACATTTAAAATATTTCAAACTCCAAAGGAGTTATAAACAATTTTCAAAAATGGACTTTCCAGTTTTTCCTAATTTTCTCGGATACCGTTTGAGATATTTCCAATTTCTCTTTGGATTATCAATAAGCATCGAATAGGCATCTTGAATAACTTTTGAACTAAGAGAGCTATGAAAATTGTCTTTGCAGCTATTTGATAAGCATCTAATTTAGCAACTTTGCCCTAATTTAACCGACCTCGTAGCTCTTAAGATAAGCAAGCCCCATGCATTTATTCGAATTTGGGACACCTTGTATAGGGTGGTTGTTTCAATGTGAGCAAAAGGTGATCTCGGATACAGTTAGAGATAGGAGAATGGTTAAATTGGCAAAGAAGAGTGTCCTTACATGCTTAGTAAGAATGCAAACTTTTAAGTTTTCATATTGTACCAAATTTCTGAAATATCCTAGTCAACTTTATTATTTCTTATAGGAGTCATGTTGAATTTCTTTGTTATCAGTTAACGAATTTCAATTTTGTTATGCACGCAATGACTAAAGGTTTTTTAAAATATGTAAATTTAAACAGGGTGTAGGATATACCGGGCGGTCCTCATAGAATCGTATATAAATCGTTAATAGCTCGCTTAAAAATAGTAGAAAGTTTAAAAAATAATAAGAGATCAAGAACAGATCGAATAGCTGTAGAATTGTTTAAGTATGGTGGCAAAGACTTAATCGAACAATTACAAAAACTGATAGAGAAAATCTGGAAGAAAGAGGAGATACCAAGAGAATGGGTACAGGCAATAATTGGTAATGATGGGTACGCTAGGGGGAAGGAAGAGACGAGGGCGACCCAAATCAAGATGGAGGACGGAAGTGGAGAGGGATATAGAAATGTTAAAGATTAGTGGTTGGAGAAGGAAGGGCAGTGATAGAGAAAGGTGGAAGAAAATAATCAACCAAGCCGTGGGCCAACTTGGCTCGAAGAGCTACATTATAGATATAATAGCTCGCTTATACTTGATGGTACAAAAATATTTTTGGGGAAAAAGTTGCACATTTTTTACGCACTGTTAAATAAAAACATTCATTCAACTTCAAAATATCCGTGTTTGACTCTTGATTTTCCATTTTTATGAACACAACAGACAAAGCGATAAAAGTGGTAGACAGTTAGTTATTAATATTGGCATTTGCTTTCATTTCCAAGGCTTACTATTAAAAAATGTTACAATTTTCTCTTAACTGTATCAAAAATTGTTAATAACTCGAAAATTATTGCAGATAGGTATAGGAAACGCCAATAGGTACAAATTGATGCAGAATTTAATTTTGCATTAGAAAATGAATGACAAATTTGGGCATTAAATTTGATAAAAAAACGAGTTTTAATAATCTGAAGTTGAAATAACAGAAAATTAAGTTTTGGACACCCTGTAGTAAGTAATTAATATATTGCAAAAAATCGAGGATGAACTCCAAGGTTTCTTCTATGCATAGTCTCAATTTGAGCGTTTTTGCTTCAATAATGGCGGCTGTAGATAATTTTAAGCTTCACGATGTAAATCAAAAACTTTTCAAAAAGTGAAAAAATCTAAAAATTGACTGCACTTAGGTATAGCGAATGCTATCAAAAGTCCCTCTAAAATAACGTGTTAAATCCAAAAATGCAATAAAAAATAGACCATGTATTTGAAATAAGAAGTAGATGTCAGTTTCCAGTATTTCCGGAAGTGTCGCCATCTTAAAAATATTTTCATTTAACAGGACATATGCCATTATGGTTATAATCAAAATTTCAGATCATTACGGTTTTTTCATTTTTCATATACCGGGTGTCACACGTTCATGGTACACCCCCTTTTTTTTCTTTAGTTTTGATTTTAAATAAATGAAATTTTAGACACATGATATATGCAAAAAACCGGGCTTTTTGAGCCGTTGCACACAATTGTTTCACTTCCGGTTTCGCCGGAAATGACCCTAACTTTGTTATTTTAAATGGAACACCCTGTATATTTTTAAATTTTTGGGAAGAGGAAGTGATTTTTGATACAACTGCACTATTTTCGTTAATTTTTATAACCTCAAAATTTTTTTAAAACAAAATTTAGTTTTTTATTAAGGGTGCCGTGGCCTGCACAAATTGATTTTTATTATGTCAATAATTGTCCAAAAACCGTTTTTGTAAATTTTTAATGACATTTAGGTTACTTTAATCGGCTTTGAAGGTTGAGGAATCGGTTTTTTGACAAAAAGTCAATTTTTTTTAATGGAACCATGCTGGTACTAGCGGTTATTTAAATGGATCATCTTCTAACGAATCCATCGATACCAATAACTTATATTTTTATTAAAAATCTACTTCAAAAATTTCAAATTTTTGTGAAAATTTATTAAGAGATCCTCTTAATCGCAGTAATCTAATTATGTAAAAATGATTACCAAAATTTTTAGACTGTCTAATTAAATGACTATAGTAATTAAACATAAAACAACGATCATTTGTTTTGTTGTAGTTTGTAGTTATGCACAGTGTACTGCGATTAACAGGATCTCTTAATAAATTTTCACAATAATTTGAAATTTTTGAAGTAGATTCTTAATAAAAATACAAGTTATTGGTATCGATGGATTCGTTAAAAGATGATCCATTTAAATAACCGCCAGTACCAGCATGGTTCCATTTAAAAAAATTGACTTTTTGTCAAAAAACCGATTCCTCAACCTTCAAAGCCGATTAAAAAAACCAAAATGTCATTTAAAATTTACAAAAACGGTTTTTGGACAATTGTTGACATAATAAAAATCAATTTGTGCAGGTCACGGCACCCTAATAAAAAACTAAATTTTGTTTTAAAAAAATGTTGAGGTTATAAAAATTAACGAAAATAGTGCAGTTGTATCAAAAATCACTTCCTCTTCCCAAAAATGTAAAAATATACAGGGTGTTCCATTTAAAATAACAAAGTTAGGGTCATTTCCGGCGAAACCTGAAGTGAAACAATTGTGTGCAACGGCTCAAAAAGCCCGGTTTTTTGCACATGTCATATGTCTAAAATCTTATTTATTTAAAATCAAAACTAAAGAAAAAAAAGGGGGTGTACCATGAACGTGTGACACCCGGTATTTCTAATGCACGGTCCCAATCAATCACCCGGTATAAATTACTTCGAATTGAATAAATTGTGGTTTGAATTGGGCCGTGACGCCGTGGAAAAGTCTTGAAATATTAAGTGCGCTGTGAACAGGAAACATTTGGGAACCACTGGTTTAGAGTGGGTACCTATAGATTATAGATAATGATGCGGATGGTTATTGATAATACAAATTGAGAGCAATAATTAGGTAAAAAGCGCGTGGCATGTTTACTCATTGTTTATTAAAAAAATGTTAGTCGGCCTTTGCAACAAATGAAAAAAACAAAATTTAAAAATAAATCTAAATTGCTCAATAAACTGCTCGAAGGCTCGAACGAACACACAAATAACATCGCTAGGAGATAATTTGTTGACGCATTAACAATCTCGACATTGTATAACTTATCAATTGTTTATCGAAACAACGGTTTTGCATAAGCAAGCTAAAACAATTGCTAGTGCACGATGTACTCACCCGTTGAGGTGTAGAGCCAGCAGTTCCTTCTCGGTGGACATCTTGAAGACATCCGATGCAACGGCCGCACTATTGTACAATAACACACGTTCAGTCACAATCTGTCACTTGCTATTATCACATGTTTTAAAACCAAATATCGACACTCATCGTTATGACCTTAATATTTGATAATTACTTTTATCAGCTGCTCTACAGTTTCATATTGGTAATTGAACACTTTTTAATCAACAATTATTACGTTGCCAATTTCGGCGAAATTATTACTTTGCACTTCAATTGGAAGCGCTGCCAATGAAAATTGAAGACAAATGAAAGACTAGAAAAGATAAAATATTGTTTTTCTCGGTATAGTAAAACAAAACATCTTATGCAAACTGTAAGTGGGAATGAATTAGTTTGTTTAACGCTAAAACCGATTGTTAAGCACATACAAAATAGTTACACTGTAAGTGCGCTGTGGACAATTTACAAATTTGTTGTTTTTAGAGAGGGTAAGCGCCTTGAGCGAAAATGTTGTCACGGTTTTTACACGAAAACGTTTCAAAATAAGTCTGCTGAGTGTCCGAAATTCGGGGCTTCCCGTGTGCAACTTCTAAACCGCAAAATATACAAGGTCGGTTGAATGGACGAAAGTCATCTTGGTGTATCCCAAAAAAGGGGAGGGGGTTGGGGTAAAATTTTCCGGGACCCTGGATTCACAGGGGCCCAAACATCATCCCACAACTTGGTTTAATTAATAAATTTTTATTACGTGAGGCCCATGTACAAAATTCGATGGGATTGCATGGGTATCTCGGTTAATATTTAAGATAGAGAAACGGTTAAATTACCAAAAATGTGCAGTTTTTTGAGACAAACTCAGAACCGTTTTCAAAAATATTCTATCATTTCCGGTTTTCAAGTTATTGAATAAAACGTGTTTTTTCGTAAGATTAATAATGTGTCATATATCCGTTATTGTTGTAAATATCGAAAATAATTAAAAGAATTATTTTTAGATATTTTTATGTTTAATTTGATTATAGGAAAAAAAATTAACGCTCGCCGTTAAAAAGTAATGACATAAACTTGCCTTTTTTTAAATGGGAGCGATAGTTGGCTATGCCCTATTAAAATTCCTTATTTTTTCTCATTCCAAATATATAAGAGTTGATGTATTTATTTTCAATAATACGCAAGTTACGATTTAAGACATGAATAACCCATAATAGGCTTTTAAAGATAATTCAATTATCAATAAGAAAATGTAAAATTTGTAGGGTACCGGTACACCCCAGGGTAACTTGGTCACCTAGGTTATTGTTTATTATTTTACTTGTTAACATTTTACTTTGTTTTTTCTTTTCGGTTTTGGTATGTTCTTATCGTTTGTGACAGGTAACTTTTGAATAAAAATGGTGCGCAATTACGAAAGAACTCCCGGTTCCAAACCTTATCGTAATTTTAAAGTCGAGGATCTGGAAAATGCCATACAAGCCGTTCAAGCTGGAATGTCAAAAAAACTGGCAGCAAAAACCTATAAAGTGCCTCGGTCAACATTAGCTAGGAAGGTTCTTGGAAAGAATTTGGAGTCAGTTGGTCATCCAAGAGTTTTTTCGAGCGAAGAGGAGGCCACCATAGCGGAGACACTTGGCGTTGGCGCCAATTGGGGTTTCCCCCTAACTAGGCTGGATTTAAGGACAGTTATTTCAAAATATCTTGAAAAACAGGGAAAACAGTATTTTCAAAGACAACATCCGTGGAGAAGATTTCCTTAATTCCAAAGAAACAACCTGTCCATACGTCGCTTCTAACATCAAGAGATCCAGAGCTTCCGTTGACCGTATAGACATTTTAAAATTTTTCAACAACATTAATGATGCCTTAAGAGCTGTGGATAATTTTAACATATACAGGGTGTGTAAAAATTGGCGGAAGCGCTGCACGTGGCGATGTTCTTCGTAAAATTCTAAGTCGAAAATCTTAATACGAAAATGTTGTACCATGCTTGCTGTGTCTGCAAGAGGTCCTCAAAGTTTCGACATTTAGTCCTTTAATAAGCGTTATTATTTAATACTTGCAAATGAAAAAGCTGCAATTTGGAATAAAAATAAATTTCGAATAGTATTTTTTCCTAGACATTGTGTTCTTCCTTTCAAAAATTGGTGTTGAAAATATGTAAATCACTGATTTGAATGAAAATAATACATATGGCAACATTGTCATTAGCTGTCATCTCTGTTTTTCTCGTAATTATTTCTAGTTTGTGTTTTACGATACCCAAAAGTATGCAGCTATGTTTACGCACTGAAGGCTTTTAGTTCGAACAAAAATTGTAAATACCTAAGTAAAAATTGCCGATAAAAAAATGTCCAAACGCAAATCAATGTATGCAATGTTGCCAATTTTGTTTTTCTTTAAATGGTTCCTAAGGCCATAGGAAGCATGGCACAACATTTTCGTATCAAGATTTTCGACTTAGAATTTTACGAAGAACATCGTCACGTGTAGCGCTTCCGCCAATTTATACACACCCTGTATAACTACGACGAAAATGCATTTATATTGTTGGTTTTATTAAATTTTTCGAGTGTGACCAAGTAACCCCAACCCCGGGGCTACTTGGTCACCACATTTTTAATTTTTTTTTTCAAAAACTGTATTCAAATTAGAGCCTCTGGATAAGTTAGGTGTTGTATATTGCTATTGTCGGTAAAATCAAATTTATTTGAAATCAAAATATCGATTAGTTTCAGAATTACCTTTAAAAAACTGATATAATAGTGTCCAAATAGCCCCCGATTAAGGTATTCCATTAAAAAAAAAACATGTTTGACGTTTGGCAAATCGGACCGGGCATAAGAAACATCCTGTGTATTATTTTAAAATGTTAACCAGTTGACAAGTACGGTATGCGCCAGAACAGAGTATACTGAAAACCAAGGCTTTGTTAAACATTAAAATTACAAAAATTTCAACAAACCAAAGTATAAAACTTGGTCAACATGCTCTCTGTTCCGTTCCAGGCAGCACTCGTTACGTTTACGAAGATTGTCAAACATTTTTATTAAAAGAGGCTGCTGAATTCTTCTGATGTTCGTTACAATATTTTCACGTAGTTCATCAATGGTTGTCGATGGGTTCTCTCGAAAAACGATTTTTTTTAGCATACCCGAAACGCAAGCATCAAGCGGTGTGAGATCAGGTGAATGAGCAGGATTTGGAAAGTCCGTACGACGGTAATCAACATTCTCATGAAGCAGATCAACGGATTGTCTCGTTGTGTGGCAAGTAGCTTCATCCTGTTGGGACCATTGGGTACCGAGTTGAAGGTTTCTGACGCGACAGAATATTCTGAGATCTCTGAGGAATTGTGTTAGAATCAATTATCTATATCGCAGCTGATTCACAGTAACAGCATTTCGATTTTCGTCTTTCACCAGATGAGGACCCAATATGCCGTTAGCAGATGCTGCACACCAAATTGTTTCTCTAAGATGACGTCCGGCCGTTCAAAGCCAAAAAATCGACTTATCTGTCGATTGATAAATCCAGTCAATGGGCGTGGCATGCTTCAAAAAACCATACATTTGAAAGGAACCTCGTAAACCATAGCTAACATTAGGTGGTATGAATAAAACGAGAGTTTATACTCTAAGTATGTACTCTGAGCATGAGCATAAAGTGAGAGTTTATACTCAGTTTAGTAAGAATGAAAACGAGCTAACTTCGAGAAGTAAATGCTCCTGTTAATAATTTGAGTATATGTATACTCTTATATACAAACACACGTTTGTTATGATAAATTCTACACAAGTTTTGACTTGCAAATGGTCCTCAGTTTTTCTTACACGTGTTACTAGTGTCAATCAATAAATCATCATGAGTGATAGTGAAGAAGAAATTAATAAAAACAATGTTTTCCAAATGGTATTCGTCAAGATTTTGCGTGATTTTCCAATTGTGTTTTCGCAGTCAGAAACGTATGCTGCAAGCAAATCAAAATCTCAAGCTATTGATATCATTAAGAAACAAAATGGGAGGCCAATTTTGGTATATGCTGAACTGGAATATCGACTAGTAGAAGCTCTAATAAGTCTAGTTCATCGTTTAAATATTTTTCTATATTATGCAGAACGAAATAGCTCGCAATAAGTTTTGGGACTGTTTCAGTGGAAACTCGGACTTTATATTGTAGAATCGAAAATCGTTGTTATTATATAACTGGCCAAAACATCTTTCAATTATTACCCGTTTTTTTTTTTTTGTAAACAGGTTGTTATAGGCGAGTTCTTGCGGTATATTATCTTCGGGTTTCTAAAGGAAACCATCAGCTATGGCGCGGTAGCATATCCCTCATCTCCTAAAAGTAATGCTTGGCTATTTTCAAAAGTATTTCCTGCAATAACATAAATTTCCGAATTGCTCCAAATCCTTGAGTCGTGGACAGAAACTGGCCATGAGGTGTCTACACTTGTAAAACACTCATCTGCCTTACATGTCGCTTGCACATTAATGCTAGAATATCTTTTTAGATTAATGTATTCATGTCCGTGCATCGATGTTTTTTTTTATTCTTACGTGTGTGTAATCAATGACACCGACGGCGCATGGAAAATTATAACCTGATTGCCAATTATGCTTGGCTTGTATATTATATCTGCAACGTTCTGAGAAAATTTTAGCCATAGGCCACTTTTTTCAATTATCTTATCCCCTACTTCTTGTACAACTTTTGATACTGAGGTTTAATGCACACCAACATATTCTCCTTCTCTTGCTTGAAATCCAGGATCTCCCACATATCTTAAAAATATTTTCATTTTAACCATCTTGGATATCGCACCACCTTTGCTTTCTCCTGATTCTAAATTTTAAAAATACTATCCACTGCACATTATTTTCAGAAAATCTATCTATGGTTTTAAAGTCACGATTGCACGTACTCTTTCTTGGTTTGCAATATTTTTTAGAACGCAAATTCAATATAAATTCAGCCATAACTATCTTTTCAAGCTACGACGGAGTCTGCTAAGAACCAGACTCCAAATATATCGAGAAGGAACTTGCCTTCAGAAGGCATAAACTTATTTTATTCAAACGAATTGTGAGAACATACTCAAGAAAAATTGTATATAAAAGCATGTGCTCAACCTGAGCATCCGCTTCTAATTTTTATTATTACGACTTGGAGCATTTACTCCAATTTTTTGAGAATAAAGTATGAACTCATTTTTATTCATATCACCCATTGAAGCACAATACACAACCCGCTTGCTTTTCTGCAGTATTCAAACTTTGTCCAATCTGTCTGTATTTTATGGGCGAAACCCCCAATTTCTTGAACATTCTTCGGGTAGACGTTTGACTAAAATTCATTTTCATAGACATTCGCCGAAGACTTCTCTTTGAAGATTCTAACACACCTGTTCGAAGAGCTTTTCTTGATTCGCATCAGTTGTTACGGTAACTGGACGACCAGTGCAGCCTTGTGTTGTGTGGAGCACTTTTAACTTAAAGTGGACCGCGAGATGCGCAACGGCGGTTGAAATTTAGACTTTTCTAAAAACGTTGAGTAACAGTAATTGAATTTGCAGGTTATAATAACGTTGCTGAAACAGACGGATGTTTTTAGGTGGCGCAGTATTAAACGCTTGGACTAGTTTTGGTTTCTGCGTCACAGTCCACTTTAAGTTAAAACAGCTCTAGAACACTTCTTGTGCGTCGAAATATCCTTGTTAGTTGTTGCTGGCTTCCAAAAGTTTCTCTTAACTGATAGGCAACCACTTACAAACTAGGTCCATTCCAGCTGCCAGTTTCATTTGAGCGAAAATAATAATCGGCAATTAAAAAAATTTATTGCGTTGTTAAAAGCAGGGCTCGAAACCGAAAAAAAAATTGGTTAACGGTTAACCGAAATCGAGAACCTTAGTTTTGAAACGGTTTTTATTCAAAAACCGGT
This sequence comes from Elmis aenea, assembly GCA_947652605.1. NCBI lineage: Eukaryota > Metazoa > Arthropoda > Insecta > Coleoptera > Elmidae > Elmis > Elmis aenea. The sequence goes on along the minus strand of OX393583.1, from coordinate 13,332,443 downwards.
TTTCTGTAAGAAAACCGATTAAACTTAAAAAACCGGTTTTTGATATTATTTAGATTAGGATTACAAAGTATGAAAAGATTGTATCTATTTATAGTTTTATTATATACAGGGTTGCGCAAAAGTATGGAAACAGACAAATATCTAGATTACTATTGCAAATATAACAATGACATTTTGTATCTCAGCGTTGCGGTATTTTTCGAATTCGATGAAAATATTAAGGTTACAGTACGACTTCCCGTTCAACCGGAAACGGACTCAAACTTTAAAATTTAATATATAACACCCTGTATATTATTATATTTTTGGATTCCTCTTAGAAATTACTTTAATAAGTGTATGAGGTTATATAGTCTAAAGTCAAGCGTTTTCGTAAAATTCACATTTTTATGAAAATTTTGAGCGATACAACACTTTTAATTGTTTTTAACATTTTTAAAAGGCAGTAGAAATTCGTTTGAAATTAGACTAACAATTGATTAATTAACAATTTGCGCTAGCTACATTTTTAAAATATTATACGGGTTGTTTTTTACACTTGGTCAAACTTGTGAAACTTTAAACATCGTTAACTCCATTTTCTTAAATGTTTCAAAATTACCGCTGTCTGTCTACCTTCATAGCTTACTTAAAAATATTACGTTGCTGGAATAATTTACAATAAAATCGCAATATCTCGAAAAATATTAGTCTAATGGTGCCTGTCCACCTGAGAGTAAACAACTCTCGATAGCAGCGTCGCCACGGATACAGCCAATCGCGAGTTACTCTCAGGGGCTGTATCCGTGGCGACGCTGCTATCGAGAGTAGTTTACTCTCACGTGGAAAGGCACCATTACGTATGAAACATAGTAAATAATTTGAAAGAGAATCAAATTTTTTACACGACTATGTAAAAACATTATACGGTTTTGTGTTTAAGAAAATTGGTTTAACGATGTTTAAAGTTTCACGAATTTGACCAAGCGTAAAAAATACCCTGTATAATATTTTAGAAATTTAACTAGCGCTAATTGTTAATTAATCAATTATTAATCAAATTTTTAAACGAATTTCTACTGCCCTTTTAAATAACTTAAATGTTTTAAAAAAAAATTGGAAGTGCTATATCGTTTAAAATTTTCATAAAAATGTAAATTTTACGAAAACGGTTATTTATAGACCCATATAACCTCATACATTTTTAAATATTAAGAGGCATCCAAAAATGTAAAAACATACAGGGTGTTCCATTTAAAATTTCAAAGTTTGAGTCCGTTTCCGGTTGTACCGGAAGTCGTTTGCAACCTTAATATTTTCATCGAATCCGACAAATATCGTAACGCCCAGGTAAAACATTTCATTGTAATAGCTGCAATAGTATTCTAGAAATTTGTCTGTTTCCTTTCTTTTGCACATCCCTGTATGTACAATCAAGCGTTCAGTAATGACTTCTGACAAACTAATCGCATTTAATACAGATTTTTTATATTTGAAAAGTAAATTTTAATGAAAAAGATGATAAAAAAACGGTTTTTAATTATTTCGGTTAAAGGTTATCGTTTTTTTTTGCCATTAAAAATAATGGTTTCGGTTTCGGTCAAAAATCACTTTTACGGACAAAAAATAATGGTTAAGCGGTTTTTTAACCGGTTGAAAAACGGGTTTCTTTCCCTGGTTAGAAGGTCCTTCAAGATAAACTGAACTGTAACGCAGAAACCGATACTCGTCTAAAGCGTTAATTACTGCGCCACCTAAAAACATACGTCTAATTCAACAACAGGGTTATAAACTATAATAATCTAACGTTTTTAGAAAGGTCAACATTTTGACCACCATCCCCTCTCTTTGCTCATTTCGCGGTTTCGTTTGTTTTGAAATACCTCTAGCACCATTTCGAATCTTTTTGACATTACATTCCAATAAACATATTGTTAAATTTCCATAACCATTGTCAAATGAATATTTGAATTGATGCGTTTATTTGTATTTTAAAGGCTTCTAAATTTCAGTGTCTTTAGTTGTGGCGCATACTGTACTATGACACTATTGTCAACTAAATTATCGAAGGAATTTGTTCCGACATTGCTAAGCCGTCAATATTTTCATAAAAACTTAAATAACTCAAAAACGATTGTTTTGGGTAGGTACATAAAAATTTTTAATATTTTTAATGAGAATTTAATTTGATATCTTAAAAATGCAATAATATAGGATGTTATATTTAAAGGAAAATAGTTACGTATAGGTGTGCAAAAACAAAACACTACAGGGTGTCCCAAATTCGAGTAAATGCATGGGGATCTCGCTTATCTTAAGAGCTACGAGGTCTGTTAAATTAGGGCAAAGTTGCGAAATTAGATGCTCACTAATAATCCAAAGAGAAATTGGAAATATCTCAAACGGTATCCGAGAAAATTAGGAAAAACTGGAAAATACGATTTTTGAAAATCGTCTATAACTCCTTTGGAGTATGAAATATTTTAAATGTGTAAAGACATTGCCCAAGCAACTTTTCAAGCCGAATCAAATATGGGTCACAAATTTTTTCTAGACTGATTTTTGTTTTATGACAACCAACTTTATTTTTTCTTATGGGCGCAATTTTTGCTAATTACATTCATAATCAAATAGTATTTATTTTTCTGAATCCATTGATGTATCACACATAGTATTTTACTTTTTCTTTCATTGTCAAATTTCAAAAAATACGTTTTAAACAATAACCATTATAAATCAGGTTGGCCGGTCATTGTAGTTTATGTTGTTTCCATGACAACCGATCAACAAACTAAAAGTTTTAGAGGCCTGTTAGTCGTAAAAATGAACTTAAATAACGAAGAAAAACGCGATATGCTGCCCATAAGAAAAAACAAAGTTGGTTGTCTAAAACAAAAACGAATCGACCTAGGAAAAATATGTGACCACCATCCGATTCGGCTTAAAAAGTTGCTTGGGCAACTTTTTTACACATTTAAAATATTTCAAACTCCAAAGGAATTATAAACGATTTTCAAAAATGGACTTTCCAGTTTTTCCTAATTTTCTCGGATCCCGTTTGAGATATTTCCAATTTCTCTTTGGATTATTAATGAGCATCGAATTTAGCAACTTTGCCCTAATTTAACCGACCTCGTAGCTCTTAAGAAGATAAGCGAGATCCCCATGCATTTACTCGAATTTGGGACACCCTGTATATTTATAAATAAATTTTGGTTATGTAAAAAAGGCCAAAAACAACTTTTATTTGAAACTTTTTTATGTAAAGTTATCACAAGACGATATTGTAGCGTTACGTTACTTTTTGTACACACTGTATATTCGTTTTTTTTGCTATCGCATAGCTGGCAACTAATCGTTTTTATTGTTAATGAAACAATAAAATTTTATCCAATATGTTGCAAGCGATGAGCAATCAATAAATAAAGAATGATGCACACATGTTGACTTAAACAAGTAACATTCAAAAATATTATTTATAAATTTAAAACGCTATCAAACTAGTAATGTTTGCACATGAGCTAAACCCTGATTCAAAAATGAAGTCAGCGTATCTTAGATAACAAATGAAAGTTAGCAAATACCTGATGAAATAAACTTAATCGCGATTATTTTGCAAAATCTTGTTTTGTCAAATTTATTTCGCTATATAAACAATTAGTACAAATGTATACGAAACCTGCCACGAATTTAAAACCACAATTTGTGCTCAATGAGTTTCATTGAAGTCCGTTATTTGTTGCCTAAGATTAAATAATATTGAACAACAGTTAATATTGTGAAATAATTTGAAATATACAGGATGTTTCACTTTTCCATGTAGCACTATTGCTATCTCCGTAAATAATGAAAATAGAAAGTTTATTAAATGGGACAATAGTTAGCCATTTAGGAGTGTATTTTAAACGCTATTTAAAAGCGTTTTACAGGAGCAATTTCCTTAGACATAAAAGCAACTGAAACAATACTGGTAAAACAAATCAATGGTTACCTTGAAACAAATTGAAGTACTCACTAAAATATTTAACCACACAAGAGGCACGTAAAATGATCACTGACAAACCTAAACTGGTTGTTTGAAAAACAATGTATGCTGCAAAAAGTAAAAATTAATTTGTAAGAGAAATGTGACTAAATACTCATAGGTACATGAAACAGGCCTACTTCGTTCTCACTTTTCATCGTTATGTAACAAAACTGCCTTCTAACGTGAGCCCTGTAAGTCAAGTGCAATTCAGCGGGAAAAAATGGTACCAAGAAACTCGATAGCTACGCCGTGCGAATTTTTAATTGGTTTATTGCCGTCTTACCACCCATGAGTAATTATGTACATTTCCTTAGTGTCATGGGGAATACTAATTGATATTAGATTATTTAAGCTGAGACTATAATAATTAAATGAGATGAATTAGCATATTTGCAAAAACTTGAAAGATAATTTGTGTAATCAATTTTTTATAATTTAAAACTCATGTTTATAATTCTTACCGTTTATTATGAAACTAATGCAAGTACAGGGTAGTTTATTTTCAATGCCTATACAGGGTATCTCGGTTATTATCAGAGATAGAAAAAAAACCAAGTACCTACGTAGTCCCGATTTATTTTAACGACAGAAATTCATTGCCGTAAACAGATTTTTGATATATTTTTTAATTTTCGAAGTAGTCAAAACCGATTTTTGGCACTTTTCAAAAATGTTAAATATCTCGCTTAAACGAAAAGATACAGAAAAAGTTTTAAAACATTTTTGACATAAGTACTTTTTTGTTCTTAATAAGATAGTGATGTTCAATTTTTTTTTTACTCATACGAATACCGATATATTACACCTAATTCTTATTTTAAATGGCAACCACAGTTGGCTTTGACATGAATCGAAAGCTAATTTTTTGCGCTTTTCAAAAATACATAATTTGCTTATGGTTGCCATCTAAAATAAGAAAGTTAAGTGTAATACATATATCAATATTCATGTGAGTAAAAGACAATTGAATATCGCTTTCTTATTAAGGACAAAAAACCATGCAAAAAATAATTTTAAAGTTTTTTTTCGTTTAAGCGAGATATTTAACATTTTTGAAAAGTGCCAAAAATCTGTTTTTGGCTATACAGGGTGTCCCAATTATACACCACCAAAACGTAGATGCATATTCCTGAGTGAAAATGATGACCATTTGTCAAATATTTTGTTATCCGAAAATGCTTCCTTTCAAAGTTAGACACCTCCAAAGTTGCAAGAAAAAAAAATCAATTACGTCCTAACCGTTTAAGCTAGAGCTATCAAACTTGGCCGAAATGTGTAGGTGTTTCCCATTGACTTTGTGGGATAATTAGAAAGAAAACACGTAATTGGAAGTATGATTTATAGTCAGGTCATCCGCTTACCATCTTCAGAATTTTTTTCTCTGGAAGAAAATTGAAAATGTCATTCGTCCATAAGAAAGTACGACTTAAGAGGAAAAAATTCGTCCCTCTTTGTTTTTTGCTGTAAACGTAGCCGTTTTTAAGAAAATTAGCGCTAAAGATGCATCGACAAACTCTGTTTATACACCTCAAATATTTTTTTTACTAAACTTAGTTGGTTAATGTCATGCTTGACTTAAGGCTTGTTCATAATTAATCTACGTAACAAAACGTAGCTCCGAGAATTAGTCCTGTCTCCCCCCCCCTACACCTGTTAGTTGCACACGGTTAGTCAGAAAAAAAAATTAAGAGCATCAAAGTGTGGCTTACAATTTGCCATACACTGTTTTAAAAGGACATTTGGTATAGCTTTCAGTTGTACAAATTTAAATGTATTAAAAAAATTATAATTACATACCCAACTATAAAGTATCTGGAACCATTTTTAATTACTGTTTTAAAGCACAACTTATGAACACAAGTGTACTACGTTATTAAATAAACTAAACTAACCTATTGCTTGCAAGAACAAATACGATACTGATTATTGACAGTCGATGGTGATTGTTGATGTTATTTCTCAACTCGACAATGCACTTTGTTTAATTTTGTTAATCATTGTAATAATATGCTCTGAAACTGTATATTATGACGTGCACACAAACTAACCGCACACATTCGTAATGCTTTTATTAAATATTAGTTGTAAGCGATGAAGACTTTTCGGACAGCAAATAAATTAAAGTTATTTTTGTTCGATTAGCATTTTTATGAAGAAAAAAAATCCTGTGATCCTGTACAAGGTGTCTCATTGTCCCAATTATCGTGAAAAGCATGGGGATCTCGTAAACGTTAAGAGATACAGAGTTGGTTAAATGGGTTAAAATAATCCGATTTAAGAACTACTATTCCATGAAAAAAGTTTTGCACTAATCATAACAAACAAAAAAATGACGATTTCGATTTTTGCTTTTAATTTGCTTATTTAAAATCATACTCAACTTTCAACTTTATTAAAGGTGCGTGAAGTTGGCACGCCAAACATCGGCGCAAATTTTAAAATTAGTCTCATTTTTAAGTGCCCAACATATGCCCAAATGCGCCCTAAAAATTTTGTATTTTGCTCAACGGGTTATTGAGATATAGTTAATTAATTGTGGCGTGCCAACTTCACGCTGGAACGCCAACTATTTCCGGAAATTTTGAAATCTGTGTTGTCCTTTAGTGGTAGTCGTCGGCTTCTGGTGTTGGATGTTCTTTGTGGTTTGTTTATAATGGTTGGCCGGTGTGTTTTTACTGTTCTAGTATGGGCGAACAGTGCGGGTCTTCATGTTGAGGGGAGTCTTTGGCTGTCATCCCGCTTGTTGAGGTTGTCTGGTCTCTTTTCTATTTCTATTGCCTCTCTGATGATTCGTGATCCGAAGTGTTCTATGTTGGCGAGGACGCGGGTTTCTTCAAATCTTCAAAGTTAATGGTGTGGCCTGTCATTTTTGCGTGTTCTGCCAATGACGATGATGTTTCGTTTTGTCGGACGGCTTTTTTGTGTTCTTCTCTGCGGACGCTTATTCTTCGGTTTGTTTGTCCGACGTAGACGTGTTTTCAATTGCCACATGGTATTTCATACACACCCTGGGACTCTAGTGGTATTCGGTCTTTTGGGTTGTTCAGGAACGTGTGTAGTTTTCGATCGGGTTTGAATATGGTTTTTATTTCATGTCTGTTAAGGATTCTGCCAATTCTGTCCGTTGTGATGAATGGTAGACACACTATTCCAGAGGGTTTTTCTTCGTTGTCCTTCTTTCTTTCTTCCTTTTTCGACTGTTGTATTGCTCTGTTGATGGTATTTGTGGTGTAGCCGTTTTGCAGTAAGGCGTTTTTGACAATCTTCAATTCCTCGTTTACATTTTCTTTGTCGGCTAGTTTCCGTGAGCGAGTGACCAGAGTTTTTATCACTGAGTTTAGTTGTGCTGGGTGATGGTGTGAGTTTGCGTTTAGATACCGGTTTGTATGGGTTTTCTTACGGTATACTGTGTGCCTGAGACTGCCGTCGGTTCTCTTTTTGACCAGGATGACCAAGAACGGTAGTTGGTTGTTTTTTTCGACTTCCATGGTGAATTATATGCGTTCATGGATGTTGTTAATGTGTTTTAGGAAATCCTCTAGGTGGCTTCTACCGTGCGGCCAGATAACGAAGGTATCGTCGACGTATCTGAGCCACAGACTTGGTTTCAGTGTAGCGGTTTCTAATGCTCGTACTTCAAGCTCTTTCATGAATAGGTTTGCGATGACCGGAGATAGTGGTGAACCCATCGGTGCGCCATCAATTTGTTTGTAGTTTTGGTTGTCGTAAGTGAAGTAGGTGTTGTTAAGACAGTGCTATGTTTTGGTGGTTTGTGTCGGTCTACTATTATGTTTAAGGCTTCCTTCACTGGTACTTGGGTAAATAGAGATAGACATCGAAGCTCACTAGCAGGTGGTCCGGATGTAGAGTGTGGGTTTTTAAGAGTTCAATTAAGTGGTCGGAATTTTGAACGCATGATGCAGCTTGTTCTGTATATGGTTGTAGTTGTTTGGCTAGGTTTTCGCCAACGGGTTAAGCGGTGAACCAACTGAACTCACGATCGGTCTCAATGGAACTCCTGGTTTGTGGAAACTTTGACGAAACCCGCGTCCTCGCCAACATAGAACACTTCGGATCACGAATCATCAGAGAGGCAATAAAAATAGAAAAGAGACCAGACAACCCCAACAAGCGAGATGACAGCCAAAGACTCCCATCAACATGGAGACCCGCACTGTTCGCCCATACTAGAACAGTGAAAACACACCGGCCAACCATTATAAAGGAACCACAAAGAACATCCAACACCAGAAACCGACGACTACCACCAAAGGACAACACAGAACCGTTCGACGGACCCGTCACGAGAAGCCGAGCACGGAACCAACGAAGCGTAAACGCTCAACGAAGCATGATAGAAACGGGTATATAAACACAGACACGACACACAGATCGCCAGTCAACCCAGATTCCTGAATATGACGTGTGACCTCGTCGAAACGTCGAAAACTCGGTCTTTCTGGAGACCAGAAACAGACGCGGTTCAGCGCCCTAGAACCAAGTTCACTAGGTGGGTACATACGTAACGGCAAGCTTGAAATGCACGCATGATCAATTTTGTGTACAAGGATGCAAATGAAAGTTGAAATTAAAATTGAAGATTTTCAGAAGTTAAACGATATTTCAGGAACTAAGCCTAATTATTAATATGCACATTTTCAATTAATATTCTGACTAAGCCCCTAAAAACGCACTTCATTGCTAATTTAACCATCCTTCTATCTCTAGCAGTTTCTGAAATCATTAATCATAATCGCTGTTTGTTATTGATGTAACACATTTTATGAATTGTACCTTAAGTCGTGTATTAAGGCAAACCAAATAATTTGTACAAAAGTTTGGTTTGCAATATTTATTTGAAATACGTATTTACGCAAATCAACCTCAACACATTTTTCCGATTACATAAATTCCAGCTCTTACCGCACTGAGCAGTAAAAAATTACATTAAAGTCATTTATTGGGTGACGTTTTTATACGGATGTTGTGTTATCCATTCAAATAAATATTGCATCATTGGCAAATACATTCGCGGTAACGACTGGGGAGTGACTTGTATGTTTTACAGTCTAAAAAATTAAAGTTTTATTTAAAAACCAATTAGTACAAAAGTTTCATTATCGCTATTATATATTTGATTTCATTGACTGTAATAATCTGTTTGTTCTCTGACGTCGAAGATAAATATTTTTCGAGCGTTATGTTTGATTTAAATATTAGTATATGAAAGGAATCACTCAATGAACAAAGAAAAATAAGAGACAATATCGATATTCTCAGAATTACGGTTTATTAAACTATCTTCAAACTAAATGTTTGGTTTAGTTAAGTAAAATACATGTTTTTGATAATTTAATGTTTAATTAAGGAGCATTTGACATTAAAACAAAAAGTACTTCATTTAATTGTAAGCAATAGTAAATATACGCAGGGCCGGTCATCTATATGTCGGGGCCTGGGTGCAAAAATTTGTTTTGGGGCCCCCTATACAAATTTTATTTGGAAAATTTTTACATTGAACTAATAAAATTTTAATATACAGAGTGTCCCAGCCAAGAGGAATTATTCGATAGCTCTGTTATTAGTAATAATATTAAAAAAAGTTAAATATAAAAGTTGTTTGTAATCATTTACTACATAACTTAAAATTATTTTCAACTATACATAGTGTTTTGTTTTTGCGCTCTGATACTAAATATAGTTTTTTTATATGAAACACCCTGTATATTTTGTAATTTTTGGATGTAAAATTAAATTCTCTTTCAAAAATATTATAGGTTATTTATGTCTAAAATGAACCGTTTTTGAGTTATTAACGTTTTTTGGAAAATTTTGACAGATGCAGACCTTTATAAAAATATTTATATTTATTAACATAACAACACCAGAGCAATTTACTCTCGTAATTTATTAGACAATAGTGTCATAGTGATTGTTGATTGGTTAAACTTTTAAAATAATATACAGGGTGTTCGTTTTACTCGGTCCATTTCGCTAAACATTAAACGCATGTAAGTCTTTTTTTTTTAATAGAACACCCTATATATTTTTATATTTTCTTGTAGAAAATTTAATTATCTTTCAAAGTTGTTAAGCATGTTTTATGTCTAAATATAATATTTTTGAAGTTATTTCGTTTCTTATGATTATTTGCTCTTAAAAAATATGGATTTTTAGTGGCATAACAGTGAAAATTGTGCCGATTAACTGTTCTGATTGACAGTTCATACAAATTGTTTTGAGTTCTCAAAGGCTACTACCGATATTTTAGGTAAAATACTCGCAAATAATCATAAGAAACGAAATAACTTCAAAAATATTATATTTAGACATAAAACATGCTTAACAACTTTGAAAGATAATTAAATTTTCTACAAGAAAATATAAAAATACATAGGGTGTTCCATTAAAAAAAATGACTTACATGCGTTTAAAGTTTAGCGAAATGGACTGAGTCAAACGAACACCCTGTATATTATTTTAAAAGTTTAACCAGTCAACAATCACTATGACACTATTATCCAATAAATTACGAGAGTAAATTGCTCTGGTGTTGTTATGTTAATAAATATAAATATTTTTATAAAGGTCTGCATCTGTCAAAATTTTCAAAAAAACGTAATAAACTCAAAAATGGTTCATTTTAGACATAAATAACCTATAATATTTTTGAAAGAGAATTTAATTTTAAATCCAAAAATTACAAAATATACAGGGTGTTCCATATAAAAAAACTATGCCTGGTATCAGAGCGCAAAAACAAAACACTGTGTATAGTTGAAAATAATTTTAGGTTATGTAGTAAATGATTACAAACAACTTTTATATTCAACTTTTTTTAATATTATTACTAATAACAGAGGTATCGAATAATTCGTCTTGGCTGGGACACCCTGTATACGTTCCTATATCCAATATTTCGGGTTGGTATTTACTGTAGTACATAATAAGTTTATTAACAACAATAAGGACTTTTATTCTATTATATTTAATATTAAAAAACTTCGTTTGTAACTTTTTTCTCATTTAAAATATCCAATTTGTTTTTGTAAAACTTATTTTTATATTTTTCTAACAGTTCAGGCGAGCAAGTTTCTTCAACAAAAAAATCAGTATTTTATAGTTTTGTAAAATTTATTGAACTGACTTAAAGCGTTCGTCTATTTGAGAAACTTTTTAATAACTTGTTACAGGGTCATCTAAAGTTTCACAAGTAGGTACCTACCTATCTCATCGAAAAAAAAAATTTTTATTTTACATACCTATACGATGGGTAGGAATTTTTGCACTTCCACCTAGTCCTTAATCCTTGAAAAATTATTTACTTTACCTTAATGATTTTCGAATTGAATATTTTTAAATGTTAAAGTACGTGTTGCTCTGACTTTGTAAGTGAAAAAGCTGATTCTGTCATGTCTTTGAAGCTAATCATTTATTATTAGTCTCTTCTGTATATTTTGTTTTAATTTCTTTATTCTCGCTTTCTATTTTTAAAACGATATTATGGCCTGTACAATTTGAAGTGTTCCTACCCTTTTTTATCCACTGTTTTAAACAACTGGTACTTCTCATTAGTTTTTTATTTTAATTTTGAAAGTTTGCGTTTCATTACATTTGATAAATTATTTTTTACCGATTGCCGTTTTGGGGCCCTTTACGTCGGGAGCCCGGGTGCATCCCGTTAAACGTTCTTCTGTCATATTAGATCGTAACCACCTCTTAAACCTTTTTAAAGCGGAATAACTCCTTTCTGCCAAGGCAACGCTAACAGGAAGAGTGCATAAAATTTGCAAAATGATTTTTAAAGTGGGGTATATTTCGGAGTTACATTTTTTATGTTTCAAAAGCACGTCCCGTACATTTTCGTTTAACTGAAATTTCTTTTGCCATTCTAATGTCCAAAAATCGATTTCAGTTTTAAGCTTTAATTTTATTAGATCGTCGTTTTCAATTATTTTAATTAACCTTTAAGCAGTCGCACGGCGCCGCAGAGGCGCCAAGCGTGTTTTAAATCGTTGTTACATTTTTAATTATTTTTTGTCACTAATATCTGTTTATGTATTCCTCAATTGTACTTTTAGGAATACGAGTTATATAGTATTATTCATATTTCTCTATTTTACAGTCCGTAAAATGCAAGTATGTGCTACTCGGCATGAACGCTGTCATTTATGCCCTAGGGCTAAAAATCGACATTCGCAACAAATTTGTTCGCAATGCCATAAAAATATTTGTTCAGAGCATACAATAAAATTGTGCAGTGAATGCTTTGCATCCAATGTTTGATTCGTATAAAAAAGAAATTATTTTATGTTTTTACAGTTATGTTTTATATACAGATATATATATATTTTATATCTTATAATTTATTTAGTCATTGTTATTCCTTTTAAAATTTAGCTTATATTTCATGAATAAACCAGTTTAACACATTTTTAAGATTTTAAGTCAAAAATATTGTTATAAAACCCCATTGGTGCCTCCGAGGCGCCATGCGAGTAGTTATGTATACACAGTACACGCGACTAGTTAAAGGTTAAATAAGTGACCATTGAATTTATAAATTCATTTATATCTTCACTAGACTCTTAGACTTTGTTATAAAAAGCAGGAACGCAGGAAATAAAATATTTGTAAAACTTATTTTTTTTAAATATCTTAGTATTAGGGGGGGTTAATTACCCCATTTACTCCCCCCCTGGATCCGCCACTGCCTGTACATCATTGCAATGGGGAAAAAATCCTCTTTCTCGTTATACCACAGGCCACAGCCAAGCATGGGTTCAATTTAAAAAAATATAACTTTATGTCACAACTCGAATTTCGATTTGTTTTTTGAAAAATTGTCTACGCCACTGTATTCTTATCAAAAAAGTGCCGTAGAACGACAAAATTATTTTTCTTTATTTTCATAAACAAGCTGGATATAGTCATAAAACGAAAAGTCGAAAAATCGAGTTATCGGTGATAACTTGAAAACAAAAGACGACAACCAATTTTAGTTTCACCATTAACTTTTTCTCGAAAAAAGAGATCCGTTTATTGATACTATAGTTACCGAAATTCCCTATGAAAACATCAAAATTTGTCCACCCTGTAGTACAGGGTGGTCCAAATTCGATGGGATTGCATGGGTATCTCGGTTAATATTTAAGATAGAGAAACGGTCAAATTGCCAAAAATGTGCAGTTTTTTGAGACAAACTCAAAACCGTTTTCAAAAATATTCTATCATTTCCGGTTTTCGAGTTATCTAATAAAAAGTGTTTTTTTGTCATATTAATAATGTGTCATATCTCCGTTATTGTTGTAAATATCGAAAATATTTAACAAGATTATTTTTAGATATTTTTATGTTTAATTTAATTATACTAAAAACAAAAATTTTACGCTCGCTGTTAAAAAGTTATGACACAAAATTACCTTTTTTTAAATGGAAGCGATAGTTGGCTATGACATATTTAAATTCCTTTTTTTTTCTCATTCCAAATATATAAGAGTCAATGTATTTATTTTTAATAATACGCAAGTTATGAAGGTTTTTTAGGTTTTTTTTCTAAGAAAATCATAGTAGGCTATGAAAACAAAAACCAAACAAGGTGTAAAACCTTACAAAACTCATGTGGTACAAGTTACCAAGGTTTTTTAATTTGTTGTGGAGATAAACATTGTAAATATTTGAAAATAAGAAAACAACGATATAGTCATAGTCGGTATCAGCACATCAGCAGTAATGTAGGATATTGTTGTTTATCTTATGTTCAAAAAATTTCGTATTTATCTCAATAACAAATTAAAAAACCTTGGTATCTTGTACCACATGAGTTTTATAAGGTTTTACACCTTGTTTATTTTTTGTTTTCACAGCCTACTATGATTTTCTTTTAAAAAAAAACTAAAAAACCTTCATAGCTTGCGTATTGTTAAAAATAAATACATCAACCCTTATATATTTGAAATGAGAAAAAAATTAGGAATTTAAATAGGTCATAGCCAACTATCGTTTCCATTTAAAAAAATGTAAGTTTGTGTCATAACTTTTTAACAGCGAGCGTAAAAATATTTTTTTTAGTATAATCAAATTAAACATAAAAATATCCAAAAATAATCTTGTTAAATATTTTTGATATTTACAACAATAACGGAGATATGACACATTATTAATATGACAAAAAAACACTTTTTATTCGATAACTCGAAAACCGGAAATGATAGAATATTTTTGAAAACGGTTCCGAGTTTGTCTCAAAAAACTGCACATTTTTGGTAATTTAACCGTTTCTCCATCTTAAATATTAATCGAGATACCCATGCAATCCCATCGAATTTGGACCACCCTGTACAGTTCTAGCTCGCGCAGTATCGTCAGTTGCAAAATTTTTCGTTTGCAAAATTTTTAATGAATAACCTTACATAATATTCGGATACACAAAATTATCAGACACTCTGTGTAGTTTGATAAATATTTAAGCGGAGAGGTGGCAACGACCTTCCGATAAGTGTAATTCCTATATTGGGGGCAAAAAATTCACAGTATTTTATTTACCAGGCGTCACATGTCGCGAAATAATAATACTGACCTAGTACAAAATCAAACAATGCATGTACTTTGTAATATCAATTGTTGTTTCATTGTTATCAGATACATTAAATATTTAATGTTTTAGTACTGGCGTACGAATTTGTGCATTGTGTTTCAACTGCATCAAATACTTTTATGTAATAAACGCAGAGTGTTACACCATTGTTTGATTGCTTTTACAAATAATCCTAAATAAAACCTTAACCCTACAGAACACAGGTTAGGCCTGAGAGGCCTATGTCATTACAATTTTTGCTTTAACTCGTAGTAATTTTAAAAAACTTTTTTGGCTCCCAGTGTACCTTCCTGAAGTTGGTAGAAGTACAGTATTTTGTATTAATTAAAATCGTAAGTTGATTAGTGTGCGTGTGGGGGGCGGCTTAGGCCTGTAAGGCCTAACGTATGTACTCACGTTGGTGATTTCATGCGGCAAATCATACCGAAATTAAACCTAGAAGATGATTTCTAAAACAGTTGTCACTAGAGTTGATGAAAGATCACTTAATGGAAAGAGATGAAAACATGCATTTGCCATGCGAAACCCGAAATCATGCAAGAACATTTTCTAGAATGCCGCCTGTTGAAGACACTAACGCTGGTTCTTCATAAAAAAAACAAGAACAGAAAAAGTCATTATTATTGTAAAAAATGTAACATTTGTATTTGTTTACAGCATTCCAACTTCATTTGTTCATCTTGCGTACAAAATGTTTAATTTTGACAGTTAAAAGGGACTTTTATTTATATTTGTTTTTAGTTTTGGTTAAACACATATTATGGGACAATTGCATTTGTATTTTATTTACCTAAGCTAAAACATTAATATTAATATGTTTTTAAGTTTCTAAATGTTTTGAGTTATACTTTACATGAAAACTGATTTATGAAAAGACTGGAATATAGAGAAACGGTTGATAGGCCTGACAGGCCTAACGTGTGTACTAGGGATTCTGTGTCGAGACAACCCGGGAATTTATTCCTGGGAATTCCCGGACTTTTTGGTGTCTCGATTCCCGGGAATTGCAAACAAAAATCCCGGGACTCGAGACTTTTCGATTCAAATTTTATATAATATAGCAAAATTTATTGTTTTAACCAGGGACTAAAAACGAAAAAAATTCCGTTCGTTTCTGTTCGGAACGAAAACGAAATATATCGTTTTCGTTCTTTTCGTTCTAACCGAAAAAATTCTTTTTTCGTTTTCGTGAACCGAAATAATAACGGTTAAAACCGGTTTTACAATATTTTTTTTGTCAACAAAAAAACCATTTTTTTTCTAGTCACCACAACCCTCTATAAATACGATAACAATATTTACGTCTCAACTAAAATATAAACGATGACGATGGGTTGATGCTCACGGACAGCATATTTTAGACTGGCGAACCATCGCCATATTAAATTTACCAAATCGTTAAACACATTAACATTTAACCATTTTAATAAGTTTAACACCCGTAAGGTGCAAAAACACAACATGATTAGGTTATATTAGACACACGATCTTTATCTAAAAATGTGAAAATATAGCAAGTGCTGTTTTAAATTTGTTTTAGTACTAAAAATCTATGCATTTGAATTAAATAAGATCTTGCTGTAATTATTTAAAAAGACAGAAGAATGAATTCAAGTGGATAATTTACTAAATGTTATAAATAAAAAAGATATTAAAAAAAACTTTTATTAACTTGAAATATACTTTAACTTTATAGTTTGTACATACCATACAATATACATTTTCACATTCCGTTAAATCTTACTAGCAACACATCTTCCAATAAATCTTTTTTTACATTAGTCCTTTTCGAAGTAAGAATAAATTTTACTATTATTATGTCTAAACGCAAATAAAACATACACATTGATAATATATATCCAATCAAGTGTATATTCTATATTGATGATCTAAAAAACAAATTAGAAATAGAGAATATCTGTACCGTTAATTGTGTTACACGAAATTGCAAGTATAAACAATAAAGTTGTTAATACATATTCACGTAAATATATGGAGAAAAGTGAAGCTCACTTATTTCAAGTGAGATTTTTTACTGCCTCGTGGAGTCTCCCCAGCACAGAAGGTAAATTCGCGTTTGAGTTTAACAAATAAAATTGAAATAGCGACAAAACCGGTTAAAACCGGTTTTGGAAAATATTTATTTCGTTTTCGTTCTTAAACGAAAAATAATAATTTCGTTTTCGGTTTCGTTTTCGTTCTTAAAAAAATTTCGGTTAATTTCGTTTAACGTTTTCGTTCCGTTCTCAGTCCCCTGCTCATGACTAAATAAATAAATAAATACAAAGAGATAAAGCAACTTTTAATTTAACTTATTTTTTACTAGGTACTTTAATTATGAATCGTTGCTAATACTCTAATACACATAAGCGTAATTTGAACAAATCGATTCACAGGCGTCTGTTGACGTCGAATTTCAAGGTAAACCGTTTGCACACTAGATGGAAGCGTCGAACAATGAGAAAATCTTACCCAAAATGCACATACCATTAATTTCGCGCATTCATACAGGTTGCCGACAGGACCGAATTTATTTAAATAATCGTCAATTTGTATTGATAGGCCGACGTCACGGTTTTGCATAATAATTTCTCATATTTACATAGCGCATTGCGTAAGAAAAAAATCAATGTACTAACCTTTTGCGCGTTCATTGATAAACTAAACTCGTAGAGGTTAAACTTGGATTACAGAACGAAATAATCAATAACACCAAGCACCATCCAATATTTAATATCACAGCTGTTTTCTCACACAGAATTATAAAACTTTTATTAGATCACTTAAATAAAATTCTGATTTTTTAAATCTATTTGGCATTGTCACGATAGACAAACGTCATTGTGACATATTTGAACAAAGTCTAAAATTCAATCAAGCCACTTATAATCGAGCGGACTAAGCTTAGCGCTGAAATTACCTAAACTATAAAACCTTGTTAATAGTAATGCCATTAGGCAATTACTGTATATTAAAAATAAAGACCCCTGACACGATTTTTGGTTGCCAAGGTTAAAAGCTAAAATTAAATTCGGAACGAATTCTGAGGCAGCGCGTGGATAGACTTAGGGAAACTTTAATAACTTTTAATAAGTAAATTAGTTGACTACGAATTCAATTCAAATTTAGTTTAAATATTTTATCAGACAGTTTTTTTTAGATAGCAGATTGAACGAATTATTGGTGGTATTTTAATGTTGATGAACAGGATGGACTAAATTCGAATGTTTTACGGGGTATGTCGGTTACCGCAATAGATAGCAAAAATCTGATTTTGGTTATGGCACCTCTATATAATTACTTCAGATCTTCCAACAGATGAAAGCGTAACTACCTCGACTTTCGCAGACGACACTGCAATTTTAGCAACGAGTCAAGACCCTGTGGAAGCAAATAGATTACTCCAAAACAATATAAATCAAATAGAACAGTGGACACTAAAATGGCGCATTAAAATTAATGAAACGAAGTCGGCGCACATTGTCTTTACAAAATGTCACGGCCAATCACCACCAATAATGATAAACAATCAAATCGTACCCACTGTAAATGATGTGAAATACCTAGGTATGCATCTGGATAAAGGTCTGATATTGAGAACGCACATTTGGAAGAAGCGGAAACAGCTTGATGCAAAATTCCGTAAGTACTACTGGCTTCTTGGGAGGCAGTCGAAACTATCCCTTCGCAATAAACTGCTGGCTTACAACGTCATATTTAAACCGGTATGGACCTACGGGCTCCAGCTCTGGGGAACCGCATCTAACTCCAACATAGCCATTATCGAGAGGTTTCAGGCAAAAGTGCTACGAGCCATGGTAGATGCGCCCTGGTTTGTAACTAACAAGAACATCTACAAAGACGTGATTGTGCAGTGCAGTACAAGGTACGTTCAACGCCTTGAGGTACATCCAAATGCGTTAGCATTAAACTTACTAGATAACAGTCAACATTACAGAAGACTAAAACGCAAAACTCCGCTAGACCTGGTGCATAGTGTATAAACTCTAAATTTTCTTTTAGTTTTTTATAGAGTGTGTTCACTGGAACACACCTCTTCGAGTCAGTTTCCATAATCAGATCATATGTTTATTGTTTTTCTTTAAAAAAAACATAGAGAACCCATCAAAAAAAAAAAAAGAACAACTGAGACCTGTGCAGGCGAGCGGCACACACGTTCCGGTTTGTAGTCTGGCGCAGGTAGTAAGAATCAGGGTGGATAAAAATCATGATTTTTTTTAAAAAAATCAAAAAAATCGATTTATTTGATTTAAATCAGATTTTTTTTATTTAAATCAGATTTTTTTGATTGTGGCTAAACGGCTTGAGATATGAAGTTGATTCAAATGCTATTTTATACAGTTTTTTCTAAACAACACAATAAAAATATTTTCAAATATACAGGGTGAGTCACCTTTCTGAAACTAATAGCAACTTTTATATTTCAAATCAACACCCAATTTTTTATTTATTATTTTTGACCGCCTTAATTTTAGATTTGCATCAATATAAAATACTACAGGTTTTTATACAGCGTTGTAAAAAAAAATATATTTTCTAAATTATTCAATGTTTTAAGTCTTTATTTAAAAAATTCTCCTGAAGTTATTTTGAAATACAGTGTTGTAATTTGGTATGGACATGCAATGAAAAAATTTGAATCACACATACAGGGGTGTTTATAAATAGGTGGCAACTTCCATGATTTTCAAAAGCTCGTAACTCGATTTTTTCAAATGCAAACCCCTGTATTTTTTTATGTCATCGAATTCATCTTTAAAAGAGCTTCATATTTTGTTAAGTATGTCCTATACTCAAAACTCATACTTTTCGAGATATTCGACATTTTTTTTCAAATCGTTATGGAAGCAGTAGAGTGCCGTGGAAATTGAAAAAACTGACTGTTCACTACGCTAACTTCAAAAACTTGTCATTTATATTTTGAATTATTGCATTTCCACAATGAATATTACTTTACAAGAGCAAATTGATATGGTTTATTCACCATTTCGTGTATTTAATTACTAATAGTAATACAATTTTATTTTATTATAAATTAATATTATATTGTACTCATATAATCTGTGATTTAAATTGATAATTTAAAAAAAAATACACTTGATTTAAATCAATTATTTTTTTAAAAAAATCACTTGATTTAAATCATGATTTAAATCGTGATTTAAATCAATTGATTTAAATCTGCTCAACCCTGGTAAGAATCGAATTTCGATTCTTCTCCGGTCGCCTGAACAGGTAACATTGCTGTGCAGTTGTGTTGGCACACACGCTCCGGTATACCTGCAAGCAGGCAAACCTGACAGGTATACCGCAACGTGTATGACCCCCATTATAGGATATGCAAAACTGATTAAATTGAAAATAGCAGATATGCAGCAAAATATTATGAAAACAAATTGAATTGCTATCCGTATTATAAAACCAAAAATTAATTTTTAGTGCCCTCGAAGTTTTTTTGTTTTTAATGAAGAATAAGAAACTTGGAATACTTACCTAATGCAACTTTTTCCTAAACAAACGTCGAACCTGTTGATTTTATCATTTCTTACATGCACCACCTTGAGATCTCAAAATCTTAGATTTAACTCAATCTACTAAATGTTGCACTGTTGCATATTTTAATAACCCCCAAAGTTATAAGCACTGTTGTTTGGTTTCAGCAATGACTGAAAAATTACGTCTGTTTCAAACACAAGCAAACATTAAACAGTTTTAAGATTATTGGTAGTTAATGATTTTACGGTAATTACAAAAATGTTTGCTAACAATGATTTTAACAAAAGAAAATACCTGATATGCTGCAATATTGGTTTTAATAGCAAGAAACGCAATGCCAATAGCAGTAAACTTATTTTTAATTTTTTTTTGTTTAAATACTTGAATAACTCCGCTTGGGACAGTGGAGGGGTGAATTGAGTAGCTCCAAAACTGCCCTTGACGGTCCTAAGCCCGAAAAAAGGAGGAAGGTTGTAGCGGTAGACCAGCTCTCTACCCTACGTAAAAAAAGACGTTGCCAAAATCTACTACCTTTTTAAATGACTTGCATGTTAAAAAAAAATTTCATAAAAATGTAAATTTTGCGAAAACGCTTTAGACCCATATAACCTTTTACCATTTTTTAAAGTAAATTTTAAGGGGAATCTAAAAATTTAATAATATTCAGGGTGTTCTATTTAAAATTTCAAAGTTTGACTCCGTTTCCGTTTGAACCGGAAGTCGTATTGCAACCATAATATTTTCATCGAATCCGAAAAATACCATAACGCTCAGATATAAAATTTCATTGTTAAATCTGCAATAGTATTCTAGATATTTGTCTATATCCATACTTTTGCGCAACCCTGTATGTATGTCTACATTTACAAAAATTAGCGACATCTGGCATTTCGTATTAAAATTACCTTTTTGTGATGACGTAATATGACATATGACATTAGGCACAACTGGGCACAGCAAACGCTGTCAAAAATGTATTATTACATTATTACCCCTTTACAAGGGCGGACGAGCGGACCGTCAACTTTGGGGGCCGTGGACTAAGACTGGACGGGGGCCTACCCAATCTGTTTTTTTTTACAGTTTTTTAAAAGCTACCAAGCTTTATTTTTTTAACATTTTATATGTATAGTTTTCATTTTAATTTTTTTGACCGCGGATGGGGGCCTAGACTGCAGCCCATAAAAACCATGCTTTAATCCGATCCTGCCCATTTAGCCACCAGAGAAGGGTATTAAAATTTACCCGCTCTTCAAAAAAATTGTGGACCACCTAGCTATAACAATAAGCGATATTCCGGGGCCATCGGTATATTAGCGGGCCGACCCCCAGGGCCGGCGCTACCATTAAGGCGAACTAGGCGGTCGCCTAGGGCGCTATCCATAGGGGGGGCGCAAAAATGTGTAATCACCATTATTAAAAAATAAAATTTTATTGTTTATCGATTATCGTACTGTCACAAATATTAATTTCTGTGAAAATTTGTGTGAAAGGGGGAGTTATAATAAGTTTTGCCTAGGGCGCTAAATAACCTGGCACCGGCCCTACCGACCCCTTACTGCAAAATGCGAAAAA
This sequence comes from Elmis aenea, assembly GCA_947652605.1. Lineage (NCBI taxonomy): Eukaryota > Metazoa > Arthropoda > Insecta > Coleoptera > Elmidae > Elmis > Elmis aenea. Next base: position 13,310,748 of record OX393583.1, on the reverse strand, counting down.
AGTGGTGGGGATAAAGGCCGGCCGTTCATTATTTGCTTATTTTTGCAGTACAATTTAATTTTTTTGCTGATCTCTGACAAGAGATAAATAAAAAAAAAAAAATTGTATCTCAAACTTCACAGTGAGGTACCTACACTTGCTAAAAAAGCAAAAACTTTCTATGTCATCATTGTTTGTTTTTTTCTAATTTTTGCTTTACACATTTTATCTTTTTTTTGCTGGTCTGTAATATGGAATAATTTAAAAAAAAATGTACCTCCAACTTCATGGTGAGGTACATTAGCAAAAAAATCAATCAACTCTTTACGTCATTTTTGGCTCTACTTTTTAATTTTTTTGCTGGTCGCTTCCACAAGATAGAATTTTTTCATGAATATTACTACAAACAGTATTCGTCGATTATCAACACGAATAACTTCAAATAACCGGAATTTACGTTCATATTTTGTTCTAATAACTCAATAATAAATAAAGTTCTATTAATAATTTACACATACTTTTAATTTATTGATATTTAAAGGTAATTTTGTTGCGGTGATTGTCAAAACCATAAACTATTGTACAGGGTGGTCCAAATTCGATGGGATTGCATGGGTATCTCGGTTAATATTTAAGATAGAGAAACGGTTAAATCACCAAAAATGTGCAGTTTTTTGAGACAAATTCGGAACCGTTTTCAAAAATATTCGATCATTTACAGTTTTTGAGTTATTGAATAAAAAGTGTTTTTTTTATCATAATAATAATGTGTCATATCTCCGTTATTGTTGTAAATATCAAAAAAATTTATAAAAATTATTTTTGGATATTTTTATGTTTAATTTGATTATACTAAAAAAAAATATTTTACGCTCGCCGTTAAAAAGTTATGACACAAACTTACCTTTTTTTAAATAGAAACGATAGTTGGCTATGACCTATTTAAATTCCTCATTTTTTTCTCATTTCAAATATATAAGGGTTGATGTATTTATTTTGAACAATACGCAAGTTATGAAGGTTTTTTAGTTTTTTTTTTAAAGAAAATCATAGTAGGCTGTGAAAACAAAAAATAAACAAAGTGTAAAACCTTATAAAACTCATGTGGTACAAGTTACCAAGGTTTTTTAATTTGTTATTGAGATAAATACGAAATTTTTTTAACATAAGATAAACAACAATATCCTACATTACTGCTGATGTGCTGATAACTTGTACCACATGAGTTTTGTAAGGTTTTACACCTTGTTTGGTTTTTGTTTTCATAGCCTACTATGATTTTCTTAGAAAAAAAACCTAAAAAACCTTCATAACTTGCGTATTATTAAAAATAAATACATCGACCCTTATATATTTGGAATGAGAAAAAAATAAGGAATTTAAATATGTCATAGCTAACTATCGCTCCCATTTAAAAAAAGGTGTCATAACTTTTTAACAGCGAGCGTAAATTTTTTTTTTTTAGTATAAATAAATTAAACATAAAAATATCTAAAAATAATCTTAATAAATATTTTCGATATTTACAACAATAACGGAGATATGACACATTATTGATATGACAAAAAACACTTTTTATTCGATAACTCGAAAACCGGAAATGATAGAATATTTTTGAAAACGGTTCTGAGTTGGTCTCAAAAAACTGCACATTTTTGGTAAGTTAACCGTTTCTCTATCTTAAATATTAACCGAGATACCCATGCAATCCCATCGAATTTGGACCACCCTGTACGTAGCCCAGGTTGGTTAATTAATTGTTAATACGAAATTGTTTTATGTTTTTTTAGTAAATTAAATTTTTACTTTGAGGTAAGTAATAAATAATCATGCTACTAGTTGATATTTGCATGTTTACTAGCATGTACTTATAACTTATACAGGGTGTCCCAAATTCGAGTAAATGCATGGGAATCTCGCTTATCTTAAGAGGTACGAGGTCGGTTAAATTAGGGCAAAGTTGCGAAATTAGATGCTCATCAAATATCTGCAAAGAAAATTTTCATAGCTGTCTTAGTTCAAAAGTTATTCAAGAACAATACTGAAAAAAATTTCGTTTTTTGGTCCAATTTGCTACATTTTTTAAGATATCGACAATCTGGAAGCACTTCTCCATAGCAACTTCTTACTTACGCTTTATATTTTGAGATAACATAGAATTTCCACAGCGTTTCGTCTCTTCAGAAACATCATCAACTTATTTTTTTTAAATACGGCCAAAAAATTCTAATCTCATAGTCGGATAGCATTTTGTCTTCTGATTTCAATGATATATGACACTTAATATCTAAAATGATATTTTAGCACAAAAATTTGAGAAAAATACTCGTTTTGTCCAATTTTTGAATCAAATGATCTTGTACAAAAAAAAGCAAAATTTTGTTTTGTTGTTGTTCTGTTTAAACTGTCACTTTGACATTAATATGATCGTGATTAATTGTATAATTTGCAACCAGCTAGAAATTCTTTGAATAAATATGACAATCAACACTTTGTCAGGAATTCGAGAAATGTCATGATACACAAAATTTTGTTTTCCATGACATGTGCTTATTAATTTTCAACAGTTTATTCAATACTTCATTAAAATCAATTACAATAATATATTTGTATCACCTTTTATTTTCCATAATTGACAAAAATTAATTTAACTATACTTCGCAATACACGAAGGGATAGCAAATTAATTAATTAATTAAAAATGCACTACCAGAACATAGTGAAAATAAAAATTGAGAGCAAAGCACAAATATCAAGAAATTTCTAGCTGGTTGCAAATTATACAATTAATCACGATCATATTAATGTCAAAGTGACAGTTTTAACAGAACAACAACAAAATTTGTTTTGTTTTTTATTTTATTTTGTTTTTTATAAGATCATTTAATTCAAAAATTGGACAAAATGAGTTTTTCTCAAATTTTTATGGTAAAATATCATTTTAGATAATAAGTGTCATATATCATTGAAATCAGAAGACAAAATGCTATACGACTATGAGATTAAATGTTTTTCGCCGTATTTAAAAATGTGAAGTTGATGATGGTTCTGAAGAGACGAAACTTTGTTGGAAATTCTTTGTTATCTCAAAATATAAAGCGTAAAAAGTTGCTAAGGAGAAGTGCTTCCAGATTGTCGATATCTTGAAAAATGTAGGAAATAGGGCCAAAAAACGAACATCAAGTTTTTCAGTTTTTCTTGAATAACTTTTGAACCAAGACAGCTATGAAAATTGTCTTTGCAGATATTTGATGAGCATCTAATTTCGCAACTTTGCCCTAACTTAACCGACCTCGTAGCTTTTACGATAAGCGATGCATTTACTCGAATTTGGGACACCCTGTATAACTCATATAAATAGACTCATACAGTGTTTTTTGGAAATGATTTGTTGTCTAATTTGTTAACATAATTTACTTCAAAATAAAATTAAAAAGTAGCTTCATTACTTAGTATAACAAAATTTAGGTCAGTAGTCAGACTTTTATGATGAGGTTCGACAATCGACACCACATATTGTACAGTACATTTTGTGTCATTTTGAACTAGCGCAGTAAATCTTCAAAGATCTTTTTTTAAATAGATACAAAAATAGCGACATACTTAAATCTTATTCATGCATATTGGTTTACAACTTTAACCACTTCAAGATCTTTAAAAAATATTTTTTTAAAACTCCTTTTAACTCCTAAATTTTGTGTTTAGTTTGAGAGCTCCTTTGGTCTTGACCAATCGCAGCTTCGTATTAGCATTCTTTACTTTAGTGTTTTTTGTAATACGATTTAAAAAACAGTTGTAAGATTAATCGCAAATCAGACAGTTGTAAGCAGGGACTAAAAACGAAAAAAATTCCGTTCGTTTCTGTTCGGAACGAAAACGAAATATATCGTTTTCGTTCTTTTCGTTCTAACCGAAAAATTTTTTTTTTCGTTTTCGTGAACCGAAATAATAACGGTTAAAACCGGTTTTACAATATTTTGTTGTCTTCAAAAAATCTATTTTTTTTCTAGTCACCACAACCCTCTATAAATACGATAACAATATTTGCGTCTAAAATATAAACGATGTCGATGGGGTTTGATGCTCACGGACAGCATATTTTAGACTGGCGAACCATCGTCATATTAAATTTACCAAATCGTTAAACACATTAACATTTAACCATTTTATTAAGTTTAACACCCGTAAGGTGCAAAAACACAACGTCATTAGGTTAAATTAGACACACGATCTTTATCTAAAAATATGAAAATATAGCAAGTGCTATTATAGATTTGTTTTAGTACCTACTAAAAATCTATGCATTTGAATTAAATAAGATCCTGCTGTAATTATTTAAAAAGACAAAAGAATTAATTCAAGTGGATAATTTACCAAATGTTATAAATAAAAAATATACTTTAACTTCATAGTTTGTACATACCATACAATATACATTTTCACATTCCGTTAAATCTTACTAGCAACACATCTTCCAATAAATCTTCTTTTAGTCCTTTTTGAAGTAAGAATAAATTTTACTATTATTATGTCTAAACGCAAATAAAACATACACATTAATAATATATATCCAATCAAGTGTATATTCTATATTGATGATCTAAAAAACAAATTAGAAATAGAGAATATCTGTACCGTTAATTGTGCTACACGAAATTGCAAGTATAAACAATAAAGTTGTTAATACATATTCACGTAAATATATGGAGAAAAGTGAAGCTCACTTATTTCAAGTGAGATTTTTTTTTACTGCCTCGTGGAGTCTCCCCAGCACAGAAGGAAAATTCGCGTTTGTGTTTAACAAATAAAATTGAAATAGCGACAAAACCGGTTAAAACCGGTTCTGGAAAATATTTATTTCATTTTCGTTCTTGAACGAAAAATAATAATTTCGTTTTCGGTTTCGTTTTCGTTCTTAAAAAAAATTCGGTTAATTTCGTTTAACGTTTTCGGTTTCGTTCCGTTCTCAGTCCCTGGTTGTAAGTGAACCCTCACATCTCAATAATCATACTAAGTTCTCTTCATTGCGAAATCGTTCAATATTAGAAGATAAAAGATACATATTATAAAATGTTTAATTACCAAATAACTTACAAATTCGTTTCACAATAAATAAATTGGACGTTTCAAGTGTTCAAAATTATAGGACTAACAATAAAACACAGTTTTAATCATAATAATACGGAAATATGAGAATGATTCTCGTCTAATAAATAAAACTTACAAAGCCGCAAAAGTGGCAGTGTCTAAATTCATATTGAATCTTTTTCTTTTACAAATCTTGAATGAAAAATTGGCAGAGCAAATTAATAGCTCCAAAAATTATCACAATAAGATAAAATATTAATTTCACCGGAGTCAATGCTTGTTGCTTGCGGAGTGACTGAATCTTGAGTAAACTTGGAAGAAGAAATATGTAAACCAGACCACTCAAAGCTCCCGTGAATCTACAAAAAAAAAAGAATATGATAACCTAAAAATATTAAAATAGGAAGCAATAGTAAATTAAAAACAAAAAACAAAAGTAAATGATAACCAGACAAAAAGTATTAAGCTATGCAGTTCAACATATTGCAACACATTATGAATCGTAATAGTATATTACATAAAAAGAGTTGTAAGAAGCATTATTATGCATGATTTGAAAAGTTGCGCACGGAGCCGCGTAGCAGCGAGTGCGTATTTACACCACACACCAGTGCGTTATAATTGCTTTACAAAAGTCTAGGCCTAGTACACACAGAGCGACTTCTGTCGCGCGACTCGAGTCGCGCGTCGAGTCGCGCGTTTGTGAAGTACTAGCAATTGCATGTACGCGTACAGGGTGGGCAAATTTCGATGTTTTAATAGGGAATCTCGGTAACTATAGGAGGTATCAAAAAACGGACCGCGCATCCTCGATCTCTTTGTTCGAGAAAAAGTTAATGGTGAAAACTAAAATTGGTTATCGTCTTTTGTTTTATGACTATCTCGCTTGTTTATGAAAATAAACAAAAATCATTTTGACGTTCTTCAGGCACTTTTTTAATAAGAATGCAGTGGCGTAGTCAATTTTTCAAAAAAGAAAAACTAAATTCAAGTTGTGACATAAAGTTGTATTTTTTAAATGGAACCCATAGTTGGCTATGACTTATTTAAATTCCTTATTTTTTTGTCATTCCAAATGTGTAAGGGTTGATGTATTTATTTTCAATAATACGCAAGTTACGGAGGTTTTTTAGTTTTTTTTTTAAACAAAATTATAATAGGCTGTGAAAACAAAAACAAAACCAGGTGTAAAACCTTTTAAAACTCATTTGATACAAGTTACGAAGGTTTTGTAATTTATTGTTGTGATAAACATTATAAATATACAGGGTGAGTCACGACGGACCCGTCGGAGTTTTATGGCGAAACGGTTTATATTTTCCAATTTCTGTCGCTGTCAGATTATATAAGTCAATAAGGGCTACATTTTAAAAATATTTTCAAATATACAGGGTGCTCCAAAAAAGAGTGCCATATCAAAGTTATACTTTTTCTTATGGAACACCCTGTATATTTTTACATTTTTGGATTCCTCTTTAAATTTAATTCAAACAGTGTAAAAGGTTATATGCGTCTAAAGTCAACCGTTCTCGTGAAAATTGCATTTTCATGAAAATACAGACCTTTCAAAAAATTTTAACATTTGAAAACTTTGACAAGTCTAAAGAAATTCGCTTGGAGATAAGATTGACAATAGATTATGTAACACTTTGCGCCACCTACATTATAAAAATATTGTACAGGGCGTTTTTTACGCTTGGTCAAACTTGTGAAACTTTAAACATCGATAACTAATTTTTTTTTAAATACAACACCCTATATTTTTTTGCACCGTCTTATAGAACATTTAATTCTCTTTCGAAAATATTAAGGCTGTTTTTCACCTAAAATTGATATTTTCCGAGATATCGCGATTTTATTGTTAATTATTAGGGCAAAGTAATATTTTCAAGTAGGCTATGAAGGTAGACAGCAGTAATTTGAAACAATTGAAAGGAAAAACAAGAAACTTATAATTTTGTCGATAACGATAAAATGGAGAACAATGCAAATCAATCTTGACACAATAAAATTAACATGTAACCACAAAATTACCTCAATAAGTGTTCAAATGACCTCCATCATTTTCAGTACATAATCGCACTCTCTTTAAATGCATTTTTAAACACAAAACATTATTTAACAGATTTTTTTGCACTGTTCCTTATTTTCAACTTTTCTGAAAAGTCGGTTTAATTTTCCAAAAACTTCACTTTACCAAAGTTGTAGCCCATAAAATTTGCTATCCGGAATGGGCCGTCCGTTTTTTGTAAAACCTTTCGTTTTAAAGATATAGCGGTTGCGAAGTCTTAAGAAATAATTAAAGTTTTTAAATTTTTAAATCTTTAAATCTTTTTTGTACAAACTGCTTTATAACTCTTAAACCATTGCCTGTAGATAAAAACCGATTATAACCAATTTTGTAAGGAATTTCATGCTCTATTAAAAAAATATTTTTCGTTAGAATCAGGGATGGAATAACGTTTGAAATCGTTACGTTATTGTATAACGTTATTTATTATTTGTTTTCGTTACATAACGTTATAAATAACGGTAAAAAAATGAATTGTTATGTTATATAACGTTATATAACGTTATATAACGTTACATAAATTATAATATAGAGGGTATTTCTTAAATAATGCGAAACAATTCGGAAGGTGATTCCTTATTGAAAATAAAGTGGGGTCTTTTTTATATCAATTTTTTCTTAGACGTCTCCTTTCGGAGTTACACCCCCCTAAAGGGGAGCGATAAAATTAGGTTTTTATTTTATTTCTCAAATTTAGATAAATGTAGGAGAATGATATTTGGTAGATGTTTTATGGTTATTAAAAGGTCACCCATAGTATTATTTTCAATCATCTTCCACCTTCATGGGGGGCTAAGTGCGAGCCCCTGTTGGTTTTTTAATCAGAACTTTTTGCTGAGTTGAAATTTTGCAAAAATATTTTTTTGTTAGTTTGATTTACTTAGAACCTTTTTTCATTCTTTAGTTTTTCTCGTTAATCTTACAGTTTTGAGTAAAAAATTAAATGAGTGAATATGATGTTTATGTTCATATTGGGTAGAATTGACGGGCGTTTTAGCGTTGTCGCCGCGTAAAGGTCAACATGAATTACACCCGTCACGTCTATCCAATATCGTTTTATATTGGAATATTTGATGGTTTATGTTCATTCATATAATTTTTTAATCAAAAACTGTAGGTTTAACGAGAACAATTAAAGAATAAAAAAAAATTCTAAATAAATCAAGTTTTTAAAGAAAATTTAAAATTGCTAGATTTCAACCCACCAAAAAGTCCTGATAATATAACCAACAGGGGTCGCACTTTTCAGCCCCCTGTGAAGATGGGAGATGATTAAAAATATTACTATGGGAAACCTTTTTATAAGTATAAATCTCCCACATTTATCCAAATTTGGGAAATAAAATAAAAACCCAATGTTACCGATCCTTTTTAGGGGGGTGTAACTCCGAAAGAAGACCCTAAAAAAAAATAATAATATGAAAGACCCCTTTTAATTTTCGATTAAGTATCACCTCCCGAATTTTTTCGCATTATTTAAGAAACATGCTGTATAAAAATAATTTTTATTTGTAACTCTGAAATTATTTTTGGGATCTGTAAATGTAAATTTAAAAAATAGTACCTACAAAATTACGTTGAGGTTGAGATATTTTATTTTCATTTTAATTTCTAAAATACAAACAAAATATTATATTTTCAGAAAATAAAAAGATGGCCATATAAAAATTTAATTTATACAGAATAACGATACAAAATAACTTTTAACGAAACGTTATCAGTTATTATAACGGTATAAAAATATCGTTACGTTATTGTATAAAAAATTATAGTTGAATCGTTATTATAACGTTATCGGGTATCGTTACGTTACGTTTTCCATCCCTGGTTAGAATTGATATTTTCGGCTACAGAAGTGTAAAAAAATCAAGTAAGTGTTGATATCTGCCTAGCATTTGATTTTAGAAAAAAGTTTTACTTAAAATTTATTTTAGAAAAGGGTGTCCTAGATATCACCACAAAATATTTGCGGTGATAACGGGGACACCCTGTATATTAATTATTTTTAACCATCTATTAAAAAACAGCTATTAAAAATTGTAACTTAGCATTAAAATGGTTCATAATAAATTATTCTTACCTTATAAGTGTACCAATCCTGGGCAAGAAGATGGCGAACAAAATGTATACTATCACCATAATTATATTTAATATAATAACTTTGGTGTAGTTAAATTCCCCATAGCTGCGATTATTAAATATCATAGTGAGATTATTAAGAACGTCAGCTCTCAACATGAAAGATATTAAAGGAAAAACTGTAGTAAGTTGGAATAACAGCAAAACCCTCGCTATTATTGTCAAAGGATCGTATTGCTCAAAGTTGTTAAGCAAATTCTGAAACAAAAATTACATTTAAAAAGGTTTGATGGACGTTTTTATAATTTTATTGTGTAAGTATTTCGCAATTACAAGGTTGTAATTTTTAAATGCGTTTACTTACATCTTCTATGCAGTGTTTTGCTAACGGGAAGCAGACGTAGAAGACAACTCCGATAAAAAGATAGGTGAAGGTTACCAGTCCAAAAGCTACGCTTAAATCTCTACCCTACAAATAAAAGAATAATAAATTATTTAAGTGCAGATTATGCGAAGAAAAATATCGGGAGTAAACACAATCAGACTTAACACGCTTTGGTGTAAATTTGGTAAATTTGGTAAATTGCTCGAATACAATTGCTCGAAATACAATTGCTCGAATGGGAAATTGCTCGAAAAGTAAATTGCTCGAAAGACAATTGCTCGAATGACAAATTGCTCGAAAAAATGAAAAAAATATAACATTTTTATAAATACGAAATAATTAAATGTACTAGAAAAGTTTTTTACATTTGTTTACACTTACAAAAATGTATTAAATTTTATTTACAAATACATAATATACACTTATTCAATTTTTTGTTTAGATAAACTCTTTAAATATTTGAAAATATTATACCGGGTGTAAATGAAGTGTGGTATACCCCCTTTTTTTTCTTTAGTTTTAATTTTAAATAAATGAAATTTTAAATAGGTATATGATATGTGCAAAAAACCGGGCTTTTTGAGCACATGCACACATTTGTTTCACTTCCGGTTTAGCCGGAAATGACCCCAACTTTATTATTTTAAATAGAACACCCTGTATATTTTTACATTTTTGGAAAGAGGAAGCGATTTTGGATACAAATGCACTATTTGGGTTAATTTTTATAACCTCAATTTTTTTTAAACAAAATTTAGTTTTTTATTAAGGGTGCCGTGACCTGCACAAATTGATTTTTATTATGTCAACAATTGTCCAAAAAACGTTTTTGTAAATTTTAAATGATATTTAGGTTACTTTAATCGGCTTTGAAGGTTGGGGAATCGGTTTTTTGACAAAAAGTCAATTTTTTTAAATGGAACCATGCTGGTACTGGCAGTTATTTAAATGGAGCATCTTCTAACGAATCCATCGATACCAATAACTTGTATTTTTATTACGAGTCTGCTTCAAAAACTTCCAAGTTATTGTGAAAATTTATTAAGAGATCCTCTAAATCGCAGTAATCTAATTATGTAAAGATGATTACCAAAATTTTTAGACTTTTTAATTAAATGACTATAGTAGTTAAACATAAAACAACGATCATTTGTTTTGTTGTAGTTATGCACAGTGTACTGCGATTAACAGGATCTCTTAATAAATTTTCACAATAAATTGAAGTTTTTGAAGCAAACTCTTAATAAAAATACAAGTTATTGGTATTGATGGATTCGTTAGAAGATGCTCCATTTAAATAACCGCCAGTACCAGCATGGTTCCATTTAAAAAAATTGACTTTTTGTCAAAAAACCGATTCCGCAACCTTCAAAGCCGATTAAAGTAACCTAAATGTCATTTAAAATTTACAAAAACGTTTTTTGGACTATTGTTGACATAATAAAAATCAATTTGTGCAGGTCACGGCACCCTTAATAAAAAACTAAATTTTGTTTAAAAAAAAAATTTAGGTTATAAAAATTAACCGAAATAGTGCATTTGTATCCAAAATCGCTTCCTCTTTCCAAAAATGTAAAAATATACAGGGTGTTCCATTTAAAATAACAAAGTTGGGGTCATTTCCGGCGAAACCGGAAGTGAAACAAATGTGTGCAACGGCTCAAAAAGCCAGGTTTTTTGCACATATCATATGTCTAAATTTTCAGTAATCTAAAATCAAAACTAAAGAAAAAAGGGGGTGTACCACACTTCATTTACACCCGGTATACTACATAACTGTTGGTTCTGACTATATTGTTGTTCTTATAATCAAATATTCATAATGTTTATCTCTACAACAAATAATAAACCTTCCTAACATGTACCAAATGAGTTTTAAAGTTTTAAAAGGTTAATTTACACCTTGTTTTTTTTTGTTTTCACAGCCTACTTTGTTAATTAAAAAAAAATTGAATAAATGCATATGTATTTGCAAATAAATTTTAATAGATACATTTTTATAAGTGTAAACAAATGTAAACAACTTTTCTAGTACATTTAATTATTTCGTATTTATAAAAATGTAACATTTTTTCATTTTTTCGAGGAATTTGTCATTCGAGCAATTTGCTTTTCGAGCAATTTCCCATTCGAGCAATTGTATTTCGAGCAATTGTATTCGAGCAATTTACCGCCACCCACTTAACACACGTTTTCACGTTTGTTTTTTTAATTTTTTTTTTTTGCAACTTTTATGCTATTTTGAGATATTATATGTTTTGCATTTTAATGTGTGTATTGAAACATTTATGCTAACTATAGAGAAATTTCAGTTGTATTTGATATCTTGGTTATTATTATTTGATAGCTGGTTCTGCTAAATGAATAGTTACTTGAAAGAAGTGCTAGTCATGCGAAAATAATTTTGAAAATCTTCTGGAGTGGTAGCACGAACTTCATTTAACCATTCCTTTGCTCATAATTTTGTTTGGGTTTTAACCGATAACCACCATAATAGCAACACAAGCTTTTTTTTGACACGACATCGTTGACTGCCTGCCAAACTTAAACTGAATGTATCGTCAATAAATATTGATCGTGTGAGGCAAATGCAGTTTGGCAATATTTATTGACTATATTTTATTGACAATACAGGGTGATTGAAATTCGAGTTTAGGCATGGGGATCTCGCTTATTATAATAGCTAGAGCAGGCGTTCCCAATCTGTGGTACGCGTACCGGTCCCGGTACGCGAATGTCAAGCTACCGGTACGCGATAAGCAAATGAATAATTATTTTTTTTATATAGCATCTATGTTATGTAACATGCGTGTAGAAGAAGAAGAAGATAGTGACAGATTTGTAGACACATGTACATTTAAAATAATTATCGGTTTATATCGGGTGATCGAAAATGATTGATGTCCGCTAATTTCAGACTGAAAATAAAATAACCAATCATTGCTTAATTTTGAGTCTGATGTTCGCCTTAAACTGATCAAAATTGAACTAGATATTTCTACACTGATAAAAAGTAAACCAGCGCAACCCTCACATTAATTACAATAATTAGAATTATTATTATATCTATGCAGGGCGTTTCTTAAATACTGCAAAAAAATTCAGGCGGTGATTCCTTAGTGAAAATTAAGGGGAGTCTTTCATATATTTTTTTTTTCTCAGACGTCTCCTTTAGGAGTTACACCCGCCTAAAGAGAAGCGTAAAATTAGGTTTCTATTTTATTTCTCAAAGTTGGATAAATGTAGAAGAATGATATTTGGTAGATGTTTTATACTTAGTAAAGGGTTTCCCATAGTCATATTTTTGATCATCTGCCACCTTCACAGGGGGCTGAAAAGTGCGACCCCTGTTGTTTTTTTTCAGAACTTTTTGGGGGGTTGAACTTTTGCAATTTTAAACTTTTTTTGGAAGATTAATTTATCTACAAAGTTTTTCTGTTCTTTAGTTGTTCTAGTAAAACCTACTGTTTTTAAGTAAAAAATAAAACAAGTCAACATGATCCATCAAATATTTCAAGATAAAACGACTCATTTTGGTGGTTGCCATTGCCATAGTTTGTTTTATTTTGTTACTCAAAAACGATAGGTTTTACGAGAACCACTAAAGAACAAAAACAGTTTCTAAATAAATCAATTTAAAAAAAAATATTGCAAAATTTTAACTACCTACCAAAACGTAATAAAAAAACCAACTGGGGTCGCACTTTTCAGCCCCCTGTGAAGGTGGCAGATGATCGAAAATATTACTATGGGAAACCTTTTACTACTTGTAAGTATAAAACATCCACCAAATATCAATCTTCTACATTTATCCAAATTTGAGATATAAAATAAAGCACCCCCCTGTATTTAACTCAGAAAGGATACATCTAAGGAAAAAAATATATATGAAAGACCCCCCTTAATTTTTGATAAGGAATCACCAACTGAATTTTTTCGCAATATTTTAGAAACACCCTGTATATGATACACATGCATTTATATTTAGTGTAATAAAAGTATTTACGAATTAAATTGTTTTTATTACAATTGTACATATAGCATTGCATTCTATTTCCAAAATATTTACCTTAAAAAAAAAAAGCTCATCAGTTGGGAATTTAGGAAAGTTTTATTGTAGGATTAGTCTGTTTTTTTGCTCGACAAAATATTTGAGAGAGTCAAGCGACAAAAAAAAGTCATCACTTGAGATTTCAGCAATTTTTTTTTTGGCCCGTTTTTCCAAAAATATTTACTTACTGGTACGCCGCCATATTGTCTACTACAAACCGGTACAATATCTTAAAAAGATTGGGAACCTCTGAGCTAAAGTATAGGTTTAAATTTGGCAAAGTTGCTAAAATTGATGCTTAATAATAATCTGAAGAGAAGTTGGAAGTATCTCAAACGGTAACTGAGAAAATTAGGAAAAACCAGGATATACGATTTTTGAAAATCGTCTATAACTCCTTTGGAATATGAAATATTTCAAATGTGTAAAAACATTGCCCATGCAACTTTTTAAGCCGAATCGGGTGGTGGTCACAAATTTTTCCTAGATCGATTCGTTTTTGTTTTATAACAACCAACTTTGTTTTTTCTTGTGGGCGCAATTTTCGCTATTTGCATAATTAAATGGCATTTATTTTTCTGAATCCATTGATGTATCACACGTGGTAATTTACCTCTTCATTCATTGTCAAATTACAAAAATGCGTTTTAAACAATATCCACTATAAATCAGGTAGGCCGGTCATTGTAGTTTATTTATGTTGTTTCCATGACAACCAATTAACAAACTAAAAGTTTTGAAAGCCTATAACTTGTCAAATTAATAAATTTGTAAAAATGAACTTTAATAACAAAGAAAAAAGCATTGTGCTTATACCGTTCTTTTAAGTTTTGTTATACTTTATCACATCACATCACACAGCAATTTTTACTTAGGTATTTACAATTTTTATTCGAACTGAAAGCCTTCAGTTCGTAAAGATAGCTGCAAACTTTTGGGTATCGTAAAACAAAAACTAGAAATAATTACGAGAAAAACAGAGATGACAGCTAATGACAATGTTGCCATATGTTATTTATACAAATTTACTTAAGTTTCTGTTTAACGTAAAAAAATAGTGTTTTTACGGATCTGTTAGTAATAAAAATGTTTTTTATTACTTTCATCTAAAGCCATATCAACTGTTTGACAAAGGCCCCATGTTTTCCTAAGTTTCTGTCCAATGTACAACAATATGTGTGCGAGGGTTGTTTTCCTTCTGAATATGTTTCTGCATATCGTTGACTTGACAATATAGAATTCCTATTAAATAAATAAAAAATTGGCAGCATATCGCGTTTTACTTCGTTAATAAAGTTCATTTTTACGAATTTATTAATCTGACAAGTAATAGGCTTTCAAAACTTTTAGTTTGTTAATTGGTTGTCATGGAAACAACATGAACTACAACAATCGGCCTACCTGATTTATAGGGGTTATTGTTAAAAACGCATTTTTTCAAATTTGACAATGAATAAAGAAGTAAAATACCATGTGTGATACATCAATGAATTTAGAAAAATAAATGCCATTTGATTATGTAAATAACAAAACTTGCGTCAATAAGAAAAACAAAGTTGGTTGTCATAAAACAAAAACGAATCGATCAAGCAAAAATTTGTGACCACGATCCGGATTCGGCTTAAAAAGTTGCTTCGGCAATGTTTTTACAGATTTAAAATATTTTAAACTCCAAAGGAGTTACAGGCTATTTGCAAAAATTGTATTTTCCGGTTTTTCCTTATTTTCTAGTTTACCGCTTGAGATATTTCCAATTTCTCTCTGCATTGAATTTAGCAACTTTGCCAATTTAAAACCTAAAATCTAGCTTTAATAATAAGCGAGATCCCCATGTTTCAACTTTTTTTTTCGCAAGCTACTATGATTTAAAAAAAAAACTAAAAACCTCCGTAACTTGCGTATTACTAAAAATAAATACATCAACCCTTATATATTTGGAATGAAAAGAAAATAGGGAATTTAAATAGGTCATAGTCAACTATTGCTCCTATTTAAAAAAAGGTAAGTTTTGTCATAACTTTTTAACGGCGAGCGTAAAATATTTTTTTTTAGTATAATCGAATGTTACATAAAAATATCTAAAAATGATCTTTATATATTTTTTCGCTATTTACAACAATAATGGAGATATGACACATTAATATGACAAAAAAAAACAAGTTTTATTTAATAACTCTAAAACCGGAAATGATAAAATATTTTTGAAAACGGTTCTGAGTTTGTCTCAAAAAACTGCACCTTTTTGTTAATTTAACCGTTTTTCTATCTTGAATATTAACCGAGATACCCATGCAATCTCTTCGAATTTACACCACCCTCTACATTTCACGAAGAAAATTGGTATTGATTATTGATGGCAAAATAAGCAAATGATTTTTATGGTAAATATTTGAAAAAAACATTTTTACTGTCTAACACCAATTTTTCAAAAAGAACAGTTTCATTTTATTATACAAATTTTATCCCTTTTTTCACTCTGTCAATTTAATAAATAAAATCGGTTTGCACACTTTTATTGCTCTATTTATACCAATCTTCAATTTTTTCAAAGATTTATGAAACTATTGTACATTAGCTCTATATTTTCGCACACTTTTTGCTAATTAATTTCATAAAATTCATTACTGAATTTAATATCAATGTTTTTGTGGTCTCCAAGCGCTATATTATAGAAGTGCCATGACAAACACATTATAATTAGCAACAAAGGCAGCTGTTTATTAAAAACAAGTGGATCCCACGAATATATTTGCACGTGTGCAACAATTACACAACAAAAATATCAATAACTTGTGTAGGCGAAATATTTTGCATGAATGTGGTTGTTTTTGTATTTAGTTACAAATACATAATTAATAAGTGAACCCACGGGTTTGATAAACATTGTCACTATTATTGAAATATTATTTGTAATGAATGTACAGGGTGGTGCAAATTCGATGGGAATGCATGGGCATCTCGTTTATTATTCAAGATAGAGAAACGGTTAAATTACCAAAAATGTGCAATTTTTTGAGACAAACAGAATCGTTTTCAAAAATATTCTATCATTTCCGGTTTCGAGTTATTGAATAAAAAGTGTTTTGTTTTGTCATATTAATAATGTGTCATATTTATGAAGATTATCTTTAGATATTTTTATGTTTAATTTGATTATACAAAAAACAAAGTTTTTACGCTCGCCGTTTAAAAGTTATGACACAAACTTACCTTTTTCTTAGATTGGAGCAATAGTTGGCTATGACCTATTTAAATTCCTTAATTTTATCTCATTCCAAATATATGAAGGTTGATGTATTTATTTTCAATAATACGCAAGTAACGAAGGTTTTTTAGTTGTTTTTTTTTTTTTTTAAATCATATTAGGTAGGCTGTAAAAACAAAAAAGAAACAAAGTGTAAAACCTATTAAAACTCATGTGTTACAAGCAGGGCATGACCGGTTTAAAAAACCGGTTAACCGTTATTTTTTGTCAGAAAAAGTGATTTTTAACCGAAACCGAAACCGTTATTTTTTAAGGCAAATAAAAACGGTAACCTTTAACCAAAATAATAAAAAACCGGTTTTTTTACCATTATTTTTTAATAAAAATTACGATGAAAAATACAAAATCTGTAGTAAATGCGATTAGTTTACCAAAAGTCGTTACTGAACTCTTGGTTGTACATTTATTATAAAGTTATAAATAAATAATATCTTTTCATACTTTGCATTCCTGATGTAAATAATTTTTAATACCGGTTAATTTAACCGGTTTTTTAAACCGGTTTATAATTTGAATCGGTTTTTTACACTAAACCGGTTTTTTACGAATAAAACCGGTTTTTCAACAAAAACCGTTATAAAAATAAAGTTCGCGATTTCGGTTAACCGTTAACCAAAATTTTTTTCGGTTTCGAGCCCTGGTTACAAGTAGTTACCAAGGTTTTGAAATTTGTTGTTGGGATAAACATTGTAAATATTTGAACATAAGATAAACAGCAATATACTACATTACTGCTGATTCCGACTATGTTATTGTTATCTTATGTTCAAATATTTACAATGTTTATCTCAACAACAAATTGAAAACCCTTGGAAACTTGTACCACATGAATTTTATAAGGTTTTACACATTGTTTTTTTTTCACAGCCTACTAAAAAAAACCTTCGTTACTTGCGTATTATTCAAAATAAATATATCAACCCTCATATATTTGGAATGAGATAAAATTAAGGAATTTAAATAGGTCATAGCCAACTATTGCTCCCATTTAGAAAAAAGGTAAGTTTGTGTCATAACTTTTAAACGGCGGACGTAAAAGCTTTGTTTTTTGTATAAGCAAAGTAAACATAAAAATATCTAAAAATAATCTTCATAAATATTTTTGATATTTACAACAATAACAGAGATATGACACATTATTAATATGACAAAAAAAACACTTTTTATTCAATAACTCGAAAACCGGAAACGATAGAATATTTTTGAAAACAATTTTGAGTTTGTCTCAAAAAACTGCACATTTTTGGCAATTTAACCGTGTCTCTATCTTGAATAATAAGCGAGATACCCATGCAATCCAATCGAATTTGGACCACCCTGTACTACGTAAACTTGTACTTACGTTGTTTTCTTGGTGACGATTGTGCCTCATTATAGAAATAATAATATTATGGATGAAATAGCTTAAGGATAGCATCCCACTCAAGGCACAGAATGTTGGCTTTAAATCGATGGTGATTTCCCAACTTGGTATGTGGATTCCCCATGAATAGGCCTTAATCGAGACGAATATAAGTAAATATAGAACACTAAGCGTTCCTGAAACAAACAAAAAATATTGGTGGACTCCCAAAAAATGTCGTAAAAACTCAACGAAAGTTTGTCAAATATACAAATCTTAAAACAAATTTACATAAATATTAGCTACCTGTTAACTTATTTTTGAAAGAGCACGAAATGTACTGTCGGTTAAGTATGAAAGTTGTGTAAGTTCATTTAAAGAAAAAAAAATGAGAAGACAAATAATTTAAATACTCCTATAAATTTAGTGTAAACTTTTAATTTCTAGACAATTTACGGTTCATATTTTAATAAATGTTTGATAAGTAAGAAGGAGATATCAAAAGAAACTAGGGCGCGAGTTTTTAATGCAGTGTACGTACGTACCCATTCTTACTTACGTACACAAACACAAAAACAAAGATCACAGATACAGGAAATAAGGTTATTTAGAAGAATAGAGGGATTTAAACTGATCGATAAAATCAGTAACGAAAAAAATCGAAATAACCTAGGAGTAACAGATATTAAGAAAAAGATGGAGACGAATCAATTAAGGTGGCTTGGATATCTACTACGCATGCCAGAAAGTAGAAAATGGGATGGAAAATGAAGATGGAGGGAAAAAGAAATACAGGAAGACCAAGAAAAAAATGGGAAAAAGAAGTGGGGCAGAGACTAGAAGAAAAAGGAGTCAGCTGGAGAGATGTGCCACAATTAGCTAACGATAAGCAGGAGTGGAGAAACTTAATACAGAAATAGAAAAGCATTCCTCGACACCGAAAGGTACTAGAGAAACCGATTAACAAGAAGAAGACTTATGTTATAGCAGTACTTGTTAAAGCGTGGTACACACGTACAATTATATTGTGCAATATGTATTGTACAATACCGTTTGTGCGATAAATGCAAACACAGGCTCAATGTTTTAATTTTGATATTGTGCAAGTGTAGTGTGGCTGCTTAGTTTGTGAAAACGATGGAAAAAAAGAAAGCTTTAATATATTTAATATTTCGCTTGGAAAAGCGTTACTGATGAAGAAGAAGAAAATAAATAGAAGATTATGGATAATAGAGTGGTATTTAAAAAGGGAGATATTTGCCGATATGAAACTGTTAAAGGAACTCCAAGTATGGGACTACAAGAACTACCTAAGGATGGATGAACCCACCTTTGACGTACTGTTAAAGAAAATTTCGCCTCAAATTCAAAAACAAAATACAGTTATCAGGCTACAAATGAACTGCAGATATTGTATCTACAATACGGCAGAACTAGGGATTGCAATCCCGGGATTCGGGATCCCGGGATCCCGGTCGCTTTTTGGTCTCGAAAATACCGGGATTTAAAATGTAGAATCCCGGAATTTTCGGGATTTAAAAAATGTAACTATAAGTACATTATTTTGTAAAAAAAAATTGCTCCTAGTTGGTATCTACTGAACGTGAATAAGTTGAACGATGCAATTTTGCAAGTTTAAGCTCGTTTACGTCGCCGGTCGCCGCTCGCCGAGCTCTGTTTATGTCTAGTCTTGTTCGTCAGTATACGAAACTACGTGTATCACTTCGAATCGAAAGCATTTTCGCGTATTGTTATTGAAAGTATTGATTCTTGATTTGTAATTAGTTAAATTAATATAATAAAATAGCGTTTAAAAAGATACCCTGATAAATATGTCTGAAAAGGGCCCATCATATATGTTACATAAGAAAGACAAAGACTTAACATCAGTGTGGTCGCACTATTTAAAATCCCCGGATAATAAAACAGCGAAATGTAAGAAATGTGGATTTATCCTAAAAACAATGGGTGGTTCTACAAAAGGCCTTCATACGCATTTATTGTCTAGGCATAATTTGAAAGTGAATTCGGCTGACCAAAATTTACCTGGTCCGAGTCAAGAGTACCATGATGCCAGCACCAGTAATATACCTCCTACGAAACAAAAAATAACACATTACTTTGTATCCGAAAAAAAAATACACCTTAGACGAAACACTGGCCCGCATGACAGCCCTAGATGGACTTACTTTTAATGTATTTATAACATCAAAAGATTTAAGGCAATTACTGATTTCTAGCGGTTTCGAAAATTTGCCCAAATCAGCAAACTCTATTAAAAGGCAAGTAATGAATTACAGTTTAAAGATTAGACAGTTAATTTCCAAAAAAATTAATAAAGGTAAAGTTTTGGGTACACGATTTTCTTTGAGCTTTGACGAGTGGACCTCTACAACAAATAAAAGATACATGAATATTAATGTACATATCCCTAATAAACATTGGAATTTGGGTCTTATTCGTGTATATGGGTCTATGACAGCTGAGAAATGTATTGAGGTATTAAAAACTCGTTTAAATGAGCATAATGTGAATATTGATACAGACATCGTTGCTATTGTTACGGATGGCCCAAATGTAATGGTTCGTGTTGAAAAAATTGTAGAGGCTGAACATCAGTTGTGTTTAGTCCATGGTATTCATCTTGCAGTTTGTGATGTTCTTTATAAAAAAAGTTCTACGCAAATAACCGATTCCGAAGCACCTTTGGAGGAAACTCAAGAAATTGATGATATAGATACTTCTGATGACAACGAGGATGACGAGGACGAAGGAAATATCGACATGAAAATGGGATTAGATTTCCTTCCTCCAAAAAATGATGGTAGTACAAATATGGATTTAAATTTCGGTGACCAAAATATCAATGAATTGGTGAAAAAAGTTCGTAAAGTAGTTGTTCTTTTTAAACGATCTCCGACAAAAAATGATACAATCTTACAGAAATATGTTAGAGCAGAAAAAGGTAGGGAACTTTCGCTTATATTGGATTGCAAAACAAGATGGAACTCTCTTTTATCGATGCTGGAACATTTCCTTGCTTTAAAAACATGTATACAAAAAGCTTTAATTGACTTGAAAAATCCTATTTCCTTAAACGAAAATGATTTTGTGCTTATTTCGGAAATAATAGAAGTACTTGTGCCAATTAAATTAGCCGTAGATGCTTTATGTAGACGAGACGCCAATTTATGTACTGCAGATGCGGTGCTCATAGTTTTATTTCAACAAATTTTTCAAAAACAATCTCATTTTGCTAATAAAATGAACCAATCATTAAAAACTCGAATGGAACAAAGACGCTGTGAAGAAATATCTGGTGTATTAAAATACCTTCAAAATCCGAAATATGATGTCGAGAACGATGAAACAAATGTGCGTAAAATTTTTGGAATTGCTTCTCATGCCATTATTAGAAAGCAGATAAAAAGATAATTTAAATAAATCTGGTAAGGAACATGTTGAAGAAAATGTTATGGATGTGCATTCACAAGTTCGTACGCCCTTGTCTTTGGAAGAAAAGCTACAAGAAGAGATATCAAAAAGTATGAGGGCCCCTGAACCCGAAACACAAACTTTTAATTTGATGGCAACAATAAAAAAAGAAATGAATCTCTTTGAAAATGGTGGAAACCGAGGATATAACTTAGAATTAGTGTATCAATATTTGTTATCAATTCCACCAGCAAGCATCGAACCTGAGAGGGCGTTTTCTGATGCTGCATATTTGGGAAATAAAATAAGAAGTAGGCTAAATGACCATACTTTAGATGCACTACTATTCCTCCGAGCACATTTTCAAAAAGAAAAAGAGAATAAATAATAAATGTTCAAATAATATGAATACAATTTTGTGTTATAATTATTTACAATTATGTTATGTCTTATGTATGATAACAAAATTTAAAAACATTTTTGTACTAATATAATAATCATCCTAATTTCTTTTATTTTTATAACTTATAAAACAGTCTATTTTTGAAATTATTAGTGAATTAAAGTTGTGTTTTGTTTAAGTTTTTAACAGTTTCAGCAAATTTATGTTATGTAATTCTAAAAAAAATATATACACTGCTTTAGCTTCTGTTTTTAAGCAAATACTTCACATTATATATAATCCCGGGATCCCGGGATCCCGGGATTGAAACATCTTCAATCCCGAAATCCCGGGATCGTAAAATTTGATCGGGATTGCAATCCCTAGGCAGAACGCAAACAAATGTTCAAGTTACTGGCAATTAACACAGTTATTGATATATCTTTTCTCAATCTACAATCTCAGTATTATTGCGCAATATTTTTGAAAATAGCACAATATATTGCACAATATTGACGTCACACAAGTATATTGCACAAAATACTTTTGTGACGTCAATATTGTGCAATATATTGTGCTATTTTCAAAAATATTGCGCAATAATACTGAGATTGTAGATTGAGAAAAGATATATCAATAACTGTGTTAATTGCGCAGTAACTTGAACATGTGTTTGCGTTCGGCCGTATTATACAAGTACAATATCTGCAGTTCATTTGTAGCCTGCACGTGGTAAAAATGGAAAATCAAAAAGGCTTGATTTGATGTTAAAGTTCATTCAACTATTTCGTAATTTATCAGAGCTATGGAATACAAGCGATGGGTCTTATAGCAAAAAAGAACAGTAGCTTATGAGAAACTGCTCGAAGTGTATACAGAATGTTATATTATAGCAATGTAACTAGAGATACTCTTGTAAAAAAAATAATTCTTTACGAACGAATTTTGGTAAAGAAATAAGAAAAATTTACAATTCCAAAAGAATTGGATCATCAGCTGATGATGTGTACATACCACTACACTTGTACGATATCAAAATTAAAACATTGAGCGTGTGTATGCACTTATCGCACAAACGGTATTGTGCCATATATTGTACAATACATATTGCACAATATACTTGTACATGTGTACCCCGCTTTGAACTATGACTTGCACAATAAACATTCTAGTGTATTTGAAAATATTTAAACATAGTAAATTTTACCCCTTAACAGTAAATATGCACCTAAAATAGGTCAACGGTGAGTTAACATGTAATTGTTTGTCTTTTTTAACTCGAATTCTTCCCTCCAAAAACATTTAAATATAAAGATTATTTAATTTATCTGCTATTATGTGATTATACAGGGTGTCCAGTTTGAAATGAAGTATCTCGGAAACCGTTGGAAATACAAAATCGGTTAAATGGGGAAAAAGTTGCGCAATTACATTCGTAACAATAATCCAGTTTTACATTTTCAATAATTCATTCTGTTACGTAGTACCACCATGAAAACGAAAAATGTTCATTTTCTTAAAACCTCCATATTACCTTTATTTGAAAAGATTTTTGCGCCAAGTTTTCAGGATCAGCGTAGTAGCTAATAAGGATTTTAAAAATGACATTGAAAACATTTTAGGCCTAACTATATTTCGCGCGGTCATACCTAACTTTTGTTTTTCTTATGGACGCCATATTGGATTTTTGCATTTTTCAAATCTCCAAAACAAATGCTTTTCAACCATGTAAAGCACCAGTATGTTTAACCTAGAGAAAATATGAAAATTTGCAAAATTAAGGTTTTACCACAGTAGGCCTTGGTGTCGTGATTAACTCTTACAGGCACATAAAAAGTAGACATATTTTTGCCCGTGCTGCACACAAAATTCAAAATTATTTATTAACAACGAAACTAAATACATTTGAAAGAGGCTGCAGATTAAAAAAAAAAAAAATATGTTTTAGCATCCTCGTCGGGTTCAGCAACTCCTGGTGAGGTGGTACACCCTATGTACCACTATGCCTGTAATGCGAAATTTTGAGTAGCTTGATTTATCACAAATTGTAATATTTTCTTTTATTTTACTTCTTTGTGATAGTCCTGAAAACATGTCTTTGATTTAGATAAACAAAATGGCACTTTGCATATTGAACACATCCATTTTGTGCGTATACTTGATTTTTTTTGTACTACAGTTTTCAGATCTTTAACCGCACCCTGGTTGGTAAGCTTTCCTAGGAAAGTTTTGATTTCAGTAATATCTGTTTGTTGATTTTTTTTTAGCAAAATGACATAGTGGCATATTGCTACCAGAATCTAATAAGTTTCTAAATTGTCCATTTCTAAATCAACTTCCCTTTCCTCATTTACCTGCTCTGTATAATCTAGTTCACCAATTATAGATTCTTGGTCAGTCAGAATATCTTCAAATTCCGCAAGAAATTAATCCATTGTCATATCTTTCAATTCAAATGACAAGTCTTCTAAATTGTATTTTGCCATTTTAATAATGATTATTTGTTTGAATGCTCACAGTGGTACAAATAACGTACCACCAAAATATTGTCAAATAAACAAAAGAAAAACTTATTTTAAATATGAAAACAATGTTAAGTGTAAACCATACCACAAGCAGACAGATTTAACAAAAACACAATTATTTTACGTTAAAATTACACTAATTACAACAAATTATTTTTGTACACTTTACTGGGGTACAAAATACAACTAAAATGAGTTGACAGATGATCAATGCAAGCAATTTCTATCAGGTTCTGACCTGCAGCGTAAAGTTATGTTATGTCAGTACATATTGGGATAGGTGGTACAGTTTTTAAGCTATCGTGCAGAACAGCAGAAATATTAAATTAGGTGGTACAATTTCAATACCACCATGCAGCATTGGTAACAAAAATAGTGGTACATAACGTGTACCACCATGCCTGTAAGAGTTAAACAATTGCAACGTCTATTTCTAACAACTGTCAAATAATAAATATTTTTCTGTAGTGCAAACAAGTTAGTGATTTACAAGTTTTCAATAGATCGTTTTTCAAATAAGCATAAATATGATATGTTGGATAGCTTTATTCTCTGTAAGAGAAATGATATTATGGCTGCAGAAATGTATTTCAATAAATACGTCTTTACGTGAGATACGAAAAACAATAGGTGTCGCTCGATTAACAGCCGGTACAATTTTAAGACGTTTCAAGTATCATCCCTATCGTGAACGCCCCTGTCAAGGACTTCAAAATGGTGATGAGATGAGAAGAATGGAATTTTGACGATGGTTCATTAGAAAACATAGTGTCTGATGTCTTTCCGGATATTTATTGAAATACATTTCTGCAGCCATAATATCATTTCTCATAAAGCTATTCAATATTTCACATTTATGCTTATTTGAAAAACGATCCATTGAAAACTTAAAAATCACTAACTTGTTTGCACTAAAGAATTATGTATTATTTGACAGTTGTTAGAAACAGTCGTTGCAATTGTTTAATCACGACACCAAGGCCTACTGTGGTAAAACCTTAATTTCGCATATTTTTATATTTACTCTAGGTTAAACATGCTGGTGCTTTACATGGTTGAAAAACATTTGTTTTGGAGATTTGAAAAATGCAAAAATCCAATATGGCGTCCATAAGAAAAACAAAAGTTAGGTATGACCGCGCGAAACATAGTAGGCCTAGAATGTTTTTAATGTCATTTTTAAAATCCTTATTAGCTACTACTCTGATCCTGAAAATTTGGCACAAAAATCTTTTCAAATAAAGGTAATATGGAGGTTTTAAGAAAATGAACATATTTCGTTTTTATGGTGGTACTACGTAACAGGATGAATAATTGTAAATGTAGAACTGGATTATTGTTTCGAATGTAATTGCGCAACTTTTTCCCCATTTAACCGATTTTGTATTTCTAACGGTTTCCGAGATACCCATGTACTTCATTTTAAACTGGACACCCTGTATACGTTGCTAATAATATAAAGTTCAATAAATAAGGAATAAGATGTATTTTAACAACATTAAACGTCAATTTAGTTCATTAAAAATAATTTAAACACAAAATATTTAAAATAAACCTTAAATAAATCATATAAAACACTTACCTAAGCTATTAAATTTGGTGAAAAACGTTGGACTCTTGAAATTAAGCAGAGGGAACATAACAAAAGCCAGTATAACAGGAACCGTAGTGTGTAGATTCCAGATTTTATTAAAAATTGATTCTTCGACGGCACTTCCAACAGCTATACTCGAATTGGTTGTATTATAAACTATATCTTTCGGACATATCACAGTAACATTTTGTATGACTACCTCAGGCGTCGAGGAGAACACATAACCTTAAACAAACATTTAAAGTTATATTTTACAAGATTATTCTAAAATATCCAATAAAAATCTACGAGTTATGCAAAATTATTTTGTATCACTGTCGCATCGCAAACGTTTGTGGCTAATACGTGATAAAAGTTGCCTAAACAAAAGGATAAATATACCGACTGTAACTGAGCTCTGGTACACTCTATTCTTTTCAATTTACTTTTGATTTTATATAAATAAAATTTTAGACGTATGGTATGTGTAAAGAAAACGGATTATTTGAACATATGTAGGTACGCTATTGTTTCACTTCGCCGGAAATGGCCCTAACTTTGTTATTTCAAATGGAACACCCTACATATTTTTACATTTTTGGAAAGAGGAAGCAGTGGCGTAGCTAGAGTTTGTGTCGCCCGGGGCGATCCCTGAATTTGTCACCCCTATAAATAAGGGTTGCTAATTTTTGATTTTTGCCAAAAGCAAGCAGAGATCGACACAAAAAAGGGGGGGAACAAAATGCGCCACAGGAGATTTTTTTAAATTTTAGACGTTCAAACGTGTTTTAATGCAAAGTTAGATGATGTAGAACACTTTATCATCTTCCTAAATTACATTTTACGGTAGAACCTTTTCTGATTTTTATTTTGTTTAATTAGATCGTTCCCACTTCCAAGAAATTATTTTTAATAAGGGTGAAAAATCCCTGTTACAACTGCATGGAATTTAATGCCTAAAATAAATGAATTGTTTCATAATTTTATTGAATGGGTGGTACTGTATCGTAAATTTTATTATACACTTGGAATTTCTGTCGTTACAAGGGAGCGGGTTTTCAGTGAAGCAAGGTCAAGCAGCCCGTTTTATCCTCTAACTTCGATGGGAATTATTTTTTTTTAAATTAATTTTTATGAATTTAATAGCACCAGTGCCGGTTCTGATTGTTATAGGGGAGACCGGGGATAAAAGTAACACGGGTAGGTTGTAACAGTGCCTATAGTTTCTTTACTTTTTGTTTTATATCGCCCTAAACGCTTTTGCAATGTTAAGTTACATCCAGCTCCCTACCTACATTGCTAGTTTTCATCTGTCATAGAGGTTAACTTTTTGCCAGCCAGAGTCACTATTTTCCGCCTAAAAGTTACTGCGTTGTCTCATCCGTCGAGTAACTTTTAGGCGATCTCTAAAATAGGAACAAAAAAGTACCTATATTATTTTGTTCTAAATTTAGTTGGCTATTGGTGGATGCAATACAATTTGACGTTAAAATCGTGGTTAGTTGTGGATTCCCTGCAATTTGTTTTGTGTACACTTGGGGTCAAAAGTAACAAAGTGTTACAACCAACCCCAATTAATGTTTTCACTTGCAAATGTTCACTCTTAGCACATAATTGGTGGCTTTCTTCGTAGATGAGAATATACAAGAGTTGTCGGAATAATTTTCCAGTTTGTTGTATCTTTTTGATTCACATTTTTAAATATGTAGGTACTAATAATCTTGGCAAACCTGGTAACTGCAGTCCCAAATTATTAAATTATAAAACTCAGTATATAATATCGGTTTAATGATGGAAATGTATGTAAAGCTAAATCATTTCTTAAAAAGCATTTTAAATTATAAAACCTATGTAATTTGGTAAGATCTGGTACTTTTGGTTTTCCTACCAGCCGCCATTGTTTTTATTCTATTACCTTAATATTTATAACTTAATATAAACAAAGCTTTAACCAACCCAACTTAACCTGACCCTCTTTTACTGATTTAATGAATGACGGTCAGTTTAAGGGCGGTTAGATTTAAAAAAATAAAACAAACAGTTATTATGATCCAGTATAAATTTAATAATTTGGGACCGCCCTTACCTGGTATGCCATACTGTTCACTCATCATTTTGTATTGTACCAAAGATTTTTTTTTTAATTTTTTCATTTTGCTAATGTGTATTTTTGAATAAAATATTAATTTTGTTGATGAATACTAATATATTTACCCACTACTTATGAGCTGTGTAAATTATTTTGCCGTTACAACTTACCCCAATCATTGTTACTTTTAGCCCCAACGTTGAGGTTGAAAGTAACAGCTGTCTTACTAAAGAAATTTTTTTTTTCTAACAGTTGCTTCACGAAACGCACGAAATAAATATCTTGGAAGCAAGACAAATGTCCAATCTATCATTAAACCAATTTGGATGTAAAAAATTTGCAATAATCTATGAGAAATTAAATAAAAACAAAAAAATTTTACTTTTATCCCCGGTCTCCCCTATCTACTGTTCCTTCATTGCCCCGAGATTTTCATTTTTACTCCATTTGGGTAAACTGAAAGTGCCCCAAAAAAGTGCCCCTTTGCTACGCTACTGAGAAGCAATTCTGGATACAACTTCACCGTTTTGGTTAATTTTTTTAACCTCAAATAATTTATGTACGAAAATTTATTTTTTTAATAAGTGTGCCGTGACTTGAATAAATTGAATTTTCTTATGTCAACAAGTGTCCAAAAAACGCTTTTGTAAATTTTAATTGACATTTAAGGTTACTTTTATAGGCTTTGAAGGTTGTGGAATCGGTTTTTTGACAGAAAGTCCATTTTTTTAACTAAAGGAGGAAGAAGGCGAAAACAAAGTAATTTCGCACTTTTTTTTTAAATAGCTGCCCGCGACTGCGATAAAGGAGTATGTACCCTGGGCTGGCCCTGAGAAAACATTAATGATAATAAGATTTTTTCATGGTATACTAGTAAAGAGGTAGACCCCCCCGCAAGTCCGCCTCTGGTGGTATCCCGGTTTTGCATTTTTGAAATATGATCACCCTAATTATAATTGAATCTAAAAAATATACAGGGTATTCCAATTTAAAAAACAAAGGTAGGTACTACAACATATTGGTGCACAAAAACAAAACACTCTGTAGTTATTTTGTTAAATTTTTATTATAATTACAGAGCTAGCGATTAGTACGTATTTGCTTGAACACCCTGTATATTTTATAAAGTACCTACATACATCTAAAGAGAAATAAAACAAAAAATGTATACAGTTTTTTCTATTTAAACTTTGGTTGCCATCAATAGCGTAGCAAGGGGGGGGGGCGGTCCACCCCGGGTGGCACTTTTTTTGGGGCGGCACTTTTAGTCTACCCAAATGGGGTAAAGATGAAAATCTCGGGATAATGAAGGATCAGTAGATATAATAATCAGTACAGGCTTTGGCGCTATTAAATTCATAAAAATTAATTTTTTAAAAAGGAATTCTTATCGAAGATAAAACGGGCTACTTGACCTTGCTTCAGTGAAAACCCGCTCCCTTGTAACGACAGAAATTCCAAGTACCTACCTAATAAAATTTACGATACGGTACCAACCATTCAATAAAATTTCAAACAATTCATTTATTTTAGGCATTAAATTCCATGCAGTTTTAAACTCTATTGTAACAGGGATTTTTTACCCTTATAAAAAATAATTTCGTGGAAGTGGGGGCGATCTGATTAAAGAAAATAAAAATCAGAAAAGGTTCTACTGTAAAACTGTAATTTTGGAGGATGATAAAGTATTCTCTATTATCTAACTTTGCTTTAAAACACGTTTGAACGTCTAAAATTTAAATAAAAATCGCCTGCGGCGCATTCTGTTTTTCCCCCCACTCTTTTGTGTCGATTTCTGCTTGCTTTTGGCAAAAATCAAAAATTAGCAACCCTTTTTATAGGGGCGGCAAATTCAGGGACCGCCCCGGGCGGTACAACCTCTAGCTACGCCACTGGTTGCCATAGCAACTAAACCGTGAAAAAAATCTAGTATACCAAAGTGCTCTGCAAAAAAATGTGAAACATCTTTTATTATAAAAACATTTTCTTTAAATAAACATTTAAGAAAATGTAAGCAATATGCGTTACTTTATTAACACACTGTATCTATATGATACTTAAAATTTAATTTTACATTAAACACAAAAAATGTAACAAGACAATCATAATATATGCTAATTGAGAGTAATTTAGTAATAAACACTCTTTGAAGGGCAATGACGAAAAATTTTAACAAAAGAAAATGAAGCCAAGATCAGCAATCAAACATAATTAGTTAATCAAAATTGAAATATACTTACTGTATATAAAATAAACGGTGTGGTAGAAAAAGTTTGACATTAAAATCCAATACACAGTATTAGCACCTATTAAGACTATGAGAGAAAATGTTTTGGCCAAAATTTCCGCCCATTTTCCAATTAACATACGACACAAATCACTAACTTCGTTTAGTTGACCAATAAGACCTGAAAAAAAAAACTTTAATAGACAATCATAATTACCATCACATCATTTTGTAAAAATTGTTAAGTGGCACGAGCCTGCATTTTTGTAGCGTTTGCTATTTTAATTAATAAAGACTATTTTATGACAAATTCCGCTACTGTAAAACGGTCGGTTTTTTTCTTGCAGTACACTTTTTAACATTAAAGACGTTAACGGCACAGTAATATTTTATTGCTTGAAATCAGAAACTGAGAATAGAACGAAAACGTTAACCTCTTAAGCTGTTATGCCGCATATAATCGTCATCGGCCTTGGTCATGAATAGCGACTATGCCGTACATATTCGCTTTGTGTAACATTGTGTATATCCAGTGCCGGCGCTAGGGTTTTTGCCGCCCGCATGCAATTTCTATCTAAGCGCCCCTGTAATAAAATTTGTATAATTTTTTAACAAAATGTAGATAACGTTATTGAAACTTCGTAGAATTTCACTAATGAACCAATAAAATTTTAATAACTATTACCTTTAGTAAATATTAGCTGCTTGTATAAGACAACAATAAATTATGTGGCAACAAAAAACATGAAATCGGATTCTTTCAAGACAGAAGATGGATTAAGACAAGGAGGAGGTATGAGTCCCATATTGTTTACGATTTTTATGGACAGTATAATTAAAAAATGCAAACGAAATGTTAAGAGTTTATTAGTAGGAAACAAAAATTTACAGAAAGTCGAAGTATCAGAATGTGCGTTCGCAGACGATATAGTGATTATGGCTAAGAATGAAAGGAACCTAAAAACCAATATAAAAATTTGGAAAGACGTACTGGAAGAGAATGGAATGGAAATTAATCACAAGAAAACAAAAGTGATGACGATAAACGAAGAAAATGAGAAT
This sequence comes from Elmis aenea, assembly GCA_947652605.1. Classification (NCBI taxonomy): domain Eukaryota; kingdom Metazoa; phylum Arthropoda; class Insecta; order Coleoptera; family Elmidae; genus Elmis; species Elmis aenea. The sequence continues at coordinate 13,279,195 of OX393583.1, read as the reverse complement.
ATAAGCATAGAAATTGAAGGAGAAAAAATAGAAACCTTACAATATTTTGACTACCTCGGTGTAACGATTGAAAATTCAGGACAACAAGAATTAGAAATAAATAAGAGGATCGAAAAGGCAATAAAAACCTTTTACGCCATAGACAAAACCTTTATTAATAAACAAGAAGTCACCAAAAAAACAAAAATGAGCGTGTACCGTGCGATATATAGACCAATTTTGACATTTGGGTGCGAGTCATGGGCATTAACATCGATCCAAAAAAATAAAATACAAGCGACTGAAATGAAATTTTTAAGAAGAGTAAGAGGCGTAACAAGAAAAGACAAAATACGAAATGAACAGATTAGAAATGAACTGGAAGTAGAATCTATTCTGGAATTCATCGAAACTAGGCAACTGAGCTGGTGGGGGCATCTACAAAGAATGGACACAAGAAGACAGGTAAAGAGAGTGTGGGAAGCAAGAATACAAACAAGGAGGAAAAGAGGAAGACCGAGAGAAACATGGGAAAAGGCAGTAGCAAAAACCTTGGAGAAGAAGGGAAAATCGTGGTGCGAAGCGAAAGAAATGGCACAGAACAAAAAACAGTGGCGAAAATTCATGTACAATACATAGATGTGCACACCTCCCTACACCTACGGGTAGAAGGGAATTTGATTATATATATATATATATACCTTTAGTAACTTGTAAATTTTTTTAAATAATTTTTATGAGTGGAACTATCTTTTAGAAAAATAAATGACACTTGAGATAGATGAGAAAATAAGAAAAGAATTCAGAAATAATTAGAACATTTAATATAAGTATTCAAAAAATAAAATCTTTACAGAATAACAAAAATTAAGTTAAATAAAATAAATATACTTAAAATTTTAGGGTTCTTGTTTCATATTCACAAAATTAGATATAATGGTCTTAACGTCTAATTGCGCACATATATCGTTTTCAATAGCTATTAACGTCAAACTAACAAGCCCTTTTTGTGACATACATGTTCTTGAGTAGGTTTTGATTAATTTTAACTTGGAAAAGGAACGTTCACCGCTCGCTACACTAATAGGAAAATAGTATTCTTAAAACAATTGAAAAGTTAGGGAAAGATACATTATTGGACACAATAAAATTAACAATATCGAAAGGGATTTAAATATTTAATGTATCCTTCGGAAAAATATACCGGAAAGCACATACCTAACTCGTCATATAGCTCTATTGCATTTTTTGCAAACTTTAAAAGGATTGCACAACGTTTGTAAGAGCATGAAAAGAAATTGTACATTTCTTGAATAATTGCAAAGAAACTAGGTAATTGTAATTATTAGTTTTACCTACAGAACATAAAATTCGTTTCTGCGCATAAGAGCCCTTCGCCGTTTCATTTTAGATAGACTGCAGTAGACACAACATTCTGCAGGGAAGCATTTAGCTTGGTCTCGCTGCAAAATTGTAAACAACAAATCAAAGAGGCGACAATATACAATTTTTTTAAAACTTCTATTCGGTGTATCCGGCCTTATTTATTTGAATATTAATCATTCTAAGACTTTTTGTTTTTAGGTATGATAAAAATGTATGGTAAAAATTTAAAAATGAACTTATGAACTGTGCTCCGGCGGCGACGCCCCCTTCGTAGCGGCGCCCGCCTGCGCCGCATGCTCTGCATGCCCGCTTCCGCCGGCCCTGTGTATATCTTATTGTATTTGACGAAAACGTACGATTTCTTTGCTTCGGTCATTACATATAGGATAACTTTATGACGTCATCTATTTTGTTTGTTCGAAAACGTTTACAGCGCCACTTGCCGACATTTACTATGTGTTCTGTGCTTCAAAAAAGTAACAAGAAAAGAAAGTCGTTATTGGTGTGCAATTTGCAGCACGGGCCTTTGCCCTTAACCTTGCTTTAAAGATTTTCATACCAAAAATTAAATTTTTGAAAACTTTGTACTGTTTTGTAATATTTTTAAAAACATGCCAAATCGATAATTATGCATTGTTGTGTAATATAATATGTTGTAAACACTATAAAAAAGTAAAATTGTAAATAATTCTTACGTTTCATTAATTTTTTAATTCATATTTTCAATACAATGAATATGACGAACGAAATTTTTCATGCAATGGATATGACGTAAATACTCGCGAGCGGTCTAGAGTTCGTGTCGCTGTGCAAGGCGTCGCGCTCAGCGGCCGTGTCCACTTAAGAGTTTAAGAACGCTGTGGTTGTTCATATGACGTGAGCACGCGCATGAAACGTCATTTTGACAGACGTCATTTACATCATATTGCCAGACGTCATTTACGACATATTGACAGACGTCATTTACGTCATATTGACAGGCGTCATTTACGACATATTGACAGACGTCATTTACGTCATATTGACAGACGTCACTTACGTCATATTGACAGACGTCATTTACGTCATATTGACGGACGTAATTTACGTCATATTGACGGACGTCATTTACGTCATATTGACAGACGTCATTTACAAAATTGAGGTTAATTAGAACGCTTGTAGCGGCATTTTAAACTTTTTATACGCACAAATACACGAACATATACGAAGATACACACAATATAGGGTGTATTATTCCTTGGATTATTTTAAGAAAAATAGTTCATATCAATGTAGGTCCGCAACCGCCGTATTTTTGAGATACAGGGTGTTAAAAGTTGAAAAAAATATCGTTTTTTTCGTAATATCTTTGATACCGCTTTAGATATTTTTTTGAATTTTAGTAGGTACTAACTAGGCATAAAAACACATTTTTTTCAAAAAAAAAAATTGTTCCATTTCCACCAATGGCGTCCGTACTAACATGTCCTTGAATATTTTTAATGAAAAAAATTATATGCCACTGTTTTATTTCAAAATAAATGTTATATTTATAATTTTGCTTTATCTCTTAGTAAAAATGGCCTTTTGACTTTTTTTTGTCCGTCGAACGGTTTTCGAGTAAAGAAATAAAAGGCTATTAGGTACTTTTGAAAAGTAAAAGAGTACATTTCACTTTAGTTTTAATTTTTTATAATCAAGTAAATACATTCAAGGACATGTAGTACGGACGCCATTAGTAGAAACAGAACAATTTTTTTTCTGAAAAAAAAATGTGTTTTTATACCTAGTTAGTAGGTACCTACTAGTGATTGCAATACCGGTATACCGGTATACCGAATACCGGTATACCGTGCCATTTTACAATACCGAAATACCGTCTCATTTGATGGTCTAATACCGGTATTCGGTATTAATTTTGTTTTTTTTAATTTAATTTTTATTCTTTAATAGTCTCTTTTACAATTCACAGTTGTAATAACATGAAAGGACGTTAATTGTACAACTTTAACTAAAGAACATAAACAAATAACACTAACGATGGAGCAAAAATTGCAGTCTGCCATAAATAAAAAAATAGCAAAGGTAAATGCAAAACACAAAATCGTGACACAAAATGATGTTTTTAAGTTAATTAAAAGAGATGTGAGATTATTAGAAGACGAAGGAGTTAAAGGGAAATACCTAGAAATAGTATATGCCTATCTCCTAACAATTCCATCAAGTGTTAAATTAGAGCGATCGTTTTCTGGGGCAGGAAAAATTTGTACCAAAGTTCGCTCATGGCTTAGCTATGAAACAAATGATACCTTATGCTTTTTAAAGTCTCACTTTAAAAATAGTTTAAATGGCAATATATATATTTAAATTCATATGTAGGTTTGTTTATTTTTTGGGTCTATATTTTTTACATACCTATGTATTATTTTAAGTTTCTTTATTTTGTGTAAATTTGTGTTTTTACATTATACATATGTATGTGTAAAATATTTGTGTTTTCAAAATCAATACTTTTTTTAAACGGCAATACCGGTATTATACCGGTATACCGGTATTACTTGCGAATAAATACCGAATACCGGTATCGTAATTTTGGTCCGGTATTGCAATCACTAGTACCTACCTACTAAAATTCAAAAAACGCCCTGTATCTCAAAAATACGGCGTTGCGGACCTACATTGAGATGAACTTTTTTTTTTAATCATTCAAGGAATAACACCCTTAAGGATCAGCATTCAATTATGAAACACCCTGTACAGGGTGGTCCAAATTCGATGGGATTGCATGGGTATCTCGGTTAATATTTAAGATAGAGAAACGGTTAAATTACCAAAAACGTGCAGTTTTTTGAGACAAACTCAGAACCGTTTTCAAAAATAATCTATCATTTCCGGTTTTCCAGTTATCGAATAAAAAGTGTTTTTTTGTCATAATAATAATGTGTCATATCTTCGTTATTGTTGTAAATATCAAAAATATTTATAAAGATTATTTTTGAATATTTTTATGTTTAATTTGATTATACTAAAAAAAAAAAATTTACGCTCGCCGTTAAAAAGTTATGACACAAACTTACCTTTTTTTAAATGGAAACGATAATTGGCTATGACCTATTTAAATTTCTCATTTTTTTCTCATTTCAAATATATAATGGTTGATGTATTTATTTTCAACAATACGCAAGTTATGAAGCTTTTTTAGTTTTTTTTTTAAAGAAAATCATAGTAGGCTGTAAAAACAAAAAATAAACAAGGTGTAAAACCTTATAAAACTCATGTGGTACAAGTTACCAAGGTTTTTTAATTTGTTATTGAGATAAATACGAAATTTTTTGAACATAAGATAAACAACAATATCCTACATTACTGCTGATACCGACTATATCGTTGTTTTCTTATTTTCAAATATTTACAATGTTTATCTCCACAACAAATTAAAAAACCTTGGTAACTTGTACCACATGAGTTTTGTAAGGTTTTACACCTTGTTTGGTTTTTGTTTTCATAGCCTACTATGATTTTCTTAGAACAAAAACCTAAAAAACCTTCATAACTTGCGTATTATTAAAAATAAATACATCGACCCTTTTATATTTGGAATGAGAAAAAATTAACGAATTTAAATATGTCATAGCCAATTATCGCTTCTATTTAAAAAAAGGTAATTTTGTGTCATAACTTTTTAACAGCGAGCGTAAAATTATTTTTTTTAGTATAATTAAATTGAACATAAAAATATCTAAAAATAAGCTTTATAAATATTTTCGATATTTACAACAATAACGGAGATATGACACATTATTAATATGACAAAAAAACACTTTTTATTCGATAACTCGAAAACCGGAAATGATAGAATATTTTTGAAAACGGTTCTGAGTTTGTCTCAAAAAACTGCACATTTTTGGTAATTTAACCGTTTCTCTATCTTGAATAATAAGCGAGATACCCATGCAATCCCATCGAATTTGGACCACCCTGTATATTGATGGCGAAAGTCATTTGGTGGCTAAACCAGTTTATGTAGTATTATTAGAAGTTCGCAGAATACGTCCTATCATTTTTATATCGCGTATGCATTTTTAATTATTGCAACTGCTTTGACTAACGAAAATTAACGATACGTTTTTGGTAAAAACACTCAAGTCAAGTGCAAAGTTGTGATTAAATTTATTTTATAAACATTCTCCGTTCCTACTAAATTATCTTTCACTGAATACTTTATTACTTCACTTGCATAACATTATTAATTCGATTACTGTTATCGCCGGCTGTAAAACAATTTTGAGATTTAAATCCGCATAAAAAACACCATATGACGCATGTAAATATAATTTTTAATAAACAAAGCATTGCTGAACTTGATAAACACGAGGTTATTGTAACATTCTTGTTCTTCATTTATAAATTATCGGCAGTTTGCAATCGTTATGATTTACACTTCAGATAATTGTATGCTTGCATTACTTTTAAGGCTATAAATAGCAATTGTTGCAAAAAATATTGATACATATGTTACGCGATTCAGTTGTTGCATTTTTCTCTGTACTATTTACTGGACACTAGTCGATATTTATGAACTACTGGTAATATTGTGTATTGTGTCAAAATGAATTTTATTTTAAATAAGCTAGTAGGAGTATAAAAATAAATTTAAAACACGTGCCAGTATGGATGAGGCTAAATTTGAACCGCGCGCCAACACAAAACTCAGCTAATCAGAGAGTGGGCAAAGCTCTTTGATTTCAATTTAAATATAAGTGATATGAGAGGACAAGGCCACGATAACGGCGCAAATATGACAGGTAGAAATAAAAGAGTTCAAAAGCATATTCAAAATTTAAATCCCAGGGCTTTCTTTATTCCGTGCCTGCGCATTCGTTGAATTTAGTTGTGAATGATGCCGCAAAAATGAATGTCGAAACAATTAGTTTTTTTTTGGCTTTATTCAAGAACTTTAATTTTTTTTTAGTAGTTCTACTAAAAGGTCGGACATTTTAAAAAAGAATTTATCAAAATTAACATTAAAACCTTCATCTGCAACTAGATTGGAATCTAGAGTTGAAGCACTGCGACCATTAAGATACGAAAATATACGACGCATTAAAAGACATTTTTGATGATAATAATAATAACGACTACAAAGTCGACATCAGGCACAAAGTTTAGCTAAAAAAATTAAAAATTTTAAATTTATTTGTTCTACTATTTTATAGTATGAAGTATTTAACAGATTAAATGGCAAGTAAAATGTTACAAGGTGTTAAGCAGCATTTAAAACGTGCATTAGTGCATTACACGAATTAATATGTTTCATAAAGGAATTAAGAACAGATAAAGGTTTTAATGAAATTTTAGAATCTGCAAAAGAACTAGCTACAGAGTTAGAAATTGCACCAAAAATTATTCCGTCAAAAAATGTACGAAGACGTAATATAAAGAAACAATTTAGTTACGAATCTGCCGATGAAACACCGATTGGTCCTAAAGATAAATTTAAAATATCTTTTTTTCAATGTTATTTTAAATACTAGAGTACCTACTGAACTCTTGAGAAGAAAGATTTAGCCAACTTAAAAATCACAATGATAATTTTAATTTTTTTACGATATCAAAGAGATAAAAAATATGGACAAAGAAATTTTTAGAAAACATTGTAACGATATCGGAAGTATGCTTACGGATGGTACAGACAAGGATATAAGTGCATTAGAATTATTTGATGAATTAAAGGTTTTTTGGTGACTTTGTAGATCTTAATACTTATTCAGATACAATTGACATATTAAATTTTATTTGTGCCAACAATTTGGAGTGTGTATTTGAAAATGTAACCATTGTTGTACGAATTTTTTTATAAATAAATAAAGAAATTATTGATAAATTTGCTAGCATAAAAGCCAGAAAAGTAAAATTTTAATATTATGTTTGCTTATAAATTTTATTTTGTTAAGAATTTAAGAATTTATAATAAGAGTAAATCCGTTTTGTTTTAAGTATACTACTTAGTACCTACTTATGTAGTGTTTTATGTAATTAATTCCATTACATACTCCATAAAGATTTATATTAAATTAAATTATTAATAACAATATTATATTTTTATTATTTTTATTACCCGAAAATTAGCCACTTTTGTCTTTAAATATATATAAGTGGGGGGGCTATAAGAGTACTTCGCAGCAGGGCGCCGACTACCCTAGAGCCGTCCCTGTCTCCTAACACATATCGACGGTTGAAAGGCAAAATGGGATAAGCGACAAAATAAAAAACTTTACAAGAAAGCGGTTTAAGTTTAAAATTTGGGGCAAAAATCATTAAAAATCAGCTAATTATCAGATTTTAAAAGGGAAAAAAAGGTGTAAATGGAAATAAAACCTAGACCATTTGACGGAGAAAAATCACGCGATTATAACGGTGTAGGTATATAACTCAATTCTTCAAAAATTGTCAGTTATCCCATTTTGCCTTTCAACCATCGATATGAAAGTATATTTCTATCTCGCTTTCCGGACGAGTAAAATCGTGTGCGTTACTATGGTTACGCGCGAAATTTGAACTAAAGCGTTATTTGAACTACTAGTAGATGCAATGTACTCGGATGTTTCCGTGTCAAATATGGGAGGATACAATAACATTAGATCAGACTTAGTAAGTTTTATTGAAGTACATATATATTACAGTAAACACCGCTTATTACAATCAATTGATTCAGTTAAACGACGATTTTAATAGCAAAAAATTCTAAATGTCATTCACGCGTCAGTCGCTAGAATAGGCTAGGTAGGAAGTACGTTACAGTTATTATCACGGTTGCGCTACGATGACAGCAAGCCCGGGTCCAAAACAAAGATAGCGTATATTGGGCCCACATAATATAGAAAGAGATAGGTTTAAAAAGGCACGTTGTACATGTCGGCAACATTGTCTCAACTATATTCCTATGCTATGGTGTTGTGTTATCCATGTAGTGTATATGATCTAAGGCAGGGGTCGGCAACGTGGTGCCCGCGGGCACCCGGGTGCCCGCGAAGCATTTTGAAAGTGCCCGCCACTACGTAAAATAACTTGTAAACCGACCACTTTCCCAATGACGCGCTGTTTGTCGCACTATTATAGGGATGGCAAATAGGTGTTGTCACGCGAGAGATTTTCGACGGTACGCTAAGTATCTTTAAATATCGAAAATTTTCATATCTTTATACTATAACTAGCTAAAATGGTATAAGATATTCCTTTGGAAAAAGTTTCCAGCGGTCTAACCCAACCAAATTTTGAAAAAGTTGCCAGCGTTCTAACCCAACTAATTTGGAAAAAGTTGCCAGCGGTCTAACCTAACTAGTTTGGATAAAGCGGTCTAACCCTCACCTAACTAGAGTTGTAATATTTGCCACACTGATCAAATCCTGTTTGCCAATCCCCGCACTTTAGCTTGGAAAATAAATGAAAAGTGCCCTTTGTCATAAGTTAGCTATTCGGGGTGCCCTTCTTATCAAAAATGGTTGCCGACCCCTGATCTAAGGTGTAAACAGATTTTTGGACGTTTTTTAAAAACTATGAAAACTTATATTATTTGATTACGAAAATCTTGTTACAAATAATTGTATGCCAAATATGGGATGCACACATATTAGTGAAATTTATTACTTAACTGAGGAACACATTCTTAAAATATTTTCTAATAAGTAAACAATGCTAATGAAGTCTCAGCATATTATTAATACCTGCTTTTGTTAACGAAATTAATAAAACCTATTCTAAATCACTATGAAACAAAGATGTAGCTATATTTTGTGAAATTTAAAAAAAAAATAAAGGGACAAAGACAATTATTTACCATGCCGATTAGGAATTTTTCAAAATAAAATATTTGTTTTTGCCATTTTTAACAATTGTTTCAAAAAAGTGTAATACATTGTCGAATTCAGAATAAAATGCTCTAAAAATTGACGTTAAAATAAGATATAGCGTCCATAAGAAAAAAATACCTGATAATGGTTTAAAAAAAGCGAAACGTCGCATGAAAAATATAATTGGAGATTCTGATTCCTTGCATAAAGTGGCCATGAATAAGTTTTTACAGAAATAAAATTCGAAATAAAATGGAAAATGTATGGGCAAAACACAAAAATCCACTCTTTTACTTTTTTCCCTATATGTCAAAAACTAAAAGAGCTAGATAAGTTCTGTTTGCTTCAAATTATTAAGCACCTGAATATACAACTTTGCCCTAATTTAACCGAAGCCGTAACTCTTACCGTTTACGAGATCCCCATAGTGGCCCTCGAAAAACGAGAACCCTGTATATTTAAACGCAAAAAATCTTGCTTCCTCTAGACTGATTTACTCTGACATATGCAGCCGCTGTCCGCGAAGGTGTTAAAAATGATCTATGATTCAAAGCCAACTGTTCTATAAAAATTAATCGAAAAAAAAAATAAGTTTTTGCGCTACTGATAAATTAACAAACGAATGAGATTTTTAATTTTTGCTTATAACTCACTGAAATCACACTCAAAATATTTTTTAACATTATTGGAACACTTCTTTGCGTAGATTTGATATTTGTTTAAAATCTTACCCATCTTCATTTGTTTTTATTATTTTAACATCAACCTTATTAAAATAAGAAAGTTTTACGGAGTATATCGGTTACCATTTTACCTGGCCACTGATATCGCTCTTTTAGGTTATTTTTGGGAGAGAAAATATTTGAAAACATTTACGTTAGACAAAGCCGGTCCTAGGGTTTGCGGGGCTGTGTGCGAAAATAAATTCGATAAATTGATTCAAGAAATACCGCGCCAGCCGTTTAGGTTTGCGAGCCCAGGGGCGCTATTCCCAACTCGCTCGCTTTGAACAGCAGTGCTCATGAAAGCGAGCGTTGTCAATTGGAGTGGAGCGGTCGTTTCTGTATTCTCATATACTCCTGCCTTTGCAATTCTTTGACGCGAGTGGGTAGATGTTGCAACATTGGAATTTTGCATGGGCTGTCACTTTGCCGCCAGTTTTTGAATGTTGTGGTTTTTGTTTTGATTGATTATGGGGAAATTAACGGAGCAGCAGAAAGCAGCATTAGTAGATATTCTTGGGAGAATAGTTAATTATTAAGTGGCAAATTTTCACAAAATTTTACATATAACGATGCCCAAAAGCAATGGAGTGTAATTGCTACAAATTTAAATAGTATGTAAAATGTATTGGAATGAGTATCCCTCGAAAGTCTACATTTTTTTCGAAATTCATCGACATTTAATTGTGTAAATGTAGGGTTGCCAGATATCCTGAATGTATAAAAAGCACAATACAAATCAAAAAAGAGAACATTGCGGAATTAATTGAAAAACACATTTATTAAGAAAAAAATTGCACAATTGTAGCAAAAATAGATTAATCTTATATATTATTTCTAAATACACATATCAATAAAATTATTTACATATATATTCATAAATACGTATAATATAAATCATTGAAAATTAGTTTCTTTGGTTGGAGAATTCACGTCCTATTAAACTAACATACCTAGTATAAAGTAACCTTCTACCCAATAAAATCGGTTATTTAGATTCCTTTCCATATTATTAAGAAAAAAAAATTTATTCATTAAATACCTAAATTTATTAGAATCTTTTGGTTCTTTAAGAAACATTTTTTTCATACATTTAATTCCTTTTTAATTAAATTTAATTTTTGAAGTAATAATGTTAAGTTGTTTTTTTTTCGTTAGAAAATCTGTAGGTATTATTTTTAAACTCATCATATAAATAATTACAAGATATATTTTATTCTTGAGGCTTTCGCGGCCGTTATCCATAATACAATCTTGGTTTCCGGGTTTGGAACCGCGTCTTCTATATTTAGAAGTAGTTAACGTTTCGACCATTGGGTCTTGGTCTTTTTCAATAATAAAAGAAAACAACAACTCACAACACACACAAAGGTTACGATTTGGGTGCAAAGCGAGCGGTATATTTGCCAAGAGGAGTGGGTCTACCCACTCGCGTTGAACGCGAATGGAGCGTCTGCGAGAGGAGACGTTGGGAATACGATTCTCAGTGGTTTGTGCATCCCTCGCGTTCAACGGTAGCGAAATCGCTGAACAGGAGCAGTTGAGAATACCAGCCCAGATACCGCAAGGGGTGAGCGTCGAAATTATATCGATCTTTATCGATATATCGCCCACCCGTAGCGGGCGGGCTCTGTACACGTAAACGTAAACGGCTAGCGCGGGGCCGGACTAAGCGCGGGGCCGGACTAGGCGCGGGGCCGTGTGCGGTGCACACTCTGCACACCCTTATCGCTGGCCCTGACGTCAGAGGTAACTTTGTCAACTAAAATATTTTTTTCACTACTAGTAATATAGCGTAGCATTATGACGTATATTAGAATGCCGTGAAATTCAATTTCTCTACCTATGCATGGTTACAGGTAAACAATTTTTCATTATTAACCACTGGTGAATAATGAACAAATTTATATTTTTTGATAATGCTGTTGTAGTTTTAAAGAAAAAAAAATTATAGGACGATTTAGTATGATAAAGAAATTCTCTTTATTGGTATTTTAGCATTTAAAACGTTGTTTAAATAAATTAATTTAATTTTAAAAACTTTGGTGTATTTAAATAACACGACTTTCGCGCCGAAATAAATGACGGTTGTCAATATCCACACGGTCGATTGACACAACGTAAAAAAGAAAAGTTTTAATAATGTCAGTATTTTAGATGAAACCATCGCTTAAAAACAATGTTTTTTAATAACAATAGTGATTTAGCAAGATGAGTAACACGCAGATTCAATATTTCTATAGAATAGATAGGTACTTAACTTTTTATATTTTAGGTTAGAAAGTGCGTGCATAACATAAATGGGTTTGTCTTACTAGTAGTGAAAAAAATAATATATACACCACGGTAGAGAAGTCTTATAGCCTTCGGGCCCTTAGATCCCTCGGCGCTTCGCGCCTCGTGATCTAATCTGAGCCCTCAGGCTATAATAGTTGACTTCTCTACCTTGGTATATAATATACTAATATTAACTACAATGGTAAGAAGACTTTTCGTCACAAACCACACGATAGAAGGAAATATGTTTCATTAAAATTACTAATATTTTAAAAACTTACCATGGTTTTCGTTGACTTTTAAAATAATGTAGCAAGTATACAGACAGACGGCTGCTATTAAAATTATGATTGCTATTCCAGGAACTAGTCCGGCTTTTTCTATTCCCCACGGCATTGCTAACAGAGAGGAACCCATAATTGTATTCCATATTGCAAAACTAAAAACCAAAACAATTATGAAATTAAAAAACTGCAATAAATATTACTAGAAATACAATTTATACATTTATTAGAATATAGCCAATCTCTTCGATTTTAATAATTTTGTAAAGCAAATAGTGTGTTGTATTTAAGAAAATTGAGTTATCGATGTTTAAAGCTTCACAAGTTTGACCAAGCATAAAATATATATAATATTTTTTAAATGTAGGTAGCTTGTAGGTAATCTATCGTCAAGCTAATTTTCAAACGAAATTTTACTGCCTTTTTAAATAACTTAAATATTTAAAAAAAAATGAAAGTGCTGTGTCGCTCAAAATTTTCATAAAAATGTAAATTTTACGAAAACGGTTGACCTTAGACCCATATAACGTTAAACATTGTTTACAGTAAATTTTAGGAGGAATCAAAAAATGTTAAAATATACAGGGTGTTCTATTTAAAATTTCAAAGTTTGAGTTCGTTTCCGGTTGAACCGGAAGTCGTATTGCAACATTAATATTTTCATCGAATTCGAAAAATACCATAACGCTCAGATACAAAATTTCATTGTTATATCTGCAATAGTATTCTAGATATTTGTCTGTTTCCATACTTTTGCGCATCCCTCTATATTCGCTTTAATGCACATAACTAATTAAATAATTCCCTCTCACATCCTACCCTTAACATACTTAAAAGTTCTCTATCTTGAAAACTAAAATGATTGCTGCATAGCACGTTTCCTGGGTCACAACAGCTAAAAATACAACTTGTTTAAGATAATGCACTTACGCACATTCTAAATTTAATACACAATATCATATTTGGTTAGAATCGGTTAAAACTGATGGCATTTCAACTGATATTAAAAGTATCTTATCGCTTTTCGTCGAACTTTTTAGTTCAATGTTAGCCATCAGTAGAAAAAAAAACTTCAATAGTAAATATAGTAAGACGAATGTACGAGTGCCCTTTAGCATCCTTGATATGTTTTTAAATGAGTTAAAGTCATGAAATATTTCATCATCTACTCAGTAATTTTTGTTGACGCGATGGTATATCGATTCCACAACGATGCATCGCGATAACATTGACTGAAATATACTTTGCACTTAAAATAAACTAAATAATAATTTAATTTGTTTTATCGGCTTAGTCAATAACCCTAATTATTTTTAATTCGAAGTTGGTGTGTTATGTTAATCTAATACAAATAGGGTCATTATACTGTGATGTCAAATTTTTTTTTGGCTTATGAAATTTTACGCAAATATTGCATCATTATCAAAAAAATTAACAATGTTATCGGTTGATAAAAGAGTGGCAAGGAAGACCCCCATAACTAGCATACCAAGTTATCAAAATAAAGAAAAACTATTGGTTTTGTTTCAGAAATATGTTATTTTTTGCGTTGTTTTAATTTTTTTTATCCGATAACGTATATAAAATATACAAACAATATAATTTCAATAACGGTTGATACCGTGAAACAGGGGCGACTTGTCCATAGGGACTGCGGAGCTGCAGCCCCCCAAATTAAAATGAAATAAATTTGTTTACATTTTAACTAAAAGCCGTTTTTTTTGTTGCTTCTAGTCTAGTGCTATTTGGCTTTATAGTTTACATTTTGTAACAACGGCGGTGTTTTATAAAATCATTGCGTGGGCTGCATAAACTGCAGGGATGCGCAAAAGTATGGAAACAAACAAATATCTAGAACACTATTAAAAATATTTCAATGAAATTTGGTATTTGACCGTTATCGTATATTACGGATTCGATAAAAATATTGAGGTTGTGATACGACTTCCGGTTCAACCGGAATTTAAATGAAACACCCTGTATATTTTTATATTTTTGGATTCCTCTTTAAATTTACTTCGAAAAATGTTTGAGGTTGTATGGGGCTTAAGTCGACCGTTTTCGTTAAAATCACATTTTTAGGAAAATTTTGAGCTATACAGCATTGTTAAAAATTTTCAACATTTAAGAACTTTGAAATTGCAAGTAATTTTTTTTTAAGTTTATGTTGACAATAAGCTTACTAACACTTTGCACAACGTATATTTAAAAAATATTATACAGGGCGTTTTTTACGCTTGTTCAAACTTGTACAACTTTAAACATCGATAACTCATTTTTCTTAAATACAACACCCTGTATATTTTTACACATTCTTATAGAAAATTGATTTCTCTTTCGAAAACATAAAGGCTGTTTTTCACCTAAAATTGATATTTTCCGAGATATCGCGATTTTATTGTTAATTATTAGGGCAACGTAATATTTTCAAGTAGGTTATGAAGAAAGACAGTGTTAATTTAAACAATTGAAAGAAAAAAAAACAAGAAAGTTATAAATTTATCTTTTCCGTACAAATTTTTGACATTTTTGTTAACGAATTTTACCATTATTACTTTTGAATTAAGATTTTTTTAAATTATTTATGCATTTTTTTGTTGGACCAGTGTGATGACAAATACTAAATCCTATAAACTATTTTTTGCGTGTTTGCAACCCTAACCTTTTTTAAATTTAAACATAAGGCAGGTCAGTTATTGTTTTTTTTTATCAGCGTTTTTTTTTTCGCGTACACTAATACTTTATCTATTTGTTTTATTATGACTTTGTAAACGATCAAACTCAATTGTATGAACAATATTTTGGCCCTGATAAGGACCGATTAATTTTTGCCAAGTCGTGTGATACGAAGCGCTCAAGGTTTCTTCTCGGTTTTCTTGGGCAAGAGGACGCAGAACAGAAAATATTGCGAATTTATAAAAATTAACAAAATAGGGAATACAAAAATTTAATGGATACGATGCCCGAAATGACCACCATTTACTTCTTGGCAGTAGGCTAACCTATGCCGAAATTCCGTAAGAATGTTTAAAACCACATCTGGCGAGATTCTTCCAAGTTCTTTTGTTATTCGGTTTCTCAGTTCGCCTAAATCACCAAGTGGGTGTGCATAAACATTAGATTTTAAAAAAGAAAGCTAATGGAGTTAAATTCGTTATCAAAAATGTCAAAAATTTGTACGGAAAAGATAAATTTAAAAGTTTCTTCTTTTTTTCTTCTTTCAATTGTTTAAATTAACACTGTCTTCCTTCATAGCCTACTTGAAAATATTACGTTGCCCTAATAATTAACAATAAAATCGCGATATCTCGGAAAATATCAATTTTAGGTGAAAAACAGCCTCTATGTTTTCGAAGGAGAATTAAATTTTCTATAAGAATGTGTAAAAATATACAGGGTGTTGTATTTAAGAAAAATGAGTTATCGATGTTTAAAGTTGTACAAGTTTAAACAAGCGTAAAAAACGCCCTGTATAATATTTTTTAAATGTACGTTGTGCAAAGTGTTAGTAAGCTTATTGTCAACATAAACTTAAAAAAAAAATTACTTGCAATTTCAAAGTTCTTAAATGTTGAAAATTTTTAACAATGCTGTATAGCTCAAAATTTTCCTAAAAATGTGATTTTAACGAAAACGGTCGACTTAAGCCCCATACAACCTCAAACATTTTTTGAAGTAAATTTAAAGAGGAATCCAAAAATATAAAAATATACAGGGTGTTCCATTTAAAATTTCAAAGTTTGAGTCCGTTTCCGGTTGAACCGGAAGTCGTATCACAACCTCAATATTTTTATCGAATCCGGAATATACGATAACGGTCAAATACCAAATTTCATTGAAATATTTTTAATAGTGTTCTAGATATTTATTTGTTTCCATACTTTTGCGCATCCCTGTATAAAAGTCCAGGCTGACTCTGTGACTCTGTGACTCTGAAACGCATGAATATAGCTACAAAAATCTGTAGCAGTAAACTACTACTGGTTCATTTGACCGACTGAGTTGTGTCTAATGAACCGTAAATTTTTACTCACCGGTAACATAACAGTGTCTAACTTGCAGCTCACGGTATTATCAAAAGTAATAGTTTAAATTTAAGATATACAATATACCCGTCCTAGGATAGGTTACGTACTAGTCACACTATAGTCGCGTTCGGGACGCTACGCTGCTCCGAGTAGAGCGGCGTAGAGTATAAACGTATTCATGTGGTCTCTAGAGCAGAGGTGGCCAACCCAAATGATCTTGTGGGCCACTTTGGAAATGCATCATAACTCCGCGGGCCACATATAAAATTATATATCCCCATATTAGATTTAGACACACTATATGTAGACATTTTTTTCGAGTAAAAAATTGAAACATAATGAGTTATTATTATTGTTTACTATTATTCTTACAGGTAAACATAGATAATATAATAATAATGATACTAAACGTACATTGTAAAGAAATATAAATGAAATAAAAAATTTAAATCATTAAAAAATATTATTTTACTAGTGCGATATTTGTTTCTCCACTCTTTCACTTAGCTTTTGCAAATCGATCTCAATTTGGGTATTTGCACATCGTAATTGGTGTTGCAGGTTAGCGTCCGTTATGTTTGAGCGTGTTTTGTGTTTGGTCAATTTCATTTTCGAAAAAAAAAACGATTCGCAGGTGTAAGTTGACCAAAAGCGCCAACAACTTCTTGTGCCAGATTTCTCAAATTGGAAAATTTCTCTTTTGTGACGTAAGTGTTATAAAAATCTATTTTTGATTCTGATGTTTCAAAAATACGTTTTAATTCAATATTGTAAGTCAACCAGTTCCATTTGAAGATATTCTGGAGCCGACTCGATTTCAACATGAAAGGGAGATGAATATATTTCAAAAATTTTATTGTATTTGTCTAACTCTAAATTACTGACTAGGCTTTCAAAAGCAGCTGTAAGTTTTCTTATTTCTTTTGCATATTTGATGTAATTTTTACATTTTGATTTCTTAAATTCTTTCAACAATGGAAAGTAGAGAGCGTTATTACTTTTCAATTGCGATTCAAATAACAACAATTTCTTAATTTTTGAATATATGGATGCACAAATAATGTTTTTTTTAATACATTGGTTTTCACTACTTTGGCCATTATAATATAAATATATTTTGTAAAAGTTTTCGTTTTCGTTCTTATAAAAAGTTTGATTATTTTCGTTTACCGTTTTCGTTCTTATAAAAAGTTTGATTATTTACGTTTACCGTTTTCGTTCTGTTCTCAGGAATAGTTAATAAAATGTTGAATATTTTTTTCGTGTAAACCGATTTTTCATGTTAAGCGTTTTCGTGTTAAACAGTATTTACTGTATATTGTCCCAGTTTCGGCTAACAATGGTCACTCATTATTTTTTAACACTTGCTTTACATTAAATTATTAATATCTTGATACTTACATTGTAACAACAGAGTTGTGTGTTTCTCCGTGATTCATATCGTCCAAAGAATCGTAACTTCTGCTCCCATGAATCTGAAATGAAACAGATTTATGTTAACATGAAATTGCAGTAGTTTCAATTTTAATATGTACAAAAACAAAAAATCTTTTTAGAAAATTACATGCATATCTACTAAGGCACAAAATAGACATAGCCTGCATTACTGAAACACATCTCATGCCAAACGAAAAGTGTAAACCACCGGGTTATGTAATATTTAGAAGAAACAGGCCAGCCAACAAAGCCTCTGGAGAGTAGCAATCTTACTTAAACAAAACATAAACTATCAAGAAACCCCAAACGTACCCGACACAAACATGATGGAGAACATATCGGTCAAAATAAAACAGGAACTAAAAACGAAAAAAATTCTTTCGTTTCTGTTCGGAACGAAAACGAAATATATCGTACTATACGTTTTTTCGTTCCCACCCATAAGATTTCGTTTTCGTTTTCGTGAACCGAAATATATAATGGTTAAAACCGCTTTCACGCTTTTTACTTTGTCGTAAAAGAATCGAGGACTTTAATATTTTTTTCAAAGTCACTACAACCCTCTATTAATACGACAACAATCTTTGCGTCTCCGCTAAATTATAAACGACGACGATGGGTTTTGATGCTCACGGACAGCACATTTTAGACTGGCGAACCGCCGCCATGTTAAACTTACCAAATCGTTAAACACATTAACATTTAACCATTTTATTTAGTACCCCTAAGGTGCAAAAACACAACTTGAAGTTTAAATTGTACATACGATCTCTATCAAAAAATATAAAAATATAGCAAGTGCTGTTTTCAATTTGTTTCAGTACTAAAAATCTATGCATTTGAATTAAATTAGATCATGCTGTAATTATTTAAAAAGACAAAAGAATTAATTCAAGTGGATAATTCACTAAATGTTTTCATGAATGTTATAAATAAAAAAAGATGTTTTAAGAAACTTGTATTTACTCTAAACGCAAATAAAATATACACATTCTTAATATGCAAAAAATAAACTTGAATTATACTCTAACTTAAAAGTTTGTACATAGGTACCATACAAATACATTTTTACATTCCGTTCAATCTTACTAGCAACACATCCAATAATCTTCTTACATTAGTCCTTTTCGAAGTAAGAATAAATTTTACTTTTATTAACTCTAAACGCAAATAAAACATATACATTAATATTATTCAGTGTGTTTGAAATTCGAGTTAAAGCATGGGAATCTCGCTTATTATAATAGCTAGAATATAGGTTTAAATTCGGCAAAGTTGCTAAATTTGGTGCTCATTAATAATCCGAAGAGAAATTGGAGATATCTCCAACGGTATCCCAGAAAATTGGGAAAAACCGGAAAATACGATTTTTGAAAATCGTCTATAACTCCTTCAGAGTTTGAAATATTTTAAATGTGTTAAAACATTGCCCAAGCAACTTTTTAAGCCGAATCGGATGGTGGTCACAAATTTTTCCTAGATCGATTCGTTTTTGTTTTATGACAACCAACTTTGTTTTTTTCTTATGGGCGCAATTTTTGCTATTTACATAATCAAATAGCATTTATTTTTCTAAATTCATTGATGTATTGTCACAATCAGAGTTTTGAAGTAAATTTTGTAATGCTGTATGTACTTGCAAAGTTCGTTAGATTTGTTCATTTACCGTTATGTACCCAAAACTCAGGCGGAAGGACCCCCGCTACGGGGTAGTATTTAAGCAAAGATTTAATGTTTATCTGTCTATTCTACTTGCTGCGGGGCTGAGTCTACTCTACTTGCTGCGGCTACTCCCGCCGGCCGCTTTTGGGGGCAGTTGGCCCAACCGGCCACTGTCTGTGCATTTGTTATTATTATGTAAGTAATCATTTTGTATCGTTTGACTATTGTTTGATTGTGTTATTTGTGAATGATTCTGGTATTGTGAGACCCATGTATTCGTATATTAAAGCCAAGTGTCTAGTATTTGTTAATAAATAGTTTATGCAAAGCGAGTGTGCCCATCGGAGTGTTATTTGAGTTAATCTGAGTGTTTTATGAAGTATATGTAGAGTTTACGCCCCCGTAACTCGCGAATAGTAAACGAACGTCAGTATCCTAATTATAAAGTCCCGACCTTTCATAAGACCGCGACTTTTGTTGGCGGCTCCGGGCAGGGCCCAAAGTTTTTTGTAAAAACTTCCAAAAAACGATCCCGTACGTACCTCGAAGTTGTAAAAGTTTATTTTGTATTTGGTGTTGGCAATTTTAAATTAAGATTAATTTGGAATCATGGCGTTTGTGAATTGTAACGCACATACATTAAGTCGTGCTCCACTTTTACCGTCATTTACGGAACCTCCTGTATTTTATCCAGGTGTCGATCCAATTGATTTTATGAATGAGTTTAAAGCTGTTGCTTGTATAAATAATTGGAATGAAGGGCACTGTTTAATTTATTTTCGAAATTCATTAATAGGTGATTCTCAAAATTGGTTTGATCATTTTAAAAGGTGGAATCCAAGTGCAAATTGGCAAAATGTTGTAGATAAATTTTATTTAGAACATTTGGGACGTAGCTACGAACGTGAAATTCAGTATAGGCTTATGAGAAAACGGCAACAGCGTAGTGAAAACTTAAAAACGTATTTCAGAAGTGTTGTAGTTTTGTGTACCGAGAGCAATAAAATGATGTCAGAAACCGAAATTTTAGAATATTTTATTGATGGTTTATTGCCCGAGTATTTAAGTAACTTGTATTTGTGTAGGGCTAAATCGCTTAAGCAGGCTGAACAGTTGGTTGACCTAATAGTAAAGGCAGAAGATGCTGTTAATTTGCAAAAAGATCGTGTTGATGGTTTTAAAAATAGATTTTCAGTCAGAGAAAATGAATCATTCAGAAATGATTATAGGGTTCCGTTTAATAGAAATTTAAATAAGAATAAATTTGTTGAACAGCCAATATGCTATAGTTGTGGACTTGTAGGGCATATTTCTCGAAATTGTTCACAGCGCAGTTTTAGTAAGCAAAGGCCGAATATTTCTAAATTTAACAGAGAAATTGAAAGTGGTCAGTTTAGGATGTCAGGTAAATTTTACGACAGGGATTATGCAGTGAAAAGTAAAAGTTTTGAAAATGTTGATTATAAACCAAATTTAAACAGTTGCTTGGTAGCACAAGATGAAGTAAAAAATTGTTTTTTGGTGTCTAGGGTCTCAAATGTTGATAATTCAAGTATAGAAAAACGAAAAGTTAATGATAAAAGTAATGTTTGTGAAGTTATTGTACAAAATGATGTGTATGATCAGGCTAAAGATAATAACAGTAAAGTTTATGAAATTGTTGAACAAAGTCATTTAATGGAACAAGTTAGAAACAATGACAACGTAAATGTTGAAAAGTCAACCACAGAATTAAGTAAAGTTGATAACAGTGGGGTTTGCGAATTTATTGCTCAAATTGATGTAAGTGATCAGGCTATCGTAAATTTTGAAATTGAAAGTAATAGTAATTTGCAAAAATCTATAAACAGTTGCAGTGAATTAGGTAGCATTGACAAAGATTTTAATGAGGTGTTGTCTCAGGTAAGCGTCGAATTAGGTATAAATGATAATGAGGGTATTTTTGTAGACAATGGTCCGCTAGAAAATGGCGTAGATGGTAACATTGTTGTAGATGATTTAATTAGTTGTGTTGATAACGAGGAAGTTATCGGTATTAATGTAAATGCTAATAAATTACCTGAGTATGACGCGAGTAATGTTCTTGAAAGAAATAAGCGTAGAAAAATTGTTAATGTAGATTCGAGTAACTGTGAGAATTTTTGTAATGTATTGCCAGAAATTAAGCAAGTAAGTGTCCCAAAAAGTTTGAAATTGGGTGTTGTTACTAATAATGTTCAAGTGGAGCCTAATTTAATTGTTGATGATTTTAAAAACGTTGGTAAGGAGGAGCCACGATTTTTAAAATGTGTTAGTTCAAATCGCAAAGTTAGAAACCAAGACGTTGATTTGTTTTTGAATAGCAAAATTAATAAATGTCTAGTAGATGGTGAACGCATGAAATTTGTTAATTTAAGTAAGATGAAATTTAAAAGTAATGTTTTATTTACCGAAGGTCAGTATGCACCATGGGATCGTGGTAAGAATTCATTTTGTCAGTTTTGTTAACTTGGCTTGTAGGTTGTAGGTAGTTTAAAATTTTATGATGGGTCGTGTTTTTTAAAATGTTTGAATGGTGTCTTTGAAGTAGTAGTTGTTTTGTAATGAGTTTGTATTAGAACTTTCTAACGTTGGTTATTTTTGTAAATTTTCAACTGAAAACCGGCCGAGTATCGAGGCCACAGATGACCATAAAAAGTTTATTCGATTATTTGGATGTAACTGCTACTGAGTGTTGGAGTTCCGAAATGGTTCCGAGTTGGGCTTAGGACAATCAGCTGTGGCGTGTCGTTTGGGACGTGGTCCAGGTTAGAAAAGGATACGAAAGGATGGAGTCTTGGGTCTGCGTCGGTGTACATCGCGCACGAGTCCGTTGAGGAAGAAGAGGATGTTGACGGCCTTTTTCCTTAAAATGCCGTTAAGCGCCGAATACCTTGAGGACAGCGAAATTTGGACGATGGTGTCTGCCGCATGGATTATCGCGACCGTTGGATGAAAATGTGGTTTTCATGGACATCACGCGCGTAATTGCTATTGTGTTTTGCTAAGTTAAATGCAGTTTATGTTCGACATTGAGGTTTTTTCGTGCTTTCCTCAATATTTGAGTAATGGTTTGATTAAAGTAAGCTGCTTTCGGAAGACGGGCACGAACGGTTTCCGAAGTCGCGCGTTTTGATTTAAAGTTAATTGAGTTTTGGAGATATTTTGATTGTTGTAATGTTTTGAAAATGGGGTCCATTTTTGTAACGGAGGGGGAAATGTCACAATCAGAGTTTTGAAGTAAATTTTGTAATGCTGTATGTACTTGCAAAGTTCGTTAGATTTGTTCATTTACCGTTATGTACCCAAAACTCAGGCGGAAGGACCCCCGCTACGGGGTAGTATTTAAGCAAAGATTTAATGTTTATCTGTCTATTCTACTTGCTGCGGGGCTGAGTCTACTCTACTTGCTGCGGCTACTCCCGCCGGCCGCTTTTGGGGGCAGTTGGCCCAACCGGCCACTGTCTGTGCATTTGTTATTATTATGTAAGTAATCATTTTGTATCGTTTGACTATTGTTTGATTGTGTTATTTGTGAATGATTCTGGTATTGTGAGACCCATGTATTCGTATATTAAAGCCAAGTGTCTAGTATTTGTTAATAAATAGTTTATGCAAAGCGAGTGTGCCCATCGGAGTGTTATTTGAGTTAATCTGAGTGTTTTATGAAGTATATGTAGAGTTTACGCCCCCGTAACTCGCGAATAGTAAACGAACGTCAGTATCCTAATTATAAAGTCCCGACCTTTCATAAGACCGCGACAGTATCACACATGGTATTTCACTTTTTCTTTCATTGTGATATTTGAAAAAATACGTTTTAAACAATAACCATTATAAATCAGGTTGGCCGGTCATTGTAGTTTATGTTGTTTCCATGACAACCGATCAACAAACTAAAAGTTTTGAAGGCCTGTTAGTACTAAAAATGAACCTTAATAACGAAGAAAAACGCGATATACTGCCCATAAGAAAAAACAAAGTTGGTTGTCTAAAACAAAAACGAATCGACCTAGTAAAAATTTGTGACCACTATACCGATTCGGCTTAAAAAGTTGTTAAGCAACTTTTTTACACATTTAAAATATTTCAAACTCCAAAGGAGTAATAAACGATTTTCAAAATTTGACTTTCCAGTTCTTCCTAATTTTCTCGCATAACGTTTGAGATATTTCGAATTTCTCTTTGGATTATCAATAAGCACAAAATTTAGCAACTTTGCCAAATTTAAACCTATCTCTAGCTATTATAATAAGAAAGATCCCAATGCTCAAACACGAATTTTAAACACCCTGTATATCCAATCAAGTGTATATTTAATATTGATGATCCAATCAACAAATTAAAAATAGAGAATATCTGTACCGTTACTTGTGTTACACGAAATTGCAAGTGTAAACAATAAAGTTGTTAATACATTTATGTATATGAATAAAAGTGAAGCTCAGTTATTTCAAGTGAGATTTTTTACTGCCCCGTGGAGTCTCCCCAGCATAGAAGATAAATTCGCGTTTGTGTTTAACAAATGAAATTTAAATAGTGATAAAACCGGTTTTGGAAAATATTTATTTCGTTTTCGTTCTTGAATGAAAAACAATAATTTCGTTTTATTTTCGTTCTTAAAATAATTTCGGTTAATTTCGTTTAACGTTTTCGTTTTCGTTCCGTTTTCAGTACCTTAAATAAAACTTAAGAATCTTCAAAATATCCACATAACAGCAGCATACAAATTACTGAATATACAAATTACACACGCAGATATGGCAGAACTATCCAGAACTGAGGAACCAACACTAAAATTGGGTGATCTAAATAGCAAAAACATATCAGTTGGAGATGCCGTGTTAACAATCCGTCTGGAACTCAACTAAACAACGTAACATCAGAACTGAATTTCGTTGTTTATGCCCCCAAAGAACCAACTTATTGCCTTCTTAGAGAAGATCACAGGCCAGACATATTAGATATCATAATGCTTAAGAACTTCACACAACAACCGAGCTTGGTGGCTGGTTGGTAAAACAACCTAACTTGTAATCGGGAGGTCCTAGTCCTGGGTTCGATTCCCAGGGCCGACTGTCATTGTAGAGGTTTCAGGTGGTTTCCTCTATGGTCAAGGCAAATGCTGTGGCAGTACTTCCACCTATCCTTGCCCATCCTTGACTATCCACATCCCTATCCATTATCCTTGTACCTCTTACGACTGAAGAGGTGGTCAACCCCCCTATAGCGGTCTCCGCGCGAGCGGAAAAACACGTGACCTTTTTCACACAACAAATAAACCAAACAGTCGCCACAGAACTAAACTCAAATCATTTACCAGTGATAATATATTTCATACAAACACTAGAAACTCTGGAATCCGTTTCAAGACTCATAAACGGTAGGTAATAAACTGGAAACGCTTCCAAATCATCCTTAATACTAAAATTACCTCTCAAGACAAACTAGATAAGAAATAATACATTGACCACTACGTTAGCAATATGTAACAGAGTTCGTGACGCAATTACAAAGCCCAAGCACAATCAAAGGAGAAGCTAAGTAGACTGCCCACCAACAGAGAAAAATCGATTAAGAAGAGCATGGAATAAGTACCGAAACCCACTGCGACGTGATAACGATAAGAACATTGTAACGTTCTGAGCCATTGCACAAATACAAAGGACAGAACCGGCCTTAAAATATATAACATGAACATGGAAAACTCAATTCAAGAAATATCAATTGAACTGGGAAAATAGAAGACCCAATGAAAGACTAAAGAGAAAACTCTCTGCAAAGTGAGATTTTAGAACCGCCATAATCAAACTCTATGGCGATCACAACGCTACTTTACGGTTGCGAAAACTAGACCCTAATGCAACGTAACAAAATCAAAATAGAAACAGCAGAAATGAGGTTCCTCCGATCAGTAGCGTAGGCAGGATGCTTCCATGGGGGGGGGGGTTAATAAACGTAAAAAGAGCTGAGAACCATTTTTTTTAGGTCACCACTCTCTTTTTAAGTTTTTGTTGCAGCAGAATGTTAAATGCTTTCATCGGTGGGGGGGGGCGGTGTTAACGGCAAAAAGAGCCGAAGACTTTTTTTTAGCACAAAATCTAAAGTTTACAAGCTCTATAACGACTTATTGCGAACCTATGGGGGGGTTCAGATCCCCTGACACCCCCTGCCTACGCCACTGCCTCCGATCAGTAGCTGGTTATTCTTTTTTAGATCATCGCCGCAACGAGGACATTCAAACAGAACTAAATATATTCAACCTAAATGAGGAAGTAAACAAACACCGAGAAAGATGGAAAGGGCACCTACAACAATGGATAGCTCAAGAGCACCCAAAACCTATCTTACATACAGGACCGGCCTTCTCTATAATGGGGTCCAGGTGTAAGACACTTTTTGGGGCCCTAATATATTTTTTATAAGTAAATACAGGGATTCGAAATAAACGTATATTGCGTAGTCTTTATTTAAATACGCGATTTTGTTTTTGCTATTTCAATAATCATTTCAGACAAATTTTCCCAGTTTAACCGAAGTCGTAACTATTACCGTTTATGAGATCCCCATAGTATAGGGCTGCCATACGTCCCGGTTCACCGGGACATGTCCCGGTTTGCGGAATTTTGTCCCGCTGTCCCGGTGAACAAATCAAATGTCCCGGTTTGTTGACGATTTTTAAAAATAATAAGCGAAAAACCGTAAGCGCTCAAATTGACTAAAATAATGTCTAGTTCGTTCTCACTGCCGCTAGCTGGCTAGCTTATAAAGAAAGTCGCTGTATTGTCGTGACTAATGTACCGCACTTCCCCCTCCCGTTGCATTTCTCGCTAACAACGCAGACACTGCGAGTGACTATATATTTTTTTAAATTTAAAGTGACTGTGTAAACGCCATCTGTTGTGCGCTCAAGTTGTCTCTTGCTCTAAACACACCTCTTACGTAACGCTCAACAAGATGAAGAAATGCAATTTTCATTTTATTACACAGTATTTTTCTGTTTTCATTTAACTTGAACGGCCTTATGAAAATAATTAAATTCGAAGTATGAGGCACCACTGTATTTTTATTTACATTTGTTCGCACAAGACACAAAACCAAATTATATCGTAATTCATAAATGTTTACCGACGACCCCCCCCCACTCCCTCGGCCCAAATGTCCCGGTCGGGGTAGCGACATTTATGGCAGCCCTACCATAGTACCCCTCGAAAAACAAGAACCCTGTATGCATGTTCTATGTTGGCTCTCAATGAGTTTCGCTGTTAGAATCGCCGCTGCCAGTTCATCCTCGTAATCAGGGGAGCCTATATTTGCAACTATTTAATTTTGCATCGTAAAGTCCTGTGTACGATACTCTCAGTCAACACCCTGTATGTGCAGGGTGGCCTATTTTCGACGCCCATAGAGGGTATATCGGTTATTATCAGAGATAGAAAAAAACTAAGTACGTAGTCTCTATTTATTTTTTCGAGACAAATTAATTGCCGCAAACAGATTTTTGATATCTTTTTTAATTTTCAAAATATAACCAAAAACCAATTTTTGGCAATTTTAAAAATGTTAAATATCTCGCTTAAGCGAAAAAAAAAACTTTAAAAACATTTTTGACATTGTTTTTTGTCCTTAATAAGATAGCGATGCTCATTCTTTTTTAAACTTTTAACAATATCAATATATTACACCTAACTTTCTTATTTTAAATAGCTACCATAAGCTTTCGATTCATGTCAAAGCCGACTTTAGTTTTCATTTAAAATAAAGTTGGGTGTAATATATCGGTATTGATATGAATAAGAATCAATTGAACATCGCTATCTTATTAAGCACAAAAAATTATGCCAAAAATGTCCTTAAAGTTTTTCTCTATCTTTTCGTTTAAGCGAGATATTTAACATTTTTGAAAAGTGCCAAAAATCGGTTTTTGGCTATATTTCAAAAATTAAAATGATACCAAAAATCTGTTAACAGCAATGAGTTCTCTCAAAAAAAGAAATCGAGACTAAGTAATCTGGTACTGTTTTTTCTATATGTGAAAATTCCCTTCACCTGTCAAATTTGCGTTTTCAACCAATCACTGATCTTAAATCTTCTAGAGACTACCAATAGGAGCAATATTACACAGTAATAATTTTACATTCCTCTGCCAGGAGTTGATCCTCCTGTCAAATTTGCGTTTTCGACCAATAACAAACTCAGATTTCCTTTAAACGGCCAATAAACATAATCATACACTGATAATTTACTTTTCGCAATTAACAGATTTTCATGCGTTTATTGGTCGTTTCTAAGAAATCTGAGTTTTTGATTGGTGGAAAATATAAATTTGGAGAGGGAATAAGATATTTTGGTCTTGATAATTTTTTGACAGATGTCGGCGACCAATAACGTTACTTTAATATAGATTAAACCACACCCCTGACACATCACTCTGACAGTATTTGTAAAATTTGACATAATAGATTATGTATGTACCTACATACTATTTGGTTCATTAATTTTTATTAAAATATAATTCTTGAATTAAAAATTAGTTATAAATGATCTATTAATAATAACAATCGCAGCAAGTAGTAGGTATACTTTATTTTATCTAAATTAAACAACATTTTAATTTGACAGATAGGTTAGGTGAAGGAAATTTTCTGGCAAAATATAACTCGTGCATTGCAAATAATCTACAATTTTTGACAAATCTTCACTTATGCAAGTTAAAGCAAAAAAAATCACGAGTGCACTCGACTTGCATTCGGGCATATTTACCAAAAATTATCGATAATTTTCAATGCACTTGTTATACAGTAAATTCTCCATAAATGCAACTTCTATAAGTGCATCATACTCTATAAATGCATTACTCCATATATGCAAAACATTCTATAAACGCAACTTTAAAAAATCAAGGTACCCGTAGTAAAAACTGTCAGTGTCACAGTCAATCAATCAATCATGAAGCAAGTTAATTTAACGATTAAGGATAAGTGTGAAATTTTAAATAAACTTGAAAATACTAAAGTGAAAGACATTTTTTTTACCTAATGCAACACCCTGTATAATAGAAAGATTTTAAAAATATTTTTAAAAAATGGTTTCCCTTACTCTCTAAATGCATTTTTTTAAAAACATTTGAATCTAACAATGTTGCATTTAGAGAGAATTTACTGTATTACTACTGACTATTCCCCTCATGGTCATATAAACCAATCACTTTAGTCAAATTATAGTCACGCCTTAATGTTTTGACCAATCACGTTCATTTTTAAGCGGCAAAACTCCTAGGCATTTTTTCACCTCCAAAATAGCGAAAACATGCCGTTGTCATGTCAATCCTTAGCAACCTGGTTGTTTGTTTACAGATGTTTGACAGTTGTAAAATATATTTAAGATGAGCCGTTTTGGAATAACTTCCATAGAAGAAATACAAAAAACTGTTGCAAATATAACTCCCAAAAATACTGTTGCATCCAAAACGTCTATATGGAAACAATTTGAAAAATTTTGCAAGGAAAGGAGTTACGATTTAAATGCGCTAGTACGCTATCGAAAATGTTAACAAATAATAAACGAAAATTGTACCTAATTATTTTTGGTATCTTATTTGGGAAATAGTCTAATCAAATATATTTCGGAACATTATTTTGCAGGAAAAATTTTAACTCAAGTTTGTTACTTGAGTCGCCTAGATGCAAAACTGACTATCTCCACTTTTATTGGAAATGAGATAATTGAGAAAAACTATAACAACTTGCACAGTTTAGTTAAAATTATTGTTTTTGTTGACAAAATTAAGGAAAAATATTAAGAATAATCCACCGGAACCTCAAAAAACAAACTCAAATCGTTTAAGAGAAAAATGAAAATTAAGCACGCATTTAGCCACTTTTGCAGCTAATTCAGGATTTGCCCGGATTTGAATTAAAAACATAGCGCATTCATTTAATAATATCATAAACCGTTTACTTCATCTGTACCATTGTTATCGGTAACAGAATTTATAATGTCTTTATGAAAATTTAATTTATATTCTTCTGACTTTGAGAGCCAATCTTTTCCAAAATGTTTGATTGGTAACTCATTTACATTGTCTTTTTTTTGTTGCTTGATGGACCGATTGCCTACTGGTAAAAACTTTGGAGCGATCATCTAAAGGGTTTTTCCCCTTTTACAAATTGATTGAGCCACTGCAGTCATTTTTATAATTCATTTTACCTTTCACAAAAATTTTTCCTTTTTTACTTCTGCTTAGAACAAATCTTTTACAAGAGGATAGCTTAAAAGGCAAACAGTTTGTTGGTTTCATCACATTTTTTATAGCGTTCCTCCAGTC
The DNA here is from genome assembly GCA_947652605.1 of Elmis aenea. Lineage (NCBI taxonomy): Eukaryota > Metazoa > Arthropoda > Insecta > Coleoptera > Elmidae > Elmis > Elmis aenea. The sequence continues at coordinate 13,249,243 of OX393583.1, read as the reverse complement.
AAATACCGTCCAATCTTCTGCGAGTCTCTTCACCTGTTTCTCTATCTGAGCAAATACGCGATCTGATGGTAGACATGAGTGCCGAGTGACAGGGAAAATTAGCTGTATTGTATTAATTTGTTTTGGCGCTTACGAAAACCATTTACAAGCCATTGCAATCATACATTTGTTCTTATTTTGTCCAGTACACCTGTCGGCCATTAAACGAATCTCCCTCGTATCATCACCAATTTCAATTTTAATAATGCAGTCATACACTGCTGATACAATTTCATTAGAAGATTTTGAACTTTCGTGTTCAAACCAAGTGTAGATGAAAACATTTTGGGGAGACAATTTGCTTTTTGACGATCCCACAACTACCGTAAAAATTGTAAATATAAAATTGACACTTATAATATGTAATTTGGTCAGGTATTTTTGGGAGCACTAAATTTTTCTGACGAAATGAGTAAATCTTTCCTCTCTTCCTTTAAAAGCCCATAGAATGCTTTAGCACGGGCTTTCCTTTGGAAACTTTAAACTTACAAATCGCTCTGGATCCATCTTCTTTCAAACACGTGCTTGTACACAACAACTCGAACTTGTTTTAAGCTTAAAATAATTCGTAAAACCTATGAAAATGGATTTAACCGTATTAGTAGCTAAAGATAAATTTTGCCATTGGATATAACCGATTTGGCATCGATATTGATTTAGTCGTTTCTGCTACTATGTAAAATAGGAATTGCCCGGTTTTGCATTGGACCTTTGCATTTAAACGGTGTGGAGCACATATTTTAGTCGGTTTTGAATGTCAGGGTATGTCTATATTCACAGAGAATTCAATTCTCTACAAGATGGCACTGTCAGTTTAATTTGCACCCAAAATGGATTTAACCGAGTTTGCATCTAGGCGACTCACTTATAGGTAACATCCCTCGACAAAATGAATGACAAAATCCCTCGCCTTCGGCTCAGGATTTTGTCATGTCTTTTGTCTCAGGATGTTACCAAAGTAACAAACTTTTGTCAATAATTTTACCGGCAAAATAATGTTCCCTTAATATATTATAACTGATAATAACCGAGATACCCTGTATGGGCATCGAAAATAGGCCACCCTGTATATGGAGAAAAGTGAAGTCACTTATTTCAAGTGAGATATTTTTCTGCCTCGTGATAGTTTTCCCTGCATAGACGGTAAATTCGCGTTTGTGTTCAAATAATGAAAATTAAATAGTTATAAAACCGGTTAAAACCGGTTTTAGGAATTACTTATTTCGTTTTCGTTCGTGAACGACAAATAATAATTTCGTTTTCGTTTTCTTTTTTTTTTTAAATTCGGTTAATTTCGTTTAACGTGTTCCGATCTTAGTCCCTCGAAAAATGTCTCACATAATTAGGCTAAGCGCGATACAAGAAAATGGATTACTTACCAGGGATGTGTCGCTCAAATTTAATATTCCATTCCTCTTTGTAAAATACTGCAGCGTGTCGTAGTTGCGTTCTGTGCAATTGTAGACTTCAAAAGCGGGAGGCGTCTCGTATGTTGTGCTTGGAAAACAAAACGGCCTTCTGCAATCAATTTAAAAAATGGTTATGACGGATCATGACGAATTTTACTTTACGCAACCTTACCTCATTAAAGATTTTGGTGAAATTAGGGGTGTTGCGGTATTAATTATTGGTTGTTTTTCCGATTCATAATCTGTTGTGTCTGAGTTTTGGAACATGCAGTCGGTAGTTGCACTAAAATCAATTAAGTAACTGCTAGTAATGTTTGAATGTATAAAACTCGTCAAGTTTTGTATTTGTTTATGCAGGTGGTCCACTTTGTTGTAGCAGGACTTTAACAGTCGATACAAAAACTTATTTTAAAGCGAATATTTCATATCAACATGGGTCCAAAAACGCTTTATTTTAAAGATACAGGGTGTTGAAATTTTCGAAAAAATAACGATAGAGTAAACCCGGGCAAAAGTCCGCACTTAACGTTCTCAACTCCCTAAGTAAGTAAGTTTTATGTTTAACGGGTCAACATTTTTTTTATGAACACATTAGACACTTCTCATTGCATCATAAAATGGGTTGCCACCAAAAGTAACGAATTCAAATAAAAATATTTTTTTTTTATGGTTTGATGTAGATTGGTACTTTTGCCCCACCCTATGGGGCAAAAGTCCAAATTGATGGGGCAAAAGTCCGTTCGCGCATTCGTCTAATTAAAATGTTTACATCTTTGACACATTAATATACGGTGTGTTATTTTATAAAATGAAAGTTAATTCTCTTCAAAAATACAAAATAAAAGTTCAGTCCTGTAACAAAATTTAAAAAAATATCACATTTAAAAGAACACAAAAAATATTTGACGAATTCAACAAAAATCACAGGCGAACTCGCCGGTTTCAAAATTTGAACAACTTTCGTGCCACTAGTTGTGGCATTTACTGCACAATCTAGTCCTCGACTGGTGGATCTTCATATATTTCTTAACAACCTGGGCAAACAATTTCGTTTTCCCCTTCTCTGACATGGCTGTTCGTTAAATTATCGTAGAATCTTTCTATTTGGACGTTATTGAAACCTATAATCCTTCCGCCTTTTTGGGCGTTTGAAAGAAAATTTGTGTCGAGAAAAAAAAACTTTTGCTCCAGTCGTCTCCCGCCATTTGTGACTCCTTATTAAAATCGTTTACGATATTATTTTGCGAAGCAAAGTCAAAAGCCAACCGCCGAATTTTTTTTCTAGTAATTCCGTAGAACCTTACGTCCATCTATCTATCTACAGTGATCAGCCAAACTTGCTTCGTGATCAGACGTAAATGTGGATTTGAATCTTTCCAAATTAAATAGACGGGACAAAAACCCGTGTGCGGCCTTTTACCCCAGTCAAGACTGCGGCTTTTTGCCCCCATGCGTGCTAATTACGATAGAAGTAATATGACGGCATCTTTAGTTTAAGTTAGGAAACGTTTGGCGACATGATTGTGTAGCTAAAATGGAGGGTGTTTATATAAAAAAAGTTGCGTGCCGGTTGTGAGAGACTTTTAAATATCACTGCCTAATAAAAGATCATCGAAAATTATAACAAGCCAAGCATTTTCACACTTAGCTCATTTAAGCAGCGGTTTAACTGCCGATCAAGCTAGAACTATATGTGTCCACCACAGATACTGTATCTCAACAACCTATAATAAAAACTATTCTCTCTTGACTCTCCAGTCCTTCCTATCCCTAATAGGACTTTTACCCCGGTGCGGACTTTTGCCCGGGTTTACTTTAATGTTTAACCGTTTCTCAACCAGTTGATATATTTATATAAAATTTGGTATACAGCACCACTTTACAGGTTACCACACTCGGTGAAAATTTCAAGCCCCGCAAGCAACCAGTGGCGGTTGTTGGGGTTCAGTTTTATTAAATTTTATAAAAAATTAGTACGACCCTGTTTAAAATCAAACTTGAGCTAGTTTTTGAAGAGAGCATTTTATTCTAAACAAAAAAGGTCTCATGACTTGTGGCGTGATTCAAGTCTACACCCTGTATAAGCGTAACTCAACTGATGTTCTACCTAAAATCCATCAATGTGTTAAAAAAAAGACTTACCCAAAACTAGATGTCGAGTTTGAACTCATAAGAGGCTGTGATTCAGAATCTGTCGATTCTCTCCTCTTGAGCAACAATTTGTAATTCCTTATTAAATCTGTAACAATACACACAATTATAACAAGACTATTTTTTCAGTAAACAAATGTATACAGGGTGTCCCCGTTATCAAAATTTTAAGTGGTGATAGAGGACCTTTTTCTAAGAAAAAAATGTAAGTAAAACATTTTCCTAAAATCAAATACAGATATCAACACTTACTTAATTTCTTTACACATCTGCATTTATAAAACCGGATCCACATCAATAAAAATGTGCGTTGTGCGTTGTATTTGACACAAATTTGCTCGTGTTCGTCAAAATTTTTGTTGGTGTGGACTGTGCGCCGCATAGAAATGCACACAAATAATTTCGTGACGAACAACGCACGCTATCCGTCGTGCTGTCGGTTTTTAGCCAACTTCAAAAGCCGGATCCACATCAATAAAAATTTATTTTGTATGTATTTTGTATTTCAAATTCAACAAAAATATTTGCGGCGCAAATTTAAATCTGGTTAAGTATTTTACCACGTAAACAGTTATCTTGTGTGTTGTACGGCCGAATCCGCTTGTGCACGTTTGTTTATGCAGGGCGCAACAGCTTGCTGCTAGAGAGACTGTTGTTATAAAATGGATTGGAGTTTTCACTTTCTTTGTGCGATGTAAATAATCCGATGTAATTATGAACAATGCACATTTCTTTTTTAAAAAATGAGACATGATCAATCACCCAAACATAGGTATTTAGTAGTAAAATGAAACAAAACTACAAATGCACTCAGAATCAAGTCCACATTGACATCACCTTGCGACGCAAATCTCTTTGAAGTTGGCTAAAAACCGACAGCACGACGGATAGCGTGCGTTGTTCGTCACGAAATTATTTGTGTGCATTCTTATGCGGCGCACAGTCCACACCAACAAAAATTTCGACGAACACGAGCAAATTTGTGTCAAATACAACGCACAACGCACATTTTTATTGATGTGGATCCAGCTTAAGACGTTTCGTTAAAGAGATGCGGCATTTTTAAAAATTTACATAACTTATTTATATGCAATTTTAAAAATTTTTATTAAATTTGTTCGTTAGATCCTTAAAAAAATGATAAAGGGTGGTTTCTACAGAATTTTAAACTTCATAAAAAGCTTTGGAACTGATAAGATACATAATATTATGAATGATGCTATGGCATTTTTAAATACAAAACATCATTATCCCTCGGTTTTTCTTTCAAAAACGATAAATTCAAAACAATGCAAATCCATCTTAACACAATAAAATTAACATGTAACCACAAAATTACTTCAATAAGTGTTCAAAATGACTTCCAACATATCAAGTTCTTAATCGCACTCTCTTTAAAAGCATTTTTAAATACAAAACGTGATTTCTAGGAATTTTTTTGTACTCTGTTCCTTATTTTTGTTATTTTGGATTTTCCAAAAATTTCACTGGACCAAAGTTGCACCCCATAAAATTTGCTATCCGGAATGGGCCGTCCGTTTTTTTGTACAACCTTTCGTTTTAAAGATACAGCGGTTGCAAAGTCTAAGAAACAATTAAAGTTTTTAAATTTTTCACCTTTTTTTGTACAAACTGCTTTATAACTTTTAAACCATTGCCCGTAGACAAAAAAACATTCAACCAATTTGTTAGAGAATTTCAAGCTCTATTTAAAAGCTGTGAAGTATTTTACGATAGAATTGATATCTTCGGCGACAGAGTCTCATAAATGCAGAAGCGTAAAAAATCAAGTAAGTGTTGATATCTGCTTAGCACTTGATTTTAGGAAAAAGTTTTACCTAACATTTTTATTAGAAAAACGTCCTCTATTACCACTTAAAATATTTACGGTGATAACGGGGACACGCTATATGTTACAAACAGCTATTTTTTTAAAAATACGTCTTCGAATTAATAGTGACAATAGAACTTGGTAATTTAGCCAAAAAATATCAGACTGATTTTAAAACAACAAACCTTGCAATAAACCTAAACCTTGACACATTTAGAAGATTACAAAAAATACAATACTTTTCAAATTGCTTGACACTATTTTGTTTTAAATTTTAACAGAAAGACAAGATTGAAATACCTACTAAGTAATACATTTTACTAAAACAAGCGAGGTTTTTAATATAAATGCAGGAATATTTAATTTAGATTAACATCTCAAGTAAAACATTTGTCTTATTATTTCCAGTTTATTCAGTACTTATTTACATATCAATTTGGGAATTTACTTATACGTCAGAAAATTATTTAAAATGTAATTCGCCTTATATCTACTTATCATATAATAACATGTCTCTTAAAACAACAGTTATTGAGGTAAGTAAACAACATGTTTGTATTGCTTAAGTACGATGTGTCGTAATTTAATTGTTTATAAAATATGTGTAGTGTGTAGCAAACGTAACAGTATGGAAAAGGAAACATTAGCAAAACAATAACATACGAAATCGTATGAGAAAACAGTGTTTTATATATTAAAGCATGACTCAACTTCTGGCCAATCGGAGACGAAAACAATACAAATATTTTAATTAATTAATCAAAAGTCCAAATATATTATATACAAAACATAGTTATCGAAAATAAAAGTTATTCAATTCGAGTTTATAATAATTAATTAAAGTTTTTATGTCATTATTAACTTAATTTAAAATAAATGGTGATAAATTATACAACGCAATAAATAAACATGTACAAAAAAAACAAATGAAATCAAATATGGACTTTAGTACAACCACAGTGTGAGCAGGAAAGTCCAGGCGCATCAAAAAGAAATTTTGTTGTGTTATATTGTTTCCGCTATTTTTTAATCATAAGAGATATGCAAAAAAGTGGTGGGGGGGACAAAATGAGCCGAAACCGATTTTTTTTAATTTGAAAAGTTCAAATGTATTATAAAGCAAAGTTAGAGTACTTTACCATCATCCAAAATTACAGATTTTTGACTGAATCTTTTCTGATTTTTTTTTATCACATTGCCCCCACCTACAAAATTATTCGTAATAAAGGTAAAAACTGTCACTTATATTTTCTATTTAGCTATAGGAATTATAAACATAATATTAAAATGAATCTAAAAAAGCAACACTAATTTCAGTCACAAATTTTAAAAAAACGTAATATCATAAGCTTATGCAGGGCCGTGCCGTGCTATGATGCTGAGAGGCGGCCGCATCAGACGGCACCGTAAAGGTGGGTACACACGCTAGAGAAAAGTCTCGCAACTCGTGTCTATAGACAGGGTGTTGCTGTGTGAACAGCTCGATAGATCGGTGCCGCTAGATCGACCCTCGGCAAGTTTTGGTCTAGTTAGAGGGTCGTGTGAATACCTCAAATATTTGTCTCGTCACTCGCTCTAAACAGATCCAAACGTTTGGAAATTTATGCTAGACTGCCTATGCGTCCCTTCGTCACGATTTAACCCGCCGTGACTCGCGCGGGGTGTTCTAGACACCCCAGTCTCTTTTTTATTGTGTCATTTTTTTTTTGTTAGGCTTTATGACCCCTGCTTTTCAGTAGGTGGAGTTTCATATGTTTCCGCCCTTTTCTGTGAAAATGACTAGTTTCTTTGCTTTTTTTAACGAGTTATGAATATTTTTTTCAAAACTATGCGTTTATTTCTAAGTAATAAGTAAACTGTAGCATATTTGCAATTTCGTCTGCCACCATAGCTGACATCGCTCTATAAATTTGCTTACATTTTCTATGAAACTTATGACAGAAAGAAAATACCTGACTGTAACAGGTTATGGAGGTTAATTGTCATTAGCAGTACTTATCCTTGCTGTACCGTTACTTATCACTTAGGATAGGTACTTGGTACTTACACTGCGCTATATCGTGTTACATTGTGTTGGTACAAAATATCAGATATTATTATTTTACTTAGTGTATTCTATAACCAAATTATTTTTATATAATAAAAATCATAAGTAAACAAAAATAAATTTAGTTTCATAATTTATTCTTTCTAACCCGAGTAAAATACTTTTTTGTTATAGCTCTATCAATATATTTTGCATTAACAACTAGTAAAAAGTCAGTTTGTATAAAGTAATTCAAGTGAAATCATTTTATGAATAGTTTTAAATAAAATAGCAGTAAAATTAGACGAAAAATTACGAATAGTCTGAAAAACTGATGGGGTGTAAGAAACACCCCGCGCGAGTCATCACGTTAGTAAAACCAGCGCGAGTCACGGCGGGTTAAAAAACAACTACAGTACCTATAGAAAATTTATACTGATTTGTGCATAGGTATTTGTAAAGTAAAATTTGTATTTAAATAAATATATTGTATATGATTTTTTAACAATTATTTATGCGCTAATTACATGAATACACATTTAAAACTATTTTCAAATAAAATGTAAACCAAACGAGCCTTATTTGCTATTTCTAAAGTAAATAATGTTGTATTATAAAATAAATTAACGTTGTTGAGGTCATTTGCCAAATAGGTTTAAGATTTCAATACCAATTTTAATGTTTTTATAGTAGGGTCCGACGTTTTTCACAAATAACTTTCTATTTTAATTTGAAAAAAGGCAATAAATCAACACTAAAGTTTTTAATCGAATAGTAAAAAAACGTAACATTGTCAAATGACAACTTCTAAAATGTTAGTATTCCTACATCATTTTAAAATTGTAGCTTATTCAAACCTCGGTAATAATTGTTCAAATCGAATCGGATATTATTTATGACAAGTAATTTAGTATTTCCAAGCACGCATTGTTGTAAAATTCAAATTTTAGAAACTTATTTTATTTAAAATGATTCAGTTTAAAATTCTAACAGTAATAAATGTTATTTCCTTTACTATTGAATTGAGCTATAAGCTATAAACAAACAAAGATATATTTAAATGAGGTTCAACCCATTCCTACGGAATGAATATAGTTTCTGAATTCTAGGAAGTGGAATCCTATTGTTTATCATGGATTTTCCCAACATGTGTTTCAGGTACAAAACCCTTTCTATAATACTTTGACCAATCAGAGCTTTATGATAACATTCGTGTAATTATTTGAAATTTAAGATGAACAAAAATTTTAAACAGTGTTTAGATAAATTTTAAAGACAGCAGACGGAGAGTGCGGCATATTTTAGTTTTGTGTGACAAAAAAAATGGAAAAAGTGTGGACCAAAAATGAAATTTATGGTCTTATACAACAGTACGAGGGATTCCCAGAACTATGGGATCAACACCATAAAATTAATTCAACCAGCAATTGATTGTAGGCGCCCAAAGTATTTCTTTTTGCAATCCATTCTTTGACCCACTGCTTTCTACGTCTAGATCTCCGATTTTTTATAATAACCGCAGCGGCGATCAGAGCTACTGCACGGCACTTTTCTCGAGCTGACATTGCAATGATGAACTGAACAGGAACCCGTTTTTTTTTCGACTTCAGTGAATATAGTTTTTATGTATTTTGAAGGGCATCTTTTTTAAAGTGTATCATAAAATAAATTGAACAGAGAGCAAATACCGAAGAGAGAGCAAACAGTGCAACACTCGCGTGAACACCCTGGCAAGTAGTTGCAGCTAGGGCTGAGGTGAGGGGTGTCCCGACGTCGCGGTCAAAACAAAAATTGCATTACGTGTGTACACGCGCTAGATCAGTCCAAAGACTTGTATCGCAACTTTACTTTAGGCGTGTGTACGTAGCTTTAGTAAGAAAACGGCGAATTGTTAAACGTACAAACGTTATTTTTAACAAGACAAAGTAAATTTTGTGCTAAACAAATGAAGCCAGCTTGGAATACTATAGTTTATTATAAATATTAAGGAACAATACAACAAAAAGTGTGTGTAAAAGAAGAGAAAACAATGAAGTTGGAGTTAAGAGAATGCAATTTGCAAATTAATTTAATAAACCACGAAGATGACACTTCCGGTAGTAACATTATTCAACTAAAACAAGAATTTTTAAAAACAGACCTGAAAAGTGTAGATGACCTTAACAAAATAGAAATAAAAGAAGAACCGTTAGAATCTAATGACTATCTACAAAACTTTACAAATAAATTTATTACCGATGCTGATAACAATGACAACAGAGAATATAAAGCTACAGATATGATTGATGAAACTGCAGAAAGAAAATATTTAGATAAATTAGATTCTATACTAGAAGACAGAAAAGTCATTATAAATGACATTAATGACCTCAATATCGTGTCAGATGTATCAACCTCAAGTACAGCAGCGTGCAATTTGGGTTTGACACAAACAACTGAAATTATAGAGACAAAAAGTGACAATAAACATTTTCATGAAGTTAAAGATTTGAACAGGAGGCTGAGAATGGGGGGAAACAAAAATATGGACAAAATATATACTTGTACAATTTGTGATAAACATTTTAACTTAAAATCAAACCTAAATACTCATATAAAAACTCACACTGGTAAAAAACCATATAAATGTGATGTTTGTCACAAATGTTTTAACGTCAGTAGTACTTTAAATGTTCATATGAGAACACACACTGGTGAAAAATCATATAAATGTGATGTTTGTCACAAATGTTTTAACGTCAGTAGTAATTTAAATGTTCATATGAGAACACACACTGGTGAAAAATCATATAAATGTGATGTTTGTCACAAATGTTTTAACGTCAGTAGTCATTTAAATGTTCATATGAGAACACACACTGGTGTAAAACCATATAAATGTGATGTTTGTCACAAATGTTTTAAACAAAGTTGTCATTTAAATGTTCATATGAGAACACACACTGGTGAAAAATCATATAAATGTGATGTTTGTCACAAATGTTTTAACGTCAGTAGTACTTTAAATGTTCATATGAGAACACACACTGGTGAAAAATCATATAAATGTGATGTTTGTCACAAATGTTTTAAACAAAGTTGTCATTTAAATGTTCATATGAGAACACACACTGGTGAAAAATCATATAAATGTGATGTTTGTCACAAATGTTTTAACGTCAGTAGTACTTTAAATTTTCATATGAGAACACACACTGGTGAAAAATCATATAAATGTGATGTTTGTCACAAATGTTTTAACGTCAGTAGTAATTTAAATGTTCATATGAGAACACACACTGGTGAAAAATCATATAAATGTGATGTTTGTCACAAATGTTTTAACGTCAGTAGTCATTTAAATGTTCATATGAGAACACACACTGGTGTAAAACCATATAAATGTGATGTTTGTCACAAATGTTTTAAACAAAGTTGTCATTTAAATGTTCATATGAGAACACACGCTGATGAAAAATCATTTAAATGTGGTTTGTCAGAAATCTTTTAAACGAAGTGTTCATATGAAAGCACACTGGTGAAAAATCATAATTATAGATGTGACATTTGTAAAAACTGTTTTGTTCGCCGTAGTGTACATTCTCATAAAAATAAACACACTGGCGAAAAAACATATAACTGTGACATTTGTGAAAAAAATTTTAATCAAAGTTAAAGTTTAAATGTTTTTATGAAAGCAGACACTGGTGGAATAATATATGAATGTGAAATTATTGGAAAATGTTTTAATAAGTATAAAGATTTAAATTGTAAATTAAATTTTAAATTAATATATTTATTTGCAAATGTACAATAGTTACCAATTATATAAAAAAGAAAATTGCAATGGCAGTAAAAATATAACCTTTTAAACTGTTGCAAGAAATGATTTGGTTCTATTAGTGGGTCAATAAATTTTTACTTTTACTTTAACTGTTTGCCATAACAACATAAAACAACAAATATTTTTTTGAAAATTAAATAATTCCTTGTATTTACTTTTATAATACTCGTATTGTGATGTATATAAGCTATTATTTGTATTTATGACCAATGTGGATAACATTTATTGAGAGAATATTATTTTAAGATAATTAAACAATTGTTTGTATTTCAAACATGATAATGAAAATAAAACATCTAAAGGTAACTTTGTACTATTTATTAAAATTTACGCTTTAAAAATCCCAAATATAATTTTAGAGTTACAGATTATATTTATTTTTATAACGTTATACAGGGTGTCACACAAAAAACGCCGCAAGCTGTAACTCCGTTGTGTGTGGTCCGATTGGGGTGTACAAAAAAGTAAATGAAATGGCTCCTCAAATACTATAAACTGAATTGTATTTCAATTTTTTTCAAGTTCAACTTAAATGTCAAACGATAGACAATTTTTTTTCCAAATGGCACCATCTATTTTTTTTACTAAATCTGGTAGACATTTTTTTTCTGAATTCAATGATGTAATGATAAGGTAATTTAGTGCTAAACTAATAAGAAATTAAAAATAAAAGTTTTACTAAAATACGTTAGGTTTCACAAAATTTTCAGGCAGGCCGTGGAAAACAAAAAAATCTTAATCAACAAATGTCATTTAAATAATGTGGTATTTAAATGACTTGTTGATTAAGATTTTGTTGTTTTCCAGGGCCTGCCTGAAAACTTTGTGAAACCTAACCTATTTTAGTTTACCTTTTATTTCTTATTAGTTTAGCACTAAAATTACCTTATGATTACATCATTGAATTCAGATTTAGTAAAAAAAACAGATGGTGCCATTTGCAAAAAATAATTGACTATCGTTTGACATTTAAGTTGAACTTGAAAAAAATTGAAATACAATTGAGTTTATAGTATTTGAGGAGACATTTCATTTACTTTTTTTTACACCCCAATCGGACCACACACAACGGAGTTACAGCTTGCGGCGTTTTTTGTGTGACACCCTGTATAGTACCAAAATATGCAAAAAAATATATAGAAACTAGAAACGGTTTATGTTGCTATATCTGATTTCAAGAAACACCTGCCGTGTGATTTTTCGTTTGGAAATTTATGCTAGACTGCCTATGCGTCCCTTCGTCACGATTTAAAAATCAACTACAGTACTTATAGAAAATTTATACTGATATTGTGCGACGTTTTTCACAAATAACTTTCTATTTTAATTTGAAAAAAGGCAATAAATCAACACTAAAATTTTTAATCGAATAGTAAAAAAACGTAACATTGTCAAATGACAACTTCTAAAATTTTAGTATACCTACATCATTTTAAAATTGTAGCTTGTTCAAACCTCGGTAATAATTGTTCAAATCGAATCGGATCGATATTATTTATGACAAGTAATTTGGTATTTCCAAGCACGCATTGTTGTAAAATTCAAATTTTAGAAACTTATTTTATTTAAAATGATTCAGTTAACAGTAATAAATGCTATTTCCTTTACTATTGAATTGAGCTATAAGCTATAAACAAACAAAGATATATTTAAATGAGGTTCAACCCATTCGTACTGAATGAATATAGTTTCTGTATTCTAGGAAGTCGAATCCTATTGTTTATCACGGATTTTCCGAACATGTGTTTCAGGTACAAAACCCTTTCTATAATACTTTGACCAATCAGAGCTTTATGATAACATTCGTGTAATTATTTGAAATTTAAGATGAACAAAAATTTTAAACAGTGTTTAGATAAATTTTAAAGACAGCAGACTGAGAGTGCGGCATATTTTAGTTTTATGTGACAAAAAAATTGCATCTTTTTTAAAGTGTATCATAAAATAAATTATTGCTAAGGAGTTCAATTGCCAAATAGGTTTAAGTTTTCCATACCGATTTTAATATTTTTATAGTAGGGTCCGACCTTTCTCAATAATAACATTCCATTTGAACTTGAACTAGCGCAATACATAATGATGAACTTTTTAAATAAATAGTTAAAAAAAACTTTGAGTTGTAATTCTGTGGTATACAATAATTTAATATTATAGTTTGCATAAACCCTATTATAATATAATCGTTTAATTCCCTATAATTTTAAATTCAAAATAATACACGGCACTTTTCTCGAACTGGCATTTCGATAATGAATTGAACAGAGAGCAAATACCGAAGAGAGAGCAAACAGCGCAACACTCGTGTGAACACCCTGGCAAGTAGTTGCAGCTAGGGCTGAGGTGAGGAGTGTCCCGACGTCACGGTCGAAACAAAAATTGCATTACGTGTGAACACGCGCTAGTTCAGTTTAGAGACTTGTGTCGCAACTTTACTCTAGCGTGTGTACTTACCTTTAGGGGGCGGCATAAGCAACGAGATCAAAATACAATTTGAACCATTCAATAATTAAAAATCTGGCAATCACGAAGAGAAAGTCTCTCCGGGTAATTCACAAGTGACGCAAACGTAATAACAACGTAAAGTATATCGCCATTTATCTTTGATATTTCATACATGAAAAGATTCACTATAAGGTTAGGATATGTACTTATTCCTTGTTACTTATTGTTCATGCGTACAAGTTCTTTGAAATTTTATACTTCCCACTATACAGCTCATTGCGCTGCTTAACTCAGCTTATTTACCACTTGTGAATTACCCGGAAAGACCTTCTCTTCGTGATTGCCCAAAATCTTTACGCAACGCTTTTCTATATTGGTTTTAATGTTAGTTTATATTCTGGACATTACCCTTAATTCTCTGAATGAAACGATTCACGCTTCTGAAAACCCATAGCAAAAATTTTCAGTTTTTATATAACATTTTAAAACTCAAGGATAGAGATGACAAAACGCTAGAAAATTATTGTACCAGTCTCCAGTCAATACTTTCAGTCGAAAATGAATTAGATATAAATGCAAATGATCTTCAAAAAGAATTACGAATGCTACCATATTCTATGAAACCTTTGGATGTTTTAAATTATTTGTGCCAAAATAACTTAATTACTTTGTATCCGAATACTGTTGTTACTCTGAGAATTTAATTAAGACTCCCTGTAGCTAGTGGGGAAAAAAGTTTTCCCAAATTAAAATTAACAAAACACTTCTTAGGAAGTTCAATAAGCCAAACAAAACTTAGAAATCTGTCATTAATTTCTATTAAATCTACATTGGCTGCCACTCTAGACGACTATACATCCCTAATTAACGAATTTGCTAAAGTTAAAGTTAAAAGGGTAAAACTGTCGTAGATTGTTGTAGTTGATAGTTGTTATCATTATTTTAAAATAGTATTCGTACATTTTGTGAAGTTTAAAAAAAAATCCCAATCAAAGATTATTTTTAAAAAAACATGTAAGGGGCGGCATTTCAAAGACTTGCATCATACTGAGAAAATCTACCGCACGGCCCTGAGCTTATGCTCTAACTTTATTTTATTGTTGCTTGTTTAAATAGCTCAAATTATAAGCAACTGGCACACATTACAAGGAATATCTTCAATGGCATGCGTACAGCATACACATTACCACAAAAACGCGTATTTCCGCCCCAAAAGTGTGCAATTTGCAACCCTCTAACACCCGCGCAAAGATGTTTTACAACAAAATCACTGAAACACGTTTTTCTTAGCCCCTCGCGCGATCCTCAATATTATCTAACGCCGCCATTTTTGAAGAAAAACGCTCAAATTTAGACCATGTCTAGAAGAAACCTTGGAGTACATTCTGGAATTTTTGCAATCGATGCATTACTTACAGGGTGTCCAAAATTTAATTTTCTTTTAATACAACTTCAGACCACTAAAACTCGTTTTTTTCTAATACAATGCCCAAACTTTTTTTTCATTTTCTAATGCAAAATTACATTCTGCATCAATCTGTATTAGCGTTCCTATACCTATCTGCAACAATTTTCGAGTTATTAAGATTTTTTGATAAAGTTAAGAGAAATTGCAATATTTTTAAATACCTTTCACTATACACACGCATAGGCGGCGCGTTTTTCAAATCAAAACTTCACAATCTTCACATAATTACGAGTATTAATAGATCAGACTAGAAATTTTTTTTCTGCACAACTTTATATAGTATAAAAATCATATATTCGTATATCGTATTTACAATTTAGCATTAGCAATTAGTGATTTTTACATTGGTTGGTGCGTTGGGGTAGGGTACATTAACAATAAGGGCATTACGACAATACGAACATTAAAGAGTCTCTCTAAAACAAGATGGACAGTAAGACAGGTTGCTGTTAAAACTGTTTTAAATTTGTTACCAGCTATAGTAGAAACACTAAAAACAATATCTGAAGATTCAAATAATCCAAAAGTGGCAGCAGAAGCTAGTGGTGCACTAAAATTAATATTAGATGAGAAGTTTATTTTTTCTATAATTGTCTTGAAATTCATATTAAATATAACCGATTCGTTATCAAAAGAACTTCAATCAGCTTCTCTGCTGATAATCAGTGTTTAACCAAAATTTAATGCAACTGTCACCACTATACTTATCTACAGAAACGAAAAAGCGTTTAAGACGCTTCTCGAAAAAATGAAATCTATTGGAACTCAACTAAAAAATTTGGAATTTGACCTAAATGAACTTGCTTTACCGCGGCAAAGAAAAATTCCAAAAAAAATTGATTTTGGAGGAAAAGAAAATTTTACATTTCAATCTGTCGAAGATCTAATACGCGTTGATATACTGTATGCAGGAATTGATCAAGTTGTTGGTAATTTGCGAAAGCGATTCTCTGAAAACGACTACGGCATGATTAATAAAATTGTGCGACTCTTAACTGATTTGAATTGTGAAATAAATTACACCGATATTGAAGTTATAAATAATTTTTACAAGTTAACTACTGATAACAACACCTTAATTAATCAAATAAATATATATAGAAATATTTTACTGGCAGAAACAAACAATTTATTAAGTATTGAGGAATGTGCGGAAAAATTTTTAAACAATGAATTAAAACAAATGTTATTTTGTGTGTGGGAACTTTTTGAAATTGTTCTTTGTTGTCCTGTGTCGTCTGCCTCAGCCGAGCGATTTTTTTCCACATTAAAAAGACTAAAAACCTATCTCAGAAGTACTATGGGCGATGAACGATTAAATGGCCTGGCTTTAATGGCTATAGAACAAGAAACTGTGGCTGACATGATTTTAAATGAATCGCATTTAGAAAAATTAATTAATAATTTTATTGCTGATAAAAACAAAAGAATTATGTTTTTTTAAAGATATATTTTGTTGTTTTTTACTATTATGAAGGGTATTTTCTTTGTTCTTAGTTTTTTAATATTTTGGAACTTTAAAAATTATTTTTGTTAAATAATATCTACTTATTTTATTTTTGTTACTTAATATGGTTTATAATAGTTTTTGATTTTTTTGGAGCTTCAAATATTATTTTTGTTAAATAATACTTATTTTATTTTTGTTGCTTAATATGGTTTATAATAAAGTGTTTGATATTTTGGAGCTTCAGATATTATTTTTGTTAAATAATGCTTATTTTATATTTTTAACTTAATGTGGTTTATTATAAAGCACTATTAAGGTAAACCCAGATTTTTTTTTTAAATAAAGTGTAGCTAATATACATGGATAAGTTGTGCCCCCCCCCCACTTTTTTAGGTCACGCGCCGCCACTGTACACACGGCAAGTTCTTTCAATAATTTAGTGAAATTCTTCATAAACATAAAATAAGTTCAAAATATTCGTGTTTGAATACTCTTGATATTCCATTTTCATGGATACTTTCTTTAGACAAGCGCAATAAAAGCGGTTTACAGTTATTAATATTGGCATTTGTTGTCATTTCCAAGGCTTACTATTTAAAAATGTTGCAATTTCTCTTAACTTCATCAAAAATTCTTAATAACTCGAAAATTGTTGCAGATAGGTTAAGGTATAGGAAACGCTAAGAAAGATTGATGCAGAATGTAATTTTGCATTAGAAAATAAAAAAAAAGGTTTGGGCATTGTATTTGAAAACAAAAACGAGTTTCAGTAGTCTGACAAATTACATTTTGGACGCTCTGTAAGTAATGCATCGATTGCAAAAATTTCACGATGTACTACAAGCTTTCTTCTAGGCATGGTCTAAATTTAAGCGTTTTTTCTTTAAAAATGGCGTTAGATAATATTAAGCATCACGATGAAAATCAAAAAATTTTCAAAAAAAAAATCAAATATCTAAAAAATGACTGCACTTGGGTATAGGGAATGCGAATAAAAGTCCCTCTAATATAACGTTTTGAATCCAAAAAGGCAATAAAAAATAGACCATTGTATTTGAAATAAGAAAGTAGACGTAAACTTCCGGTTTTTCCGGAAGTCGCCATATTGAAAATATTTTCGTTAAACAGATCATATGCCATTATGGTCATAACCAAAATTTCAGATCCATGCCCTTTTTCATTCTTTATATATTTTTAAGTCACGGTCTCAATCACCCTGTATATTAAAAATAAATAAAAGCCTTTTACCTCAACTGTTGTGCTTAAAATGTATGTGCAATAAATTAATTTTGTTTTAATCCTAGAACCACTTACAAACACATCACGTAAACATTTCCATAATTAAAATGGTTAATGCTGCAGAAAATAGATCGAGTTGAATCTTGTTTTTAGATTTATTAATGATCATGGAAAGCTACTACGGCATAAAACATTATCATGCGAAAGAAATAATTTAAAATAATTACTGAAGGTCATAAACAAACTGCAGATAAAGCTTGCATATTTGTTTGTAGTTTAATTAAATAATACTGTGATTTATTTCTCATTGCATGCAAAATTTGGAAACTTATTTCAGATAAGGTTGCATTTTTATGTGATAGTTTGTGACGCATTACAAACTGAATTAAGTTGAAGAATTTGCTCTACAGAAAAAAGAAATCCGATTGCTACATGAAACATATAAAACTCATGTGCTATAATTAAGTTATGTATACAGGGATGCGCAAAAGTATGGAAAAAGACAAATATCTAGAATACCATTGCAGATATAACAATGACATTTTATATGTGAGCGTTATGGTATTTTTCGGATTCGATAAAAATATTAAGGTTGCAATACGACTTCCGGTACAACCGGAAATGGACTCAAGTTTTGAAATTTTAAATAGAACACCCTGTATATTTGTACATTTTTGGACTCCTCTTAAAATTTACTTTAAAAGATTGTAAAAAATGGTAAAATTACATCTACCTTATTAGAAATGTCGAAAATAAGGAAGAAAAATACAAGATTTATCTTTCTTTTGTTTTTATCTTTCAGTTGTTTCAAAATTACCGCTGTCTACCTTCATAGCCTACTTAAAATTATTACGTTGCCCTAATAATTTACAATAAAATCTCGGAAATTATAAGTTTTAGGTATAAAACATGGTTTATGTTTTTGAAAGACAATCAATTTTCTACAAGACTATGTAAAAATATGCAGGGTGTTGTATTTAAGAAAAATGACTTATCGATGTTTAAAGTTTCACAAGTTTGACCAAGCGTAAAAAACACGCTGTATAATATTTTAAAAATGTAGCTAGCGCAAAGTGTTGAATAATCAATTGTCAATATAATTTTTAAACGAAATTCTACTGCCTTTTTAAATTAATTACATGTTAAAAAAAATTGAAATTGCTGTATTGCTCCAAAATTTCATAAAAATGTGAAATTTAAAAATAAAAATGTTACGAAAACTATTGATTTAGACCCACTTGACCTTATACATTTTTTAAAGTAAATTTTAAGAGGAACCCAAAAATGTAAAAAATATACAGGGTCCATTTAAAATTATAAAGTTTGAGTCCGTTTCCGGTTGAACCGGAAGTCGTATTGCAACCTTAATATTTTCATCGAATCCGACAAATATCGTAACGCTCAGATACAAAATTTCATTGTTATATCTGCAATAGTATTCTAGATATTTGTCTGTTTCCATACTTTTGCGCAACCCTGTATGTTTATAAAGCGCTCAATACTAAATAAAAACACAATAAAATAAACTTAAGTGCTAAGTATATAAAATAATCGAATACCATATGAACTACTACTATACAGGGTGATTGATTGAGACCGGGCATTAAAAATATATGAAGAATGAAAAAGGGTATGGATCTGAAATTTTGGTTATGACCATAATGGCATCTGATCTGTTTATTGAAAATATTTTCAAGATGGCGACACTTCCGCAAATACCGGAAGTTGGCGTCTACTTTTTTATTTTCAATACAATGGTCTATTTTTTAGTGCATTTTTGGATTCAAAACGTTATTTTAGAGGGACTTTTATTAGCATTCCCTATACCTAAGTGCAGTCATTTTTTAGATTTTTGGACTTTTTTAAAAAAAATTTGATTTTCACCGTGATGCTTAATATTATCTAACATGGCCATTTTTAAAGAAAAAACGCTTAAATTTAGACCATGCCTAGAAGAAACCTTGGACTACATCCTGGAATTTTTGCAATCGATGAATTACTTACAGGGTGTCCAAAATTTAATTTTCTTTTAATACAACTTCAGACCACTAAAACTCGTTTTTTTCAAATACAATGCCCAAACTTTTTTTTCATTTTCTAATGCAAAATTACATTCTGCATCAATGTGTATTAGCGTTTCCTATACCTATCTGCAACAGTTTTCGAGTTATTAAGAATTTTTGATAAAGTTAAGAGAAATTGCAACATTTTTTAATAGTAAGCCTTGGAAATGACAGCAAATGCCAATATTAATAACTGTAAACCCCTTTTATTGCGTTTGTTTGAAGCATCCATGAAAATGTATAATCAAGAGTATTCAAACACGAATATTTTGAACTTATTTTATATTCATGAAGAATGTAACAAGATTATTGAAAGAACTTGCCGCGTGTTCAGTGAGAGTTATCCTTATTTGACTGTAATGACCAGACAGAAATTGTAATGAATCGAATCAATTTTTTTTCAATTTAGAAGAGTGAAATCTGCTTGTATTCGACCTAAGCGTGTGACAAATGGTGAAACTAACAAAGTTAACATCCTGAGATATTTTAATGACCATCCTCAGCCATCAATTCGATTGGTAGCGCAAGACTCGGGTTTAACATACTATGCTGTACAAGCTACATTAAAAATACACAACTATTCGTTCACACTTTCAATAATCTTCTGAATTTGTTCAAGAATGTAAAATAAATTCAAAATATCCGTGTTTGAATGCTCTTGATAATCCATTTTCATGGATACTTCAGACAAACGCGATAAAAGTGGTTGACGGTTATTAAGTATTGGCATTTGTTGTCATTTCCAAGGCCTACTATTTAAAAATGTTGCAATTTCTCTTAACTTTATCAAAAATTCTTAATAACTCGAAAATTGTTGCAGATAGGTATAGGAAACGCTAACACAGATTGATGCAGAATGTAATTTTGCATTAGAAAATGAAAAAAAAGTTTGGGCATTGTATTTAAAAAAAACGAGTTTTGGTGGTCTGAAGTTGTATTAAAAGAAAATTAAATTTTGGACACCCTGTAAGTAATGCATCGATTGCAAAATATCCAGGATGTAGTCCAAGGTTTCTTCTAGGCATGGTCTAAATTTAAGCGTTTTTTCTTCAAAAATACCGGTGGTAGATTTTATTAAGCATCACGATGAAAATCTAAAAATTTTCAAAAAAGTCCAAAAATCTCAAAAATGGCTGCACTTAGGTATAGGGAATGCTAATAAAAGTCCCTCTAAAATAACGTTTTAAATCCAAATACGCAATAAAAAATAGACCATTGTATTTGAAATAAGAAAGTAGACGTCAACTTCCGGTATTTCCGGAAGTGTCGCCATATTGAAAATATTTTCAATGAACAGATCAGATGCCATTATGGTCATAACCAAAATTTCAGATCCATACCCTTTTTCATTCTTCATATATTTTTAATGCCCGGTCTCAATCAATCACCCTGTATAAAAAAGTACGTCACGAAAGTGCAAATAAAACTGATCTAATGATTAGGACAAAAAGTTATATAAGAGAAAAAAGAAATTCGAAATTTTCACATATTTTTGCTACAACTTCTCAAGTACGAAACATTTTGTACTTTTAAAAATAGATTGTAGTTCCTCTCCTACTTGACAATAATTTATCGAATTTAAAAGCAACACTGTTTCTCTAATAAGCGAGATCTTCATGTTGAAAATGTTATCTGGGACAACATGTATAGCTGTTTGGTATTATTTTTTTATAACACTTTGGTATTGTTTCTAAAACATTTGGGTTATTTCCATAAAGCATTTTATTCATATCCATTCAAAAGTAAATATTTTTAAGTTCGTTTTAAATATTTAATTCAATTCAACTTAATTTTGATAAGTAAATTAATATGAAGCAGTTGGCTCTATTAACCCTAAAAGTTGATAATTAATACGTAAAAACAGGCCTAAATCTGCTTGTCAAAGCATCAAAAGCCAATACAGTGATTAATACAGGTAAGTTAATACTGAAACAATTAAAAAACGACCAAATTGTTTAAAATACATTATTAAAATTAACAAAAAAATAATTAAAATACTACTTACCCTTCATTTTAAGCTATTAAAGTACAACTATATTAAAACGATTAATTTACACTTGATTAAAAAATTGTCAAACTTAATTATAACACACTAAAAT
The DNA here is from genome assembly GCA_947652605.1 of Elmis aenea. NCBI lineage: Eukaryota > Metazoa > Arthropoda > Insecta > Coleoptera > Elmidae > Elmis > Elmis aenea. The sequence continues at coordinate 13,227,203 of OX393583.1, read as the reverse complement.
ATTAAAAATTTAAAGTCCAAAAACATGGTTACTAATTCTACACCGCTCAAATGAATTGTAATAGTTAATTTATTGATTATTTAATGCACAATTAATTCAGTTATTAGCGTTCTATGATCTGATTTAACTTCTCAAGTCGATAGTTCTTCGGCAAGAAATCAATGCATACTAAATGTGTGCTCTTCAATTTGAAGTATTTATATTAACAGTGACGATAGTGACAATGATAAGAACAGACTCATCTATGTTTTCTTTTATTTACTTCGCATTATCTTCTGGAAACTTGCAGATGATAAGTAAAAAGCGACATTTACGACAATGTACACAATTTTATGGCCTATCGCTTTTTTTTTTTTTTCATTTGTTTTGATAACATTTGTGTGGTTTCCAAGGTGGTGATCTTGAGTTATGGACTTCCTATTTATTGTTGTATGCAGTTTTCTTTATATGCAGTGATATTGTTGTCGCAAAATTGCGTAAAAAAGGGTAAACTGATTTCAAAATCACAAAAATTAATTCGTGTCCCTAATTTCACGAAGTTAAAGTAAACTGTACAAGGTGGACGAAATTCAATGCTTTACGGAGTAATTTAGTTACAGTAGTAGCGAAAATTTGATGTTGGTCTCTAGGGTACCTCTATAAACAGGGTAAGGACAGGCGCTCGACAGCTTTTGTATGTACGGTCAAATTTCGCTTGTCACTAGGCTGCGACCACCAGGTTTTATATAGTTTGCATGGAGATCATAGGCCGTTGTACAGGGTGGGCAAATTTCGATGTTTTCGTAGGGAATCTCGGTAACTATAAGAGGTATCAAAAAACGGACCGCGTATCCTCGATCTCTTATTTCGAGAAAAAGTTAATGGTGAAAACTAAAATTGGTTATCGTCTTTTGTTTTCGAGTTATCGCCGATAACTCGATTTTTCGACTTTTCGTTTTATGACTATATCTCGCTTGTTTATGAAAATAAACAAAAATAATTTTGACGTTCTACAGGCACTTTTTTGATAGGAATGCAGTGGCGTAGTCAATTTTTCAAAAATATCTGAAATTCGAGTTGTGACATAAAGTTGTGTTTTTTTAAATAGAACCCATAGTTGGCTATGGCTTATTTAAATTCCTTATTTTTTTGTCATTCCAAATATATAAGGGTTGATGTATTCATTTTTAATAATACGCAAGTTACGGAGGTTTTTTAGTTTTTTTTTTTAAACCAAATTATAGTAGGCTCTGAAAACAAAAACAAAACAAGGTGTAAAACCTTTTAAAACGCATTTGGTACAAATTACGAAGGTTTTGTAATTTGTTGGTGTGATAAACATTACAAATATTGTGTGTAAGTTATTGCCATACGCAAATTTCTTAAGTTAAGTTAAATACAATTATTTTTTTAATTTTTAAGAAAATGTGCATTGTAATTATTTGTCTACATCAATTTAATATATATATAATAATAATAAGTTGCTCATTGCACATTAAAATAGGAATTAAGTAAACAATGGTTAGCAACTTAATTATCATAATTAATAAAAGATGATTAATATTCGTATCAACACATTTATCTATCTTAAAAACAAAGATTTGTGTGGCATAGAATTAGCTTAATTTTGGGATTTCAATGTAAATTTAAAGACCAAAGCCAATATCAAATAATTTTGTTATGCTAGGTATTAGGATTTTTCATTTGATAAATATCATTGAATGAAAAACATTTTTGTAAACGTAAAAATAAAAAATATGTTTATTATAACGTCTCGTTTTTTATTCCTTAAAAGCAGGATTCGAAACTGAAAAAAAAATATGATTAACGGTTAACCGAAAATCGAGAACTTTATTTTTATAACGGGTTTTGCCTAGAAACCAGTTTTTTCATAAAAAAAAAACAGGTTTACTGTAAAAGACCGATTTAACTTTTAAACCGGGTTTTCACCAGTTTTTGACATTATTAAGATTAGGAAACAAATTATGAAAAGAAATTATCTATTTTTTATTTTATAATGCATGTACAATCAAGCGCTCAGTAATGACTTCTGGTAATTTAATCGCATTTAATACCGATTATGTATTTTTTAAAGTAATTTTTATCCAAAAAAAAATTTAAAAAAACAGTTTTTAATTATTTTGATTAAAGTTACCGTTTTTTGCCAATTAAAATAACGGTTTTGGTTAAAAATCACTTATACGGAAAAATAATAACGGTTAACCAACCGGTTTAAAAAACCGGTTTCTTACGCTACTTAAAGTAATATTATTGCAACTATCGTACACACAGGGCCTATTACAGGGGGGGGGGGTAGACGGGACTAATTCAATACTATTGAAATTAAATTTAAACCTTTCTAAGAGTAATGGGGGGCCCGAATTTTCTGTGAACGGCCCTGCGTACACACAAAAAAAACATTGTTAATACATGTGTTTTAAATTGTTTTACATACACTGCGTGTATCATGGGTTGCATGCTTACAGTGGAAATACGCGCTCCGTAAATGTTTTTTGATCATTAATAACTAATAACAATTATTAACCTTTCATTTTACTCCCTTTTTAGTTTCTATTCTTACTGTTGCATCTATTTCCGCATGCCAATTGAGTTTTTACTTTTAATTTAAAAATTGAATTATTAAAAGAAATCCTATACAGGGTGAGTCACGACGGACGCGTCGGAGTTTTATGGCGAAACGCTTTATATTTTCCAATTTCTGTCGCTGTTAGATTATGTAAGTCAATAAGGACTATATTTTAAAAATATTTTCAAACATACAGGGTGCTCCAAAAAAGAGTGGCATATCAAAGTTATACTTTTTTCTTATGGAACACCCTGTATATTTTTACATTTTTGGATTCCTCTTTAAACTTAATTTAAAAAATGTAAAAGGTCATATGTGTCTAAAGTCAACCGTTCTCGTGAAAATCGCATTTTCATGAAAATACAGTATTTTCAAAAATTTTCAACATTTAAAAACTTTGAGAAGTCTCAAGAAATTCGCTTGGAGATAAGATTGACAATAGATTATGTAACACTTTGCACCACCTACATTTTTAAAATATTATACAGGGCGTTTTTTACGCTTGGTCAAACTTGTGAAACTTTAAATATCGATAACTCATTTTTTTTAAATACAACCCCCTATATTTTTTTACACCGTCTTATAGAAAATTTAATTCTCTTTCGAAAACATTAATACTGTTTTATACCCAAAATTGATATTTTCCGAGATATCGCGATTTTATTGTTAATTATTAGGTCAAAGTAATATTTTCGAGTAGGCTATGAAGGTAGACAGCGGTAATTTGAAACAATTGAACGAAAGAACAAGAAAGGTTTAGTTTTATCTTTTGCCTACGCATTTTTGACATTTTTTTATTGTGAAGAGCAATCTCACGTTTAAATCGAGATTTCTTAAAATTATTTATGCATTTATTTATTGGACCAGTATGATAAGATGATTACCTACTAAATCCTATAAACCATTTTTTTGTATGTTTATAATACGACACTCGGTTGTACCAAAATGTCTTTGCTTAAATTCTGGTTCCACGCATTTTGCAAACATTATGTTTTATACAGTGTGCATAATGTTTAATGTAAGTAAGTGTTTATGGTGTGTTAACTAAAATATAAATAAACAGAAAATATTTCAAACTGAGGCCGTAGTAACTTTAATTCAGAAGTAAACTCAGAACTTGTTCTGACTGCATACAAGCACTCAACATGCTAGGAAGCAGGAACAATGTTAAACTGGTATGGTGCCCAGGGAACACTAATATACCAGGGAACGAGAAGGCGGATCGCCTAGCCAAAATTGGCAGCGGACACCTTTCTTCGGACCAGAATCCGCAGTTGGTACATCCTATGGAACAGCCAAGCGGTGTCTTAATGACATACTAACACAAGAGCACAATGCTCATTGGAAAAAAGTTGCAGGACAAGCCCATTCCAAGGCTATCCTGTCAATGGTCTCCAAAGAGAAGACAGAAGAAATGCTCAGGATGAGCAGAGCAGACATCAGAGCAGCCACAGGGCTTGTCACAGGGCACTGTGGGTTAAACAAACACTTCTACATAATAGGGCTCTCTGAGACCGATATATGTAGAGGATGTGGTGAAGAAGAAGAAACTCCTCTGCACGTAATATGCCAGTGTGAAGGATTCACACCCTATCGGCGCAGACTTCTAGGGATGGAAAAAGCCAACCAAGAAGAGCTAAGAAAAACATCCTTAAAGAAAATCCTGGAGTTTTTCAAAAACACAGGACTTCTTTAAGTGGCTATCACCAGAGGGTACAATAGACCAACAGGTCGCAGTACAGGAACCCGAAAGGGGACCACCTCCGCGGAAATTTAAAAAAAAAAAAAAAACTTTAATTGAACATTTATAAAAATATTTCTAGTGATAACTTAAATGTATGTAATAATAATTCAAAAACAAAATTTAACAGCCGATTACAATAAATGTTCAACATGACGACCATCCTCTTAAATACACATTGTGATCCTCTTTTCAAGTGAATGCCTTACATTACGCACTATATTAGGAGTGATTGTCTCAAAAGTTTTTGAATTATTATTACATACATTTTAGTTATCACTAAAAATATTTATAAATGTTCAATTAAAGTTACTACGGTCCCAATTTGAAATATTTTCTGTGTATTTGTATTTTGTATATTAGTTAACACACCATAAACACTAACTTACATTAAACATTATGCACACTGTTTAAAACACACTGTTTAAAACACAGTTTGCAAAATGCGTGGAACCAGAATTTAAGCAAAGACATTTTGGTAGAACCGAGTGTCGTATTATAAACATACAAAAAAATGGTTTATAGGATTTAGTAGGTAAATCATCTTATCATACTGGTCCAATAAATAAATGCATAAATAATTGTAAGAAATCTCGATTTAAACGTAAAATTGCTCTTCACTATAAAAAAATGTCAAAAATGCGTAGGCAAAAGATAAAACTAAACCTTTCTTGTTCTTTCGTTCAATTGTTTCAAATTACCGCTGTCTTACCTTCATAGCCTACTCGAAAATATTACTTTGACCTAATAATTAACAATAAAATCGCGATATCTCGGAAAATATCAATTTTAGGTATAAAACAGTATCAATGTTTTCGAAAGAGAATTAAGTTTTCTATAAGACGGTGTAAAAAAATATAGGGGGTTGTATTTAAAAAAAATGAGTTATCGATGTTTAAAGTTTCACAAGTTTGACCAAGCGTAAAAAACGCCCTGTATAATATTTTAAAAATGTAGGTGGTGCAAAGTGTTACATAATCTATTGTCAATCTTATCTCCAAGCGAATTTCTTGAGACTTCTCAAAGTTTTTAAATGTTGAAAATTTTTGAAAATACTGTATTTTCATGAAAATGCGATTTTCACGAGAACGGTTGACTTTAGACCCATATGACCTTTTACATTTTTTGAATTAAATTTAAAGAGGAATCCAAAAATGTAAAAATATACAGAGTGTTCCATAAGAAAAAGTATAACTTTGATATGGCACTGTTTTTTGGAGCACCCTGTATATTTGAAAATATTTTTAAAATGTAGCCCTTATTGACTTACATAATCGAACAGCGACAGAAATTGGAAAATATGAAGCGTTTCGCCATAAAACTCCGACGCATCCGTCGTGAGTCACCCTGTATAATCCTATTGCCGCTATTAGAAATTTGGAGGGTTCGTGAAGCTTGGCCATACCCTGTTATATAGCGGTACCCTATTGGTCTCTTGGGCTATTTTTTTGAGAAAAAAAACGCCCATCCAAACTGATTTTTCATATCGCTTTCCATTTTGGCACTACAGACGATAAATTAAATTTCATCGTTTTTGAAAATTTACCATAACTCCTTTATTTATTAAAATAGAACAAATTGTTACACTGGTTTTTGATACAGATTTTAATGCTTCACTTAAAAACAAAATTATAGTTGGCTTTGACATGAATCGAAAGCTTATTTTTTGCGCTTTTCAAAAATATATATATAATCTGCTTATGGTTGTTAATTAAAATAAGAAAGTTAGGTGTAATATATCGATATTTGTATGAGTAAAAAACAATTGAATTTTGCTATTTTATTAAGGACTAAATACCATGCCAAAAATCTCTTAAAGTTTTTTTTTAAGCGAGATATTTAACATTTTTGAAAAGTGCCAAAAATCGGGTTTTGGCTATATTTCGAAAATTAAAAAAGATATCAAAAATCTGTTTACAGCAATGAATTTCTCTCGAAAAAAGAAATCGAGACTACGTACTTAGTTTTTTTCTATCTCTGATAATAACCCAGATACCCTGTATGGGCATCGAAAATAGGCCACCCTGTACAGGGTGGACCAAATTCGAATGTTTTACGGGGTATCTCGGTTACCGTAATAGATAGCGAAAATCTGATTTCGGTGTCTTGGGCTATTTTTTTGAGAAAATAACGCCTATGCAATCAGATTTTTTCTATCGGATTCCATTTTGGCACTACGGGCGAAAAATGAAATTTCATCATTTTTGAAAATTTGCTATAACTTCTTTATTTATTAAACTAGAACAAAATGTTATAAAGGTTTTTTACACAGATTTTTATGCTTAATTCAAAAATTTTTCATAGCTACCTTGACTTTTGAGATATGGAGTAAACTTACATTTTTTTAAATGGAAACTCTAGTTGGCCATGACTTTATGTGAAAGAGTATTTTTTTAGCTTTTCAAAAATATATAGGTTTATATATTTATTTCAAAAAATGACCAAGATATGACCAATTTTGTGAAAATTCGATTATCAAAGTTTGCCATGATTTCGTAAACAGGTGATGTTTGCAATTATTAAACAACTAAACGTCATTTCGAAGTACATTTGTTTACTTTAAAGCAAATTCGTGTACGCTTTGATACTTTAAGAAGAGTTTTGTGTTATTTTATGTTTACTTTACTGTGGTTTTGTGAACATGGCTAAATTTGAACACTATGAAAAGTTTAACATGCTAGAAGTTTACATTCTAAGTGATAAAAACGTGGATGCTGCTGCAGAACTATATTTTAACAGGTATCCCGAACGTCGCCAACCAGATAAAAGGATTTTTAAGAAACTTGAGTATAATTTACAAAATTTTGGTAGTTTTGATAAAAGTAGGCCAAAAACGTATGCAACAGAAGAAAAAGAAATCAATAGCATTGCAGTTTTGGGGTATGTAGAAGCTGATCCTACTACATCGTCCAGAGAAATGGAAATAAATCTTGGCATTTCAAAAACAACTTCTCTCCGAATATTAAAAAATAATAAATATCGGCCGTATCGTATAAGAAAAACTCATTTCCTGTATCCCAGATATCCTCAACAACGATCTGAATTTTGTAGATGGTATATAGCAAAATGTCACCATAATAATAATTTTTAAAATTACATAATTTGGACAGATGAAGCAAAAATCACAAGTGACGGGATATTTAATAGAAATAATCATCATTTATGGAGCCATGAGAACCCACATGCCTCTTCTAGACCAATTCGTCGACAGGGCAGGTTTGGGTTCAATATTTGCTGCTTCCTAAAACAAAATCGCCTGTATTATTTTGAATATGCAGACAACTTAACTTCTGTGCGATATTTGCAATTATTAAATGAACATTTATATAACTTTTTAGAAGACGTACCTTAAATGAACGTGAAACGTGTTGGTTTCAATTAGACGGGGCACCAGCGCATAACGCACTTGTCGTTATTGATTTCTTAAACGAAAATTTTTATAATAAATGGATCGGTAACAGAGGTCCTGTCCATTGGCCTCCACGATCACCGGACAACGCCACTAGATTTTTTTCTCTGGGGTTTTATAAAAAACCGCGTTTATCAGTCCCAAAATAACACCTTAGAGGAACTAAGGGATAACGTTGCAGAGGCCTTTCAAAATATATCACCAATTCACCAACAAAATACTTTGTCGGCGATAGAAAAAAGATGCCAAAGATGTCTAAAAATGGAAGGCCAGCAGTTTGAACATTTATTATAAATAAAACTAAAAGTATTTGTTAATTTAAATTAAGTAACTTAGTAACTGTAACAATAAAAGCGAGCAGTCCTCTATTGTTTTTACCTCTTTTTTATATCCATGGCAAACTTTGATGATCGAATTTTTACAAAATTGGTCATATCTTGGTCATTTTTTGAAATAAATATATAAACCTATATATTTTTGAAAAGCTAAAAAAATACTCTTTCACATAAAGTCATGGCCAACTAGGGTTTCCATTTAAAAAAATGTAAGTTTACTCCATATCTCAAAAGTCAAGGTAGCTATGAAAAATTTTTGAATTAAGCATAAAAATCTGTGTAAAAAACCTTAATAACATTTTGTTCTAGTTTAATAAATAAAGAAGTTATAGCAAATTTTCAAAAATGATGAAATTTCATTTTTCGCCTGTAGTGCCAAAATGGAATCCCATAGAAAAAATCTGATTGCATAGGCGTTATTTTCTCAAAAAAATAGCCCAAGACACCGAAATCAGATTTTCGCTATCTATTACGGTAACCGAGATACCCCGTAAAACATACGAATTTGGTCCACCCTGTACATATGTTCAAATATTCGGATTTTGTATACATATCATATGTCTAAAATTTCATTTAGTTAAATACAAAACTAAAAAAAGGGAGTGTCCAGAACACAGTTACATGCAAATAGGGTTTTCAATGCTGTCATGATTTATGTTCAATGGATTACAAACTATACTGATAATCAAAAAAAATTTCAAGTAAAAAGTGTTTATTTATCAAATATCTTTCCAATTATGCAATAAAAACCGGATGATTCTATTTAAGTTTTTTAAGTTACTTCCGGATTTGGCCACTTCCGGTTTAATCACGAAAACCGCTATAGCGTCAGTCAATTCTACACATGCAATTTTGTGGTAAAAAAAAAATCTCCATCTTTGTCAGGCGTCGCATTTTCGAACAAAAGTGCTGGTACGGGTGGTCTGAAAAAACATGCAATGGATGCGGAAAAAGTAGAAGGTCAAAAATTGGTTTAAAAATTAAAGGTACGTACATAGACAACTAAAATATTGAACTTTCGTACAATTGAAATGTTTTTAATAACTGAGAATATAAAATTGCTCCAATTTTTAATAAGTCGAATAAAAGTTCAAAAACCTTTTTGATCTTGAAAATTGATCGTGTTTAAAAAACCACCAACTATGATAACAAAAATATTTATGTAGTTTCGAATTACATCCTTATAAACAAAAAAATAATAAGAGTAGATATTTGCTGGTTTTTCGATAATTATTGACCTTCTCAACGAATATTGGCATAACCATGATCGGAAGCTTTTATTTACATTTATAACGAAATATACTTCAGGGTTAGTAGCAGTTAATATTATAGTTTATAGTCGTAATTGACCTTTCAACAATATTGTCAGATAATGTTCTGAAAAATTAGTTTCTAATGGAAGTGTTCATTGGTATGACATTTTACGAACCTATAGAATTTGTTCGTAATTCCACAATTCGACATATAAATTTTTGATAAAACCATATTATGTATACAGGGTGTTTGAAATTCGAGTTTAACCATGGGGATCTCGCTTATTATAATAGCTAGAGAATAGGTTTAAATTTGGCAAAGTTGCTAAATTCGATGCTTATTGATAATCCAAAGAGAAATTGGAAATATCTCAAACGGTATCCGAGAAAATTAGGAAAAACTGGAAAGTCCATTTTTGAAAATCGTTTATAACTCCTTTGGAGTTTGAAATATTTTAAATGTGTAAAAAAGTTGCCCAAGCAACTTTTTAAGCCGAATTGGATAGTAATCACTAATTTTTCCTAGGTCGATTCGTTTTTGTTTTATGACAACCAACTTTGTTTTTTCTTATGGGCAGCATATCGCGTTTTTCTTCGTTATTAAGGTTCATTTTTACGACTAACAGGCCTTAAAAACTTTTAGTTTTTTGATCGGTTGTCATGGAAACAACATAAACTACAATGACCGGCCAACCTGATTTATAATGGTCATTGTTTAAAACGTATTTTTTGAAATTTGACAATGAAAGTAGAAGTAAAATACCATGTGTGATACATCAATGGATTTAGAAAAATAAATGCTATTTGATTATGTCAATAGCAAAAATTGCGCCCATAAGAAAAAAACAAAGTTGGTTGTCATAAACAAAAACGAATCGATCTAGGAAAAATTTGTGACCATCCGATTCGGCTTAAAATGTTGCTTGGGCAATGTTTTAACACATTTGAAATATTTCAAACTCCGAAGGAGTTATAGACGATTTTCAAAAATCGTATTTTCCGGTTTTTTCCAGTTTTCTCGGATACCGTTTGAGATATTTCCAATTTCTCTTCGGATTATTAATGAGCACCAAATTTAGCAACTTTGCCCAATTTAAACCTATATTCTAGCTATATTAATAAGCGAGATTTCCATGCTTAAACTCGAATTTCAAACACACTGTATTTGTGTTTGTATACATTTTTTTAAGATTGTTCGTTAAATCGATGACAAACATTTTTAACAGTATTATGTACAGAAATATTTATTGTGCACACCTTTTGAATATTTTTACATCGTAATTCAAATGTGTCATTATTTTGGTCAACTTTCCTTCAGCTGAAGCCCAATGGTTTAGTCCGCCTCTGTACTCTGCATTAATTATATTTAACATTGATAAACAATAATATCTTCAAACATATTTATAATTCCTTAGTTATGCCACAATATGTTTCAGTTATATCATCTAATGAATTCTAAATAAATCAATCGCCTAAAGCTTTTTGATTGTAATCTTTTTTTCATCCGTTATAGCTTAATGATGTAAACATTTAAAGAATGTTGTGTGGTTTTCCTCTTCCATCCATCATCCTACATTATTTATTACAGAAATTAACAATGTGTGGTGCATATAGTTTGGCGAATTAGATTATTAATAAAGATTATAATGTGGAATTAATCACTTCTGGTTTTGCCTCTAATGATATTTGATTCTACATACAGTATGTATGTGAAATTTTATCGTCATGCAACCGTGATACCAATAGAATCAGTGATGTTTCTCAAATAAAATTACTAAACGTTGAATAACAACAAATTATGGTATTTTATGGTAATTTTATTGATACACCATTTTTTAGATGAATCAAATATACGAGCTAAAAAATAAGTAAGTGTAAATATCGTAGATTAAAAGTTATCACCTAAGAATATTAACCTCCTAAGTGGACACAGCCTCTGCGCGCGAGGCCTTGCACAGCGACTCGAACTCTAGACCGCTAGCGTGTATTTACGTCATTACCATTGCATAAAAAATCTCGTACGTCATATTCATTGTATTGAAAATATGAATTAAAAAATTAATGAAACGTAAGAATTAGTTAACATTTTACTTTTTTATAGTGTATACAACATATTATATCACACAACAATGCATAATTATCGATTTGGCATGTTTTTAAAAATATTACAAAACAGTACAAAGTTTTCAAAAATTTAATTTTTGGTATGAAAATCTTTAAAGCAAGGTTCATGGCAAAGGCCCGTGCTGCAAATTGCACACCAATAACGATTTTGTTTTCTTATTCCTTTTTTGAAGCACAGAACACATAGTAAATATTGGCAAATGGCGCTGGAAACGGTTTCGAACAAACTAAATAGTTGACGTCATAAAGTGATCCTATATTATGTAATGACCGAAGCAAAGAAAGCGTACGTTTTCGTCAAATACAATAACATATACACCACTTTACTCAAAGCGAATATGTACGGCATAGTCGCTATTCATGACCAAGGCCGATGACGATTATATTCGGCATAACAGCTTAAGAGGTGAAATATTTACAATTATGTTGCCGCAAATAGATTTTGTTTACAATATACAGGGTGTTCCCGTTATCACCGCAAATATTTTAAGTGGTGATAGAGGACCTTTTTCTAAGAAAAAATTTCAAGTACAATTTTTTTTTAAAATCAAATGCTAAGCAGATATCAACACTTACTTGATTTTTTTACACTTCTGCATTTAAAAGGCTCTGTCCCCGAAAATATCAATTTTATCGTAAAATACCGTTTAGCTTACTAGCTGGTTGCAAATTATACAATTAATCACGATCATATTAATGTCAAAGTGACAGTTTTAACAGAACAACAACAAAATTGTTTTGTTTTTATTTTTTTATTTTTTGTATAAGATCATTTGATTAAAAAATTGGACAAAATTAATTTTTCTTAAATTTTTGTGGTAAGACATCATTTTAGATATAAAGTGTCATATATCATTGAAATCAGAAGAAAAAATGCTTTCCGACTAATCAAAATTGTTTCGCCGTATTTAAAAAAATGAAGTTGATGATGTTTCTGAAGAGACGAAACGTTATTGGAAATTTTATGTAATCTTAAAATATAAAGCGTAAGTAGTTGCCGTGGAGAAGTGCTTTCAGATTGTCGATATCTAAAAAAAATTAGAAAATGGGGCAAAAAAAACGATAATCATTTTTTTTCAGTTTTTCTTGAATAACTTTTGAACTAAGACAGCTAATTTTGCAACTTTACCCCAAGTTAACCGACCTCGTAGCTTTTACGATAAGCGAGATTCCCATGCTTTTACTCGAATTTGGGACACCCTGTATAAAGAAACTTCGTACCTAACATGTTAACTTCTTAAATTGTTTTTATGTCATCAAAATTATTTTTTCAACATATGCAAACTTTCGCATTGTCGTTTAATAAATTCAACTAATTAATTTCTAATAAAGCCTAGTCCAGATTGTAAACAAATGTTTCGGAACAATATTGAACACTGTGCCTAAACAGTTGCGAAACATTGTTTCGGAACAATCTGTATTGTATACGTTGTTCCGCGTCCAGACTAAAGCCAGTGTTTCGGTGTTTCTCAAGCGATTATCATGTCCAGTGAGCAGTGTTGCCACCAGGCCGGTTTTCACCCGGACAAGCCGGTTTTTAGATTCGTGGTCCGGGTCAGTTATTAATTTGTCCGGTTTTCGTAGAAATTGTGAAATTATAATGAAATAATATAATTTTATAAAAATATTTGCGAGTATTTTATTTTAACGGATAATGACTAACTTCACACCATCACACCCCACCCAAACTAGGCTAGGAGTGACAGATAATGTACTTTTGAAATTTGAAATTCTAACCTGCAAATGTGCAAATATTGTAAAGCGAATATGACATCTCAAGAAATTGACAACCCAAAAAAGAGGAAGCGTACTTGCAAATTTAATAAAGATTGGCTTACACATTGCAGTAACATCAAAATTGAATGTAAAAATTTTTTCGAAGAAATAATTAAAAATAAAAAAATTTTAGAAGCAGCTAGGAGCAACCAAAAATACGCTTTTAAAGCGGTAAATAAAAATTAATGTAATATTTATTTTTATTTTCTCAATTATTTTCATATAGTTTATTAATATATATATATGTATTACTCTTACTTATGTTCGTGTTTTCAAATTTTTATATTTATTTGTAAAATATATGAGGTTACGTTTTCTACAGATAGTTTAAATTTTACATTTCAGTCGTGGAATTTTCGCTACAAATACCATTCGAGGTTAAAATTTTCGCAGGCCAAATTTTTCAGTGCAATACTCGTTGCTTTTACGAATAAATTGACATTTGACAAATCAACTCACGCAACAGCTCGTGTCAAATCAAAATTTGGCAGACAAATTTTAACCTCTTGTGGTATTACTCTTTACCCCGATAAAATATAAAAAAAACGTAAATTTTTAATTTTCATAATTGTAAAATGTCCGGGTCAGCAATTTTGAAAAGGTGGCAACACTGCCAGTGAGACTATTGCAGGAGTTTGTGCTGCCAATTTATATATTTTTTATCCTACACTATCTGGAAATCTTATTTTCGTGCGTCTAAATGGACGCGAAAGTATGCACTTGCACGGCTAGCCTGGTAAAAACACATTGCACGGCTAGGCTGGTAAAAACTCATGTAACGCCTAGGCGCGAAAAAAGTACGTCGACGTTTACCAACAGAGGGCGCTCCGTTATCTGTCAAAATTAAATTACAACTAATTTAAAATTTTAAACCGTGACTTACTTTACGGTTGATAAATAATGGAAATGGACAAAAGAAATGAAGAATCAGATGACAACTTTAGTTGCACACTTGCGGAAATTAGTGAAAAAGCGAAAGAACTAACTCTGAATTTATTACCAGCAAAATCTAAAAAACGGTATGATATACTTATACAGTATAACTTATTTATGGAGTGGTGTACTACCAAAAACGTTAAACGACACAGCGAAAGTGTAATTCTAACTTATTTATCTAAATTATCAAAGAAATATAAGTCTTCAACGCTGTGGCCGATTAGTTTATGTTAAAAGCTTCCTTACTGTAAGACATAATGCCGATATTGCATTGTATATGAAAGTAATTGCCTTTCTTAAAAAACAATCTGTCCAGCATGTTGCTAATAAATTAAGAATATCAGTCGTCAAGAAATAGATGCATTTCTCACAGGATTGTTATTTTTAATTTTTGTTGTGTAGGATAAAAAATATTGTGTACACCATGCCGGGAAAGTGGTTTTCCGAGCCTCGAGAAATGGACAGCCTCGGCTGCGCCTCGGCTATCCAACTTTTCTCTCGGCCCGGAAAACATCCACTTTCCCGCCTAGGTATACAAACTACTATTACTTAACGGCCGAAAGAATAAAGAAAAGAAAAGAAGGTGCTGGATACGGAAAGCACTAATGTAAGGCACCAGTTATGGCAATGAATGAAGAATGGTGAAGAACCACTTTTCTTAGTGCCTTGCAGTTTTTTGTGTTCCAGTCGAAATTGGGATTTTAGCATGTGCACTTTCTTTTCAACTTCAGCAACTGTTACATCACATGATTGCGCAATATTTCCAAAAGCATCCCTCTTTTTATTCCTATTTTTGTATTCACCACATGTGACATCCCTCAAACAAGATGTGCTATGCACTTTTTCCATCAGTTGTAAAGTTTTTTCTTGATTCCACATTGTAATAAATATATAACCAAGAATCACTCTAACCAAAACTCTGTTTGACAACAGACTTGTTCAATGTTCCAATGTTTCCCATATAAACGGGAAACAAGGAACAGGGCTCTTTTTGTTTCGCAACATTAGTGAAACAGTTCCGAAACAAGCTAGAAACAAAGTTGAGCTGTTCCGAAACATCGGGAACATTGTTCATGAACACTGTTCCGAAAAATTTGTTTACAATCTGGACTAGGCTTTACAAGGACTACCAATAAACCAATAACAACAGTTGATCGTTAGTATTATTCGTACTAATAAAACCACCTCCACATTAACATCAACGACCAATATGCCAAAAGAAAAACCGCTCGACCGACCGTCACACATTTTATAGCTATCCAAAATAGTATAGTTTTGTCCTAGTCGAAAACAAAAACTATTAACATAACTTCAGTCTTTTATAGTAACATATGTTTTTTACAGTTACTTATTGCATCCTTCAAATTCCTAGCAGATTTCAAACGCACAAGAAATCGTCCATTGCATTATCTAAAGCGAGTACAACGCGTTTTCAACACCTACACAAGGATCCCTTATTAAAACGCATCGTTCACACATTAACGAAATTATTACTGTAATTAAATCAACACAAAAATGCGGGGTGAAAGGTTAAAGCATTTATACATTGGCAGTAATGAACTTTCTGTTATCAGTAACATTTTTAGGCGTCATCAAAGTCGTGTAAACAATTAGAAGAATTCCATAACAGTCTTGAAACATGTTGAAAAAAACACGTGGCGAGATTTCGCAAATTTCAGTGATTTCTCTATGATCCTGACCTTGTGCATTTACATAACAAGGTCATCGGTATAAATAACGTCTTTTTTATGTTTTAAATCCAAAACCGACACCGACGTGCGGTTGTCTAAAGCTAAAGATGAATGTGTGATATGCATAGTGTGGAGCCGTGTGATATTATTAAACACGCGTTACTAGTTTTAGGTTATTTATTGTTATTTTATGCAACAATATTATTTTTAATTTAATATTAATTTCTTTATTAAATAACGTATTGAAGAAAATTAAAACAATGGTGAATGATTAATTGGTTGTCAACATTTATAGGTGAAAAGTTACATCCTGTATGAAATATAATCCTGAAGCAGACAAACGCACTCTTCAGGGACGTTCAAATTCAAGGCTTGCCCTGTGTTTTTATGCTGCTTGACCGAATAATAGATACCAGAATGACCATTTATGGAACCCATGTTTTGAATTAGTAGTTGAATTAAATGATTTTAACAAAATATGATAAATGTCTTCTAATCTTGCTATACAGGGTTCTCGTTTTTCGAGGGCCACTATGGGGATCTCGTAAACGGTAAGAGTTACGACCGGTTAAACTAGGGCAAAGTTGTATATTCAGGTGCTTAATAATTTGAAGCAAACAGAACTTATCTAGCTCTTTTAGTTTTTGAGATATAGGGAAAAAAGTAAAAAAGTGGATTTTTGTTTTTTGCCCGTAATTTTTTCATTTGACGTCGAATTTAATTTCTGTAAAAACTTTTTTATGGCCACTTTTTGCAAGGAATCAGAATCCCCAATTATATTTTCCTTGTGACGTTTCGTTTTTTTAAAACCATCATCAGGTCAATTTTTTCTTATGGACGCTATATCTGATTTTAACGCCAATTTGTAGAGCTTTTTTTTTCTGAATTCAACAATGTATAACACTTGGCACATTTTTGAAACAATTGTTAAAAGTGGCAAAAACAAATATTTTATTTAAAACAAATCCTAATCGGCATGGTAAATAATTATTGTCTTTGTCTCTTTTTCCTCGGAAACATGTGAGTAAACCGCATGAAATTACTGTTAAAGGGATTTAATGAATAAAATAGGTAGGTATTAATAAATATGTTAGGAATGCATTAACATTGTTCACTTAAAAGCAAATATTTTCAGAATATTTTCTTCAGTTACGTAATAAATTTCTCTAAAATGAGTACCTATTTAATACTTATTTGGCATACAATTATTTGTAACAAAATTTTCGTAATCAAATAATATAAGTGTTCATAGTTTACAAAAAAACGTCCAGAAATCTGTTTACTCGATTCCAGAGGGGGGCAAGTGCCCCATTTGCCCCCCCTGCGGACGCCCATGGATACACCAGATGCTTGAATAAAATGTTTAGAAGAAATAAGTTTGGCTTTGGGTCAAAAAAGACCCGAACAACGGACGAGGGTTAAAGTTAATTGTCTTAAAAATAGTCTAAAGAAATTTTGTGCAATTTTTTTATCGTAAGCAAAAGTGTTCGAAAATTGCAAAAATTAGCTAAGTCGATGAAACTATCATCAAGTTAAGCAAGTGTAAAAACAATGTTCTTTCTTTAATATGCCTTTCTTGAGTTATTTAGATTAAATATCTTATTACATTAATAAAGACATAGCCTGTTAAACGAATGACAGGCACATACGACAATAATACCTCCAGATATGGAAATATCATTTGCATACTACATCAGTTCGTTATGATGTAACAACATATTTTCATTGAATCTCCCACGGCCAACCGAGCGAGTATTTACTTAACGTTAAAGTGGGATACGAATGAATTTTCAAAAGTTGTACTTATTTTGGAGGGGCAATTTTTATCAAAATGAAAATCAAAGAACTGCTTTCTGTTAGTTTGTGTTTAAGATTCAAAGTGTTCACCTGTGTATTTAGTTTATAGTATAATGTAAGTGATTTAGTGTAAATATTATTTTTCCTCTTTAAACTAATTTTATGTATTCATGGCAAAGGTGTTAAACCATACGTAAACTTGTTTCAATATATTGCTACGAATATTTTTCGTCAAATCCGGTGCCAGAATAAGCAATTTTAAACTTCCGGGGAAATACTAACATGGGAAAACTTTGGATAAGTCAGTTTTGCAACGTTAATTGCTCGTTTTTGTTTTAAATTTATATTTGTATATATTTTTTTAATTTAAATAATGTTACCATCTAGTCTTAGACTAATAAGTGAGTTAGTTCTATTCCTAATCTATATATATAAAAGAGCTTGTTTGTGTGTTTGTTTGTTTGTTTGTTCGCTATAGAATCCTAGGTCCGTTGACCGATCGGTACCAAATTTTGCACAGTTACTATTTAGGACCTTGCAGATCTAACGCCAAACTTGAAGTACAAGCACATATTACCAATTTAAAAAAAAAAAATTACTTGGACGGGATTCGATCTTACGTCGGCAAATACCTGGTCAAAACACGATACGGCGCTTTGTATTTCTCAAGTAAAGATTGTTTTGTATACAATTAGTAATAAATGTACATGAAGTATTATTTTTATTAGTACATTTTTAATTGAAACAAGACGAAAGAAAATAAATTTGAGTTATTATTCAATTTTTAAGCAATAAATAGTTATTTTTTAATGAATTATAAGAAAATGAAAAGATGATTGATCAGAGTATGTCATTTGTGTATGATTTGGAATTATTGGGCTTATTCAAGTTAAAAAAGTAATTAAAATTGTAATCGCCCGTGCAACGCTGGGTAAATCATCTTGTATACTATAAAAAAGTTAAGATCTAAGAGTCACCCATTAGCGTCTCTTATCTAGCATTTGGCACTCTATTCTTGTGCACTAACACAAACACTGACTCTGCTTTTTTTTAACACTTGTTAACACTATTTTTAAAGCACTTATAGTGTCACATTATACCAGCTCAAAGGGTTTTTTCCTTTTGAGTCTCCTGACTATATTTGTGTTATCGAGAAGCTGGATAGCCTCTATATTCACGTGCTGCAGTAGTCTTTCTTCTTGGCTACTCGAAAACTTCTGAATTTCACTGTCCACAAACTCTACTCCAAGGTCCCTATGAATATCATCATTTCTATTGTATCAGGGTGCATCTACGATGTTCCTTTGTACTTTATTTTGAAAAGTTTGTATTACTTTGATGTTGCTTTTTTTGGTACAACCCCAGAGCTGTATACCGCACGTCCACACTGGTCATAGTATCTGCTTGTATAGTAGAAGCTTATTATGTACGGACAGGGCGGAGTTTTGCCAGTACATTTTTTGATATCTAATACCCAACTTCTCACTTTTTGTTTCTGACATGAACTTTCCACCGAAGTTTAGTGTCAAGTGTTTAGCCGAGGTATTTGGCTGTATTGGCGTATGGTATTATCTGACCATTTATGGTTACCGGAGCATGTTCTATTCGTTTGTTGGTGAAATCAATATGGACTGACTTGGTTTCGTTAAGTTTTATCTCCACCTTTGAAATTGATTAATGGCTGTTCTTCGTTGCTTTTGCCGACAACTAG
This sequence comes from Elmis aenea, assembly GCA_947652605.1. Taxonomy (NCBI): domain Eukaryota; kingdom Metazoa; phylum Arthropoda; class Insecta; order Coleoptera; family Elmidae; genus Elmis; species Elmis aenea. Next base: position 13,207,864 of record OX393583.1, on the reverse strand, counting down.
GACGACAATACTGTGACGATACCGTCAGCAAAAGTAGCTATTGTGTTGTTTTCTGGTACTGGAAGATCTCAAGTAAACAGTAGGTATGGGACTGGACCCAAGACACTAATTACCCTGTGCATCTTCCTGCTTGATCCTAAAATATCTCTCTGATAAATAAGACCTTACAATTTCTGTGTATTGTTTGGGAAGGACATGTTTTAATTATTTATAATGCAGTCCTTCGTGCCAAACCCTATCAAATGCTTGCGCCACATCCAGAAATACTGCGGAGCAAACTCTTTTCTCTTCTAATGCTCTTTCAATGATATTAGTTATCCTATGGACTTCGTCAACTGTGGAGTGTTTATGTCTGAATCCAAATTGGTGATTTGGGATCAAATTTTTTCTTTCAGTAATGGGTTGCATTCTCTTGAGAATCAGTTTCTCGAAAAGTTTAGACATGATAGGTAAGAGTGAAATTGGTCTATAGGATATGGCTTCGTGTGGGGATTTACCTGGTTTCGGTATCATAACTTTTTCCGCCACTTTCCACAGTTTAGGCACGTATTTTAGTCTAAATGCGGCATTGATGAGGTTGGTAAGCTTGACTAGTGCTTTTCTTAGTAGCTGCTTTAACACCTCCTGTTATCAGTTCAAAGCCAGGAGCTTTTTCCGGATCCATGTTTTTGATTACATTCATAACTTCCTTAGGAGAGACATGTGTAATTTTTTCATTTTCTTGTATGGCGTCATCATTAAATATTTTCTCTTCTTCCATACTAGGTATGTGGTTGAAAGATGTTTTCTAGGTGTTCGGAAAATCGTTAAGCTTTTTGTTCATTACTTCTGGCCCAGCTTCCATCCTTGTTCTTAATTTATATTTATAGAAGGTCAATATTTTTATAGTTTTTGTAAACCGAATAATTCTTTATAAGTTCGCCTTCATCGGGTAAAACGGATAGCTTATTTTAGAGTTTATTTAGTTTTCTATGAGTTTAAGTTGTGACTATATTCTGCACTCCTAATTGACACTCTTAGTCCAAAAACAGATTTCAAACAACTACGATATCTGAAAAAGTATTGATCATGCAATTATACCGGGTGTAACTGAATACAGACTGCCCTTTTTTTCTTTATATTTAATTTTAGACAAATTAACTTTCAGTCATATAATAAGTAGGTATATGTGCAAAAATCCAAATTTTCTGAACATATGTACACATTTGTCTCACCTCCGGTTTCGCCGGAAATTACCCTTACTTAGTTATTTTAAAGGGAACACCCTGTATATTTTTGCATTTTTGGAAAGGGGAAGCAATTTTAAATACGACCATTTTAGTTCATTTTATAACCTCAAATAAATTATTCTTCAATTTTTTATCAATTTTGCCATGACCTGTATAAATTGAATTTTATTATGTCAACAATTGTCCGAAAACGTTTTTGTTAATTTTAATTGCCATTTGAGTTGCATTAATCGGCTTTAAAGGTTGTGAAATTGGTTGACAGAAAGTCAATTAAAGAAACGATAGTAGCTCATGCGGTTATTGAAATAAAGTATTTTCCGAAGAATTCAACAATACCAATTTTTATTCTACGGGAGTCGCGGTCTTAAAGTTACAGCGTAGGTCGCGTATATCTGAGAGATATAGTAGGTACTAATACATGCTAAAATGCGATAAAACTTTTAAAAAAATCTGTAAATATGTAATGTTTGTTTATTTATATATTTATTTTCATTAACAGTCACGAACTTATTAATAAAAAATATAAATAATAAGATATTTCTAACAAAATAACGTAAACATTAACATTGAAGAAAAAAAAATTGCCAAACAAGTCTTTTTAACATTAATTAATCAGAATTATTGACTGTTGAATTTGTTAAACAATATAATTATTTTTTTATTTATATATTTACGTTTTTAACCTAGAACAAAAAATATTAAATATAATTAATAAAATATTTTTAACAAAATAACAGAAAATATAAATAATAAAATGTTTCTAACAAAATAACGTAAACATAAATATTGAAAAGAAATAACACCAAACAAGTCTCTTTAACGTTAATTAATCAGAATTTTCAATTGCTGGATTTCTTCTCTTGAAACATATTGTTCAGGGTCCGTACCTATCTTCTAAACGAACATCAACAGAATCATTATCTTCTAAATGACATTAACATTTTCATTCTCATCATTCGATTCAAGTAACATTCACTTAACATCTAATGAATTATCTAACCGATATATTTTTCCAGCCATTTTCAACGGTAAATTAAATAAACGACGTCGGAGCCCGCGGTATCTCTGAGATACAATTTAGTGTCGACTGTCACAAATCTTTATAAAACACAAGCTATTGTAAAACTGCTGATATAAACGGTACGGGATATCACTAGTAATATACCAATGCACAGCTAGTCAGGTGGTTAAAGGTATACAATCGATAGTTGTAAAAATATTCAAGAATAAACTTGCCATGTACGAGTACATATCTGTCAGATCAGGCGTGACCTCCCGAGGGTTAAGATTTTTGTAAATAAACATAAAATATTATATCATTGTAAAGAGAAAAACATCTTTACATCTAATTCACCTACTAAGACTGCCATTAAAAAAAAAGCAGTTTTATCAAATATCTCGCATACTTAGTAATTCATAAATTAAAATTTTACCATCACCATTTTATAGTAAATAAATCTAGCAAAAATTTTTTTTCGAATTTTTGTGTATTAGCAACAATAGCCGAGATATTTGAGTTTAAAAATTTTAATCGATATCGGTTTTTTCCTTATATCACGCAAGCCATGGAATTTTTAAACAAAATAACTTGTTTAAAATACACTCATAAAGAACTAACTTTTGTCCGATTTAAGCATAGCAATAATGCCACATGGAAAAGAGAAACACCATGTATTTTATCTCGTTTAAATTTTTATCAATCTAATTAAGCATCTCGTTTTCCTATCTAATGCTAAGATAGAAAAATTTATTGCCATTGTGATCTTTTGCACAAAGTAATGCATCAAGACTAAACGTTGTTAAACTAACTTCTCGTTGCCTGCTTATTAACTGCATGGCATAATTACGTAATCATTACTTCATAATTTCTGTGTTTCAATGCATACAACTGCAAATATAAAATAAAACCAGTTAAACTCGTTTAAAGTACTTAAAGATACAAATAAATCTTCTTCTAATTATACTTCCTGTGTCTAAAATACATTAAAATGTTGCGTAAAACATTGTCAACATGCAACTTAATAAGGTACCTGAGCTGAATAAGGCCCACCTTGTTAATATTAATTTTTAATAACTTTATTTGGAGGAACATTAAAATACAGTAAGTGAGATTAAATACTTTATTTCCATTAGTAACAAAAATTAAATATGCCTTCTACATAAAATAAATTTAAAGAACAAACAAAAAATGTTTTTTTAAACCCCTATATTGGGCCATATTATACAGGGTGTAGACTCGGATCACGCAACATGGCAATTTCAATGGCAAAATTTTAAAAGTCATATTCTTGCTCCCCTAATTATTTTAGAAAAAAAGTGCAAATAGGTTTTTTGTAGAGAACAAAATTCTGTATCCATAAATGTAATCAATATTACTTTTTCGTTTCCAAGAACTAAAAATTAAGCAATTACAAAACGCGTTTTGACAAAAATCTGTAGTGCCTTGGAATTATGCTATGACAATTGCCCAGCCTTGTCACTTACACTGTCACTTTGACGCGAAATACATTCTTAATTATCCTTTATATTTAATCAAACATTTATTTTACACAGTTAGTTATGTTTTCATACCAAGATACAATAAAAATGATTATTATGAATAAATTTCGCCTTAAAGTGACAGTATAAGTGACATTAGGCTGGGCAGTTGTCATAGCATAATTCTAAGGCACTACAGATTTTTGTCAAAACGCGTTTTTTAATTGCTTAATTTTTAGTTATTGGAAAACGAAAAAGTAATATTAATTACATTTATGGATACAGAATTTTGTTCTCTACAAAAAACCTATTTGCACTTTTTTTCTAAAATAATTAGGGGAGCTAGGATATGACTTTTAAAATTTTACCATTGAAATTGCTATGTTGCGTGATCCGAGTCTACACCCTGTATGCGTATGTATATTTTAAGGCCCATAGTAAAAATAAATTAGGAATGAAACAAATAAACCAAACATTATCTTCTAAAACAGTTTTAAATGATTATTTATCACAAAAACAATGTTCCTTAAGAGTTTACTCTACTCTAGAACCACAATTATTTTTAACTTAGTAATCATCTTTTAAATGGTTTTGCCATTTGAGCGTGCTTTTAGCTTCGCAAAATTAGCAGTATTGAAAATCGTTGTCCTCTGGTGTAAGCCCAACACATACGTTTTTTTTACTTCTTTCTTGTTGGTTGTTTTGGCCATAATATCTTCTGTAACAAAAAGGCCCAATGACCATCCATATACCTGGGCTTTATTTGATGAATGCGTCGTTCCTAAAAAAATATATAAATTCCAAATGATTCACATATAAATTTGTTATTTTCTACAGTTAGGAAGTTGAATATTATTATAATCTGTCATATAAAACTATAAAATAAAGTATAATTAGCAAAATTTTTTGAAATACTTTGTTATAGCGGATTTTTATAAAAACGACACGTGCACTCACTGCGTCACAAAGTTTTGTTGCACTAAACAAAACGCGTTGTTGGCGGTTTTAATGCTCCTTGGCCCTTTTAACTGGTTCTCATAACACATCTTTTAAACACAAACTCCGGACGTACAGTGCGTTTTTAAGCGGTAAATTCAAAAGTGGGCCTTATTCAGTGCTGGGCTTATTCGGCTCAGGTACCTTAGCTGTATATTTTGTAATTTTAGTTCTAAAATTAAATTCTTGTGATTTCCAACTAGTTTTTTTAAAGCATTTTATTTCTCTTGCGCATTATTCTACTCAGTTTTTCACTTTATTCAAAAATTTTAAGAGTTTGCTTAAATATGGACTTCCCATAATCTCAAAATCTTAGCGCAAATATACCCTGACTCTGCGTAGTACGGCCCTGATTCAAAAATTTGCTTTTGGTTCTTGGTCCTTCAATAGTTTGCAAAAATAGGCGCAGTAACACGACTAAACACAAAAATAAATATTTATTAATATATTAGTATGGTTCTCTACTTTATAATTTGATTTATTTCGACCTTCAGGAATACCTAATATATAATTATTAATTATGTGCGCATTTAATTTAGGAAATATTTAATTTGGATTTTATTGAATATTTATTGATTTAAGACCTGAGGTCCTGGGAGATGTCGGTCATTCTATTCTAATGAGCCATTAATTGATTTGCGATACTTACATTTCCATATATGAACCCAAGTTCAAATACGTAAGAAGTGTTTTCATTGATATTAGTAACAGTCTTCTACCATTCTCAGCAATTATACATGGTGGCATAGGCGCCGACTACACGGGGGCAACGGGGCTCGTGCCCCCGTGCCGATTAAACTAGGGGGGCATTGCCCCCATGCAAAGCGACATCGCAAAGGCTAACTTATGCAAATCACAATTAAATTATGCCAAAAGTCACCAACTAGTTTTCGAAAAGTCGCCAGCGGTCTAACCCAACTAGTTTTGGAAAAGTCACCAACTAGTTTTGGAAAAGTCACCAGCGGTCTAACCCAACTAGTTTTGGAAAAGTCACTAGCGGTCTAACCTAACTAGTTTTGGAAAAGTCACCAGCGGTCTAACCCAACTAGTTTTGGAAAAGTCACCAACTAGTTTTGGAAAAACTAGTTTTGGAAAAGTCACCAACTAGTTTTGGAAAAGTCACCAGCGGTCTAATCCAACTAGTTTTGGAAAAGTCACCAACTAGTTTTGGAAAAGTCACCAGCGGTCTAACCCAACTAGTTTTGGAAATTTCACCAGCGGTCTACAAATTTTATAATTTTATGTTATTTTGGCACACTAATTAAATTCTATTTGCTATCCCTGGTGTAGGTAGGTACTTGTTACACTCGTGCATCGTACATTTATTCCCTGCCCTCCTAGCGAGTTTAGAAAGTCGGCGCCTATGCATGGTGGCCATAATCTATTCTATATGGTGTTGCATAGGTAACTTGGTTATTATAAGAGTTACATGGCCAGTTAAATTAGCAAAGTTGAACAGAATTTCAACACAAATTTAATGCCGTTTAGAAAATTGACCGAAACCTCAACTCTTTTAAATATTTTGAAAAAAACTAAAAACGATGTTAAACAATTCTATAGCCACCTATGGTAAAACCAAACTGTAAAATGATTTTTGCTTTCGCCATACGTAGTATGAACACAGAGAAATGGTACACAATAAAATGTTAGTCTGAAGTATTCAGTAGATACAGCGGAAGGGATTATGCTCCATCACGATAATGCATTTTCTAATACGGCAGCTTTAATTCGTTGGTTTTTGGCAACAACAAAAAAATTGAGCATTCACCGTGTTCACCTGACTTGGCAATGAGTAGAAATTTACGATGGTGAAGTGCTGAAGGGAATTATTTTGATCAAATTTAAAATAAAATCTTAGAAAATAACAACCATGTTTGTAACTTTAAATAAATTCTGCTTCATCATCATATTTATTAATAATTGTGTTTGTTAGTAAAAATTTCTTCTATTTCAGCAAAATTATATTATGTTAATATATTTTTAAACTTGTTTCAGATGGGTACCAACGTTATACTAACCACACTGCTGGTGCTGCAGCTCACCGTGGCCGTCTTCAGCATGACAAATTACCGTGTAGTTTATGGAGGTACAGGAAATCCATATTATTCAAGCAATTATGTAGTTTCTCCGGATAGGACGTATTACACAAATCCTTATACGCAATACAGATACGCAAGCTCCCCGTACGGATGTACGGGCTATTCTTGCACATATTCCAATTATCCGAATAGGGTTGCGTATTCCAGTTATCCGAGTAGGGCGACATATCCAGACGACAACGTCTATATCACCGACAAATATGGGCAGACGACGGCCGTCTCAAGAGCCAACTATGCCAGTTCTGGTTATTCCAGAGCTGGTTATGCCAGAGGTTCTTATTAAAGCTTGAGTCCGGTGGTTAACATCACTACGCAAAACCATATTAATAATAATTTCTGTTTGGAAATAGTGGTCCTTGAGCGTATCAAAACCTAAATTTTCATCTTGATCGCGAAAAGCAATAAATTAGCTTTTCGGGAATTAAAACTTTCTTTTATACAACATTTTGCCGTCTCTAAAAATTAAAGACAATCCTATAAGGAATTTATAAAAAAAGAAACTATAATTTTTTAAATTCTTTCTTTTAACTTTTTATGAACTAGAAAGATTGAAATAATTTTCTGGTCAGATTTTTATTTAACGCTGCTATTTAATTTGGATTAACCGATTTTGTAGCTTCTAAAATAGGCAAGATCCTAATTTTAAGCCCCAAATTCAAAAGAAAAAAGAGTCTTTTAAAATTATACTCACTTAGGTATAGAGTTAGTTGAATGCTTAGCTTATTTTGGAAAGAAAAGTTTCAATACACATATCCTTCAATTTTCCCTCAAAGTGATACAAAAAGTGTGAACTATACAAATTTTGTTTTGACCCAAAAATTGTATAACTATTAATCGAAATCAGATTTAAGTTACTAATTCAACTACTAAGCAATCGAATCAAATTTATTTTATATTCATCTTTTTTTCACGCCAATTCTCCAGAAGCTTTGCACTACAGCTGTACAGCTAGTCTTAATAATTTCAAATATTAATTTCCACGTACCCAGGTGTAACCGAAACCAGATTCATTTTTCACTTAAACAAATGTAATTTTAGATGCAATATGTGCCTAAAAAACGAATATCCAAATACTATGGGCATACTTTTAGACAGTGTGTCCAAAAAGTAACGTAACGGAATATCTTAATTTAATGGAGTATCATAAAAATGATTTATTTACGAAAATAGTTCGAAATGAGCAATTACAAAATTGTATATTTAATGAATATACGACTAATCGAAGTCATGTTAGACAAAATGTTCTGTTTATAAGAGCAGTCGATAGTTAATATTGATAATATTATTAGTTCTTAAATGCTAGGGATGCAATTTTAGGTATATTCACCTTGACCTAAAAAAGGAAACTCTTTTATGTGCATAGATTAAACAATTTTGATTATATTGTTTTTTATTAAACTAATTTGTAATCAGGTAACAAATATCGCCTAAGATGAAAACTAAACTTTACTTGACATTTAAAACAAATTATCGAGATATTTCTAAAACCTACTAATTAATTTCTATTAAATATTTTGTTTGTAGCCATTAATTAACATGAAAACCTCAATAACTCGAGAAATATCAATTTTAGACATAATAGACCTTTAACAAATTTTAAAGATAATTAAATTTTCGATAATAATATGTAAAAATATATAGGGCGTTCAATTTAAAATAATTGATTTAACCATGTTTGAAGTTTATCCAATTGGACCCAGCATAAAAAACTCACTGTGTATTATTTTAAAATTGTAACTAGTCAGCAATCACTATGACACTATTGTCGAACATAGTTTCAAAGGAATTTGTTCTGACATAGCCAAGTTGTGAAATATCATTTTTTTTAGACTCCTGTTTCTGTCAAAATTTTCATAAAAACTTAAATAACTCAAAAACGACTGAATTTAGATACATAAAACCTATGTTTTTGAAAGAGAATTCAATTTTACATCTAAAAATCATAAAATATACTGGGTGTTCCATTTAAAAAAACATAGTGACGTATCGGTGTGCAAAAACAAAACGCTGTGTATAGTTGAAAATAATTTCAGGTTATGTAGTAAATTACCACAAACAACTTTTGTAAAAAACTTTTTTTTGTAAAGTTGTCACGAGACGAGATATTGATCCGTTACGTTACTTTTTGGACACACTGTATCATTACACATTCGTTACATTTTTCAAAAAAAAAAATTATAATTCCATTTGAAATACCGAAGATGACTATTCTGGCTAAACCTAAGTTAATATAAAAGTGTGTATTTGTACAAATAATCAGCTTTTTTATACATATTTCATATCCAAAATATCGTTTTTCTGCGTCCGGCCAGAAAATCAGTTAATACCGATCAATTTTTAGTCTGGAAAATACATCTCTACTAGAGTAAAGTGATGGTTGCCATGGCAAATCAACACTTTACTGGACCAGTCCAGTAAAATAGCTGGTTGCCATGGTGATGAGTTGTTTTGTTGATTTGCGCTCATAGCAGTTTGCGCTGTCAAACAAACGTCATTATACCTGCAAGCGAGTTTTCAGCTGTAGTTTGTTAAGTGATTGATTATGGATGGTGACGATAGTGATTTTGGTGTCAGTGGCGGACGCAGAAAAAATATTGTACGTAAGATATCCATAAAGCGTCTTTACTGGACTCGTCCTTTCAGGACTCGCCTACGGCTCGTCCCAAAACTGTCTACTCGTCCAGTAATGTACCACTTGTTACGTAAATTACTATTTTTAAATTAAATATAAAATTCAAGAAATATTGTTTTGACTGTTGAACTGTTGTTACAATCATTTTCTACATATAACCTTTATTATATCAAAATGAGTTATTCAGCAATTTATCAAAGTCTCCATGAAACTTCGTATTTTGTTGAAACATTAATTTAGTTCACACAATCGCTGCTAGAGAATTTTCAACATCTGTTATACAGGCTGGTCCACCTTTTAGTAGCAGGACTAGCAGTCGATAGAAAAACTTATTTTAAAGCCAATAATCCCTATCAACATGGGTCCAGAAACGCTTCATTTTGAAGATACAGGGTGTTGAAATTTTCGAAAAAATAACGATAATGTTTAACCGTTTCTCAACCAGTAAATATATTTAAACCAAATTTCGTATACAAAACCACCTTACAGGTGACCACAATCAGAGAAAATTTCAAGTCCCACAAGCAACCAGTGACGGAGTTGTGGGGGTTCTGTTTCAATAAATTTTATAAAAAACTAGTACGGACCTGTTTAAAATCAAACTCGAACTTGTTTTTGGGTAGAACATTTTATACCAGATTTGGTTTAAATATATCTACTGATTGAGAAACAGTTAAACAATATCGTTATTTTTTCGAAAATTTCAACACCCTGTATCTTCAAAATGAAAGGTTTTTGGTACCATGTCGCTTTAAAATAAGTTTTTCTATAGACTGTTAGTCCTGCTACTAAAAAGTGGACCACCCTGTATTCTTATAATAATATTTACTACAAAAAACATTTTCACAATATTTGCATTTCACAATACAATTTTGAAAATTTCATAATGCTTTTGCACAAAGTAAAAAACAACCATGACTTTTTAAATAAAGAGTTACGTTGAATTTAGAATTCGTACAATATTTTATGGACACTCTAAATAATTCGTTCAAAACTTCTAATAACATTTTTATTGAGCAAGCAAAATATTTGCGTGTTGTAACATTTGCAGTAGATGAACACAATCAACCTACACAAACAGTTTTGCGTATTATCTGACATTTTAAAAAAATTTACAAAAACGCTTGCGTCATTACAACAATTTATTATTTATATAAATTTGCAAAGCAATAAAAATTATTATCTACGCGTCTGTGGAGACATTATTTTTCCATAATTAAATTACCATAATAAAGCAAACACCTACAGCCATTAAAATTATATTTGAAAACGCAAAAACGATTTAAAAATTTATTAGTCATGCAATTAAGACTCTGTAGGAGTGAAAATTAAGAGGTTAACAACAAAATAAACCTCACTTTCAATTTGGAGTCTAGACCACAAATTGTTATCGAGAAACGAAAATATTATAAAACAAAAAACTAATTAAAATTAATTTGTCGTAAATAATCAAAACGGCGGTGATAAACGTCTCCTAAATTGTTTTCTAAAATCGTTATCGTTTATTATATTAATTTTCTGCTAGACTTTTGTTGGCTAACGACCTATAATCACATTGTTTGAGAATTTATCAGCTTAAAAGGACCACTAACAAACAGGAATTATATTAATACGTCCTGTATAGGATATGGGATTTAAATATGTCGTAAATTTAATACAAATTCAAAAACAATAATGAACTGAACCATGTTTTTCTACAATCATGAAAATGGCTACAAGTTTTTTAAACTTGGATAAATCAAAACGCCTGACTAAAAATCGAAAGTCTCAATTTATTTAATTTGTTGTAACTTATACAGGGTGACTCAAATTCGAGACCTTAATGACGATGTCGCTTATCATAAGAGTTACGATGCTGTGTGTGATTTGGTGCTTATTTCAAATCTGAAATTTTAAGAACCGCAGCCCTCTTAGTTCAGACGTTATTTGAAAAAATTTTAAAATATACGGGTGTTATTCATTAGTGCGGGATCGGTCGATTGTGGCTAAACGGTTTAAGATAGAAAGTTGATTCAAACGCTATTCCATACAATTTTTTCTTCCGAACACGATAAAAATATTTTCATATATACAGGGTGAGTCACCTCTCTGAAACTAATAGTAACTTTTATATTTCAAACACAACGCCCCGTATTTTATTTAATATTTATGACCGCCTTTATTTCAGCTTTGCATCGATATAAAATACTACAGGTTTTTATGCGGCGTTGTCACTAAAAAAGATTATTTTCAAAATTTTTCAAGGTTTTAAGTCTTTATTTAAAAGACAGAGTTGTTATGTGGTAAGGACATGCAGAAAACATTGCTCTATTCGCCCGATATGAAAAGTTTGAATCACGCATACAGGGTGTTCATAAATAGGTGGCAACTTCCATGATTTTCAAAAGCTCGTAACTCAATTTTTTCAAATGCAAACCCCTGTATTTTCTTATGTCATCAAATTAGTCTTTAAGAAAGCTTCATTTTTTTGTTAAATATGCCCTATACCCAAAACTCGTACTTTTCGAGATATTCGACATTTTTCTTCTAATCGTTATTGAAGCAAATAAGTGCCGTGGAAACGAAAAACCTGACTGTTCATTTCACTAGCGTCAAAAACTTGTCATTTATTTTTTAAATTATTGCATTTTCACAATAAATTTTACTTTATATGAGCAAATTGATATCGTTTATTCACCATTTCGTGTATTTAATTACTAAAATTAGGTAGATACTTAGCCTTGTGGATTCACTTATAACATAAGCAATAAATAAATTGGCAATCATATAAATGTTATTGTTGATATGAACTTTACTAGTGTTTCTAAACCTGTGGGGTGCGCCCCCCTTATACTATTATAACATTTAGATGTTTCTTGTTCTTCTTAATCTAATCCTGTTGTGCCTTTTGAAGTCAAAGTATTTTTTCCTATCTCTTTTCTTTGATTTTAATAAATTGAAAAAAGCACTATCTCCACAGCTCTGTTTTTCTATGAAATTTGCATCAAAAAATGTGCGGAATATTTAGCAACCTATTTTCGTTGAATTTTATACAGCAGCTTTTTGTTCTCGTTTATTAGTGTAACGAAATAAATTTTATGAAAACAAGGTTTACTTCATGTTACAAACATTTGCAATTAAATTTATGACAGTACAGTGTGTTTGAAATTCGAGTTTAAGCATGGGGATCTCGCTTATTATAATAGCTAGAATATAGGTTTAAATTTGGCAAAGTTGCTAAATTTGGTGCTCATTAATAATCCGAAGAGAAATTGGAGATATCTCAAACGGTATCCGAGAAAATTGGGAAAAACCGGAAAATATGATTTTTGAAAATCGTCTATAACTCCTTCGGAGTTTGAAATATTTCAAATGTGTTAAAACATTGTCCAAGCAACTTTTTAAGCCAAATCGGATGGTGGTCACAAATTTTTCCCAGATCGATTCGTTTTTGTTTTATGACAACCAACTTTGTTTTTTCTTATGGACGCAATTTTTGCTATTTACATAATCAAATAGCATTTATTTTTCTAAATCCATGGATGTATCACACATGGTATTTTACTTTTTCTTTCATTGTCCAATTTCAAAAAATACGTTTTAAACAATAACCATTATAAATCAGGTTGGCCGGTCCTTGTAGTTTATGTTGTTTCCATGACAACCGATCAACAAACTACAAGTTTTGAAGGCTTGTTAGTCGTAAAAATGAACTTTAATAACGAAGAAAAACGCGATATGCTGCCCATAAGAAAAAACAGGGTTGGTTGTCTAAAACAAAAACGAATCGATCTAGGAAAAATTTGTGACCACTATCCGATTCGGCTTAAAAAGTTGCTTGGGCAATGTTTTAACACATTTGAAATATTTCAAACTCCGAAGGAGTTATAAACGACTTACGAAAATGGACTTTCCAGTATTTCCTAATTTTCTCGGATACCGTTTGAAATATTTCAAATTTCTCTTTGGATTATCAATAAGCATCGAATTTAGCAACTTTGCCAAATTTAAACCTATACTCTAGCTATTATAATAAGCGAGATTCCCATGCTTAAACTCGAATTTTAAACACCCTGTATACACACATCGTTACATTACTACACACACTTTAACCAAAATTAATCGTTCCGTTCTCATTTAACTTCTCTCGCGATTCTTGATCTCACAATATCCAATTTGCACGGCCAACTTTAACTTAATTTTAGGAATCAGAATGTAAATAATACACAACTAATTAACTATTCCGTCGAACAGTTCTTTTGTTTACACTCCTAATACAGATGGTTCGAATTACAAGGCCATCTTATGAGCCTGACTAAGTATAGACCTACAACGTACATAATATAACAAACTATTACATTATTGTCGAAGGTGGGAGTTAACATTGAAATGTAGAGTGGGCATAAACAGTAGTTAATTAAATGAGATACAGGAACTTGTGAATTTTAAGAAAACAATTCGTTCTTAGAATAAAATATCTATTATTAGTTGACGTAATAGATGTTGGAAAAATAAGTCTACTGGGTGATTCAGTTTGACAGTCGCACAGCTGCGCTGTAACTTGTTTGTTTTAAGAGCAAACCCAATAAACCTATGTTTTGTAGATCCTCTAAAAAAAGTTCTTAAAATGTTTTTTCTATGATGATCCCAGTTACCGTGAACAGCATGGGAATCTCGTAAACGGTAAGAGATACAGAGTTAGTTAAGTGGTTCAAAATGATTAACCTCTTAAGCTGTTATGCCGAATATAATCGTCATCGGCCTTGGTCATGAATAGCGACTATGCCGTACATATTCGCTTTGAGTAAAATCTTATTGTATTTGACGAAAACGTACGCTTGCTTTGCTTCGGTCATTACATACAGGATCACTTTATGACGTCAACTATTTAGTTTGTTCGAAACCGTTTCCAGCGCCATTTGCCGATATTTACTATGTGTTCTGTGCTTCAAAAAAGGAATAAGAAAAGAAAGTCGTTATTGGTGTGCAATTTGCAGCACGGGCCTTTGCCCTGAACCTTGCTTTAAAGATTTTCATACCAAAAATTAAATTTTTGAAAACTTTGTACTGTTTTGTAATATTTTTAAAAACATGCCAAATGGATAATTATGCATTGTTGTGTGATATAATATGTTGTATATACTATAAAAAAGGAAAATTTTAAATAATTCTTACGTTTTATTAGTTTTTTGATTCATATTTTCAATACAATGAATTTTTTTTTTTTTTAACTCCCAGTCTATTTACCACCTGTCCGCGGACAACAAGTAAATTTGATAACAAAATTAAGGATAAAAATAAATATTCATTAAAATAAAAAAATAACAACATGTACGTATAGTCAACAATAGTCAACAAATCCTGCCTCTAGTTTGACGTCTACAGACTTGTTCTAATCACGAATCGCTAAACCTCTTGCTAATATCTAGCGGCTTAAACCTCTTAAGCCTGCGTTTGTCATTCTGCTCATTGAGTAATCTGCGCACTAGTCTGTTTGGATGCACTGAAAGTTTTTCACTATATTTTGCACAACGTTTACGCGTTTCTTCTTTCACTGTAGATATCTGTAAGTCTCTTCTAATTATTGCGTTGGTAACAAACCACTGGGCATTGACGATGATACGTACAAGATTTTTTATGCAATGGTAATGACGTAAATACTCGCTAGCGGTCTAGAGTTCGCGTCGCTGTGAAAGGCCTCGCGCGCAGAGGATATACACACGAACATCATCGCGATAATAGTCAAAACATGTTCAGAGGACCTAAAAACATATCTCTAATTCGAACATTTTTACAATCAGAATACTTTCTTTAAACTACCGATGACGAAAGTAAAAAAGGTCGCCAATTTTCATTTGACATCCTTTGGCTTTCGAAATGAATGGCAAGCCTTGATATGTATGTCTTTAATATTGCAAAACTTAAAACGAAAACCGTACGATTTCATTTCCTCAGTAACCTAAAATTATTTACGCCTTTACGTGTGGTTCCATATACGGTATGCCAAAATTTGAAGGTTCTCCGTGGGCAACGTCTAAACTACAAGAGATACAAGGTCGGTTAAATAGGTCAGAATTTCCTATTTTAGAGCCAATAGTAATGCATTACTTTTTGGAACAATGTTCCAGGCTTTATACTGGTCAAAAGCCATTGTTTCTTTTACACTTTATATACAGTTATACGTAGGCCTACCATACGTCCTGATTTGGTTGGGAGAGTTCCGGTTAGAGGTTATGTCCCGGTGTACCGGTCGGTTTCACGTTTTTCCCGGTTTCTGAAAAAAAAACGAGCCGATTTTTTGGTGAAATCTCTCCGCGCGGGTAACAAAAAGCGCGAGGAGCTAAGAAAAACGTGTTTCACTGTCAGTTTGTTGTAAAACGTCTTAGCACGGGTATTATAGGGTTGCCAATTGCACGCTTTTCGTGCGTACATAGGCGTTTTCGTGAGAAATATTAATGTGTATGCTGTAAGCAGGTTATTGAAGATATTCATAGTAATGTACGCTTTTTGTTTAAAAACTTTTGAGCTATTTGAACAAGCAACAATAAAATATTTTAAGCACAAGCTTATGTTTTTACGTGTTTTTAAAATTTTTGACTGAAAAGTGTTGCTTTTTTAAATTCATATTAATATAATGTTTAAAAGTATAGTTCCTGTACCTAAATATAAATTATTAGTGTAGGTTTTTACCTTTATTACGAATAATTTTGTAGAAGGTGGGGAAAATCTGATAAAAAAAAAATCAAAAAAGATTCTGCCATAAATTAATAATTTTGAATGTTGGTAAAGTACTCTAACTTTGCATTAAAACACGTTTGACCTTTTAATATTCAAAAAAATCGCCTGAGCCGCATTTTGTCCACCCCACTTATTTTGCCCATCTCTTATGATTAAAAAAAAAAAGATTCTCGTTTCCCGGTTTGACTTTACGAAAATATGGTAGGCCTAGTTATACGTTATACCTACCTGACAAGACTGATCAACTGCTAACTTGATACTTGTATCACTTTATGAAACGTAACACCCTGTATATTATAGTAAATTTAGTTTGATTGTCCAATAATTGTATATTGAATTGGGTGTCGACGCTCTACTTTCGAAAACAATATACAGTGTGTACAAAAAGTAACGTAACGGATTAATATCTCGTCTTGTGACAACTTTACAAAAAAAAAAGTTTAATATAAAAGTTGTTTGTGGTCATTTACTCCATAACCTTACATTATTTTCAACTATACACAGTGTTTTGTTTTTGCGCATTGGGAATGTTCTCTGTTAAAAGGTAACACTCTCCAGTTATAGCTGTTTAAGCGCCCCTGCACACGAGCGTCAAGTTGACGCGCGATATCCCGCGATAAATGTTCGCGCGTCTTGGCTTTACATTAAGCGCCCCTGCACACGAGCGTCAAGTTGACGCGCGATACATTTCGTGACGCGCGAGTGTTATCGCTGGACCCTGCACACGGCGGCGTCAATTTCTCGCTCGCCGCGGCTCATAGTTCACATGCACATAGTTGACAAGCACCAGCCTATCCTTTGACGCGCGATGTGGCAGATCTCGCGCGTCAATAAATTATCGCGCGTCAGTACGTACCATCGCGCGACTATTTACCGCTCGTGTGCAGGCGCCCATATAGTTCAATGTAAAGCCAAGACGCGCGAACATTTATCGCGGGAAATCGCGCGTCAACTTGACGCTCGTGTGCAGGCGCGCTAAACTATATTGGCGACTGCACACGAGCGGTAAATAGACGCGCGATGGTACGAACTGACGCGCGATAATTTATAGACGCTGGTGCATGTCAAACTGAACTATGAGCCGCGGCGAGCGAGAAATTGACGCCGCCGTGTGCAGGGTCCAGCGATAACACCCGCGCGTCAACTTGACGCTCGTGTGCAGGGGCGCTTAATGATAATTTATTGGTAGACATGCAATATTTGATAGAATTAAAATAGCAGGCCTTGAAAATTAAAGTCATTAATGAATTTGTAAACCAGAGAGCGAAGAGTATTATTTCAATACAGATAAATAAACAAAAGAAAAATGTGACTAATAGTTTTCCAAGTAAATCTAATTTTTACTGGTAAAGTGAATTTTTAAACCCCGCCTATAGTAATAATTTTTGTCACGTTTATCGCTACAGCTCCTCCAATACATATTCTTACGAGCCGCCACTGTAATTCATTAAAAAAATAAATAAACTAATAAACAAATTTAAGAAAAATTAACTTATTTTTCACAACCTCTTAGCCATCTTTGTAATATTTGACAAGACGAAACACCATCGTTGTAACCAGTGGCGTACGCAGGAGAGAGGATTAGGGGGATAAATCCCCCCCGAAAATTTTAAAATGACTGAAATTATAATTAATGCATTTCCAAACATATAAAACACATATAAAATAGATTATATGTTTGTATATTTTACTGATAAATGCTATTTTTGGGTACGTTTGACCTTGAACATTTAAAAAAAAATGCCTATAGCACTGTTAACTGGGAGGCTACCGCCCCCTGGGCCCCCGCACCTATTCTTTACAACTCACTTTTTGTTTCTTGGCCCCTAGGTAATTTTCTAATTTTACCATTACCATGCCCCGTTTGAAATAAGTCAGTATTATTTTTGGAAATTAAAACAATATCCCCCCCGAAATATTTTTCTGCGTACGCCATTGGTTGTAGCAATTGACTGTTTATAAACCTGTTCCAATTTTCGACGAAAAACTAAATTTTGCAAGCATTAAATAAAAAATTAACGTTCTTTTGAGTTGCTTCCACGAGTGTGTGTTCAAATCGTTACCATACAGAGGACAACTGTTTGAAGGCAAGAGTGGACACTTTGAACAGGTTAAAAATTAAAATTTGTTATTTGATATAAAAGTTAATTGTTTTGTTCTCATATTAATTAAAAATTGTTTTCAGACTTTAGGTATTGGATATATTGCAACTGCAAAGATTTGACCGTGTTTTGTCTTATCAAATAAAAAAAATTGGTAAAAAATAGTGATAAATTTTTCACTAGTTTTTCTTATAGGTTTTGTTTTTGGTGTTAATTTTCATGCATGATCGGATTTAGAATTTAATTATTAATCATATAAATTTAAGAAAGAATGCAATGTAATTTTTAATAACTATCGCCTGCCTGATATACCGGGTGTAACTGATTTCTGGTACACCCCCTTTTTTTCTTTAGTTGTGATTTTAAATAAATGAAATTTTAGTCACATGAAATGTGTACAAAACCGGATCATTTGAACATATGTACACTATTGTGTCACTTCCGGTTTAGCCGGAAATTACCCCAACTTTTTTTAATCTCAAATGGAACACCCTGTATATTTTACATTTTTGGAAAGAGGAGGCAATTATGGATACAACTGCACCATTTTGGTTAATTTTTATAACCTCTAATAATGGTTGGACAAAAATTTATTTTTTTATTTAAAGTGCTGTGTAGGGGTTGGCGTTATATCAATATATCGATAAATATCGATATAATTATTTTGATATCGATATATCGAAATATCGCATATCGATATATCGATAAAAATGGAATGAAACTGGTAGCTACATGCGGTTATTTAAAGAGAGTATTTTCTGACGATTTTAACAATACCAAATATTCACAAAATATTTTATTAAGTTTTTATAATATAACTTTTTGAAGCTATCTTCCAACAATAATTATAAATTATTGCTTCCTCTTTCCAAAATTGTAAAAATATACAGGGTGTTCCATTTAAAATAACAAAGTTAGGGTCATATCCGGCGAAACCGGAAGTGAAACAATGGTGTACATATGTTCAAATAATCCGGTTTTTCACCAGGGCTCAAAACCGAAAAAAAATTGGTTAACGGTTAACCAAAATCGAGAACTTTAATTTTATAACGGTTTTTGTTTCATTAAAAACCGTTTTTTTTTCCTTAAAAAACCGTTTTCTGTAAAGGCCTCTACTCATTAGCCAACTTGTCGGAGCCGACCGACCGTCGGGAACTCCGAGTTGGGTGTTGTCTACACACCTCCCGACCAGTCCAACCAACACAGCATAAACGTCATAGCTTTTTTTATTAGTTTGGCTCTGATGCAATTTTGTGGATAACAAATTTATAAATAGCGTTAAATTTTCTTTAATAGTCCTTATCTAAAGGAATGTAGTGGGGCGGTTGGCTTGTTGGATGGTCTGGCCACCCGACCGTTCCAACTGTCGTGTTGGTCGGGTGACTGACTACACATTAAACAATTTATCGGAATGGTCGGCCGGTTGTCCCGACAAATTGGTAGGTGAATAGACCGCTTAAAAATCCGATTTCGCTTATAAACCGATTTTAAAAACCGGTTTTTGACAATATTCACATTGGGAATGGAAAGTATGAAAAGATATTATCTGTTTATAATTTTATAATATACCTACATACCTATGTACTTAAAATTAAGAGTTCCGTAATGACTTCTGGTAAACTAATCGCGTTTAATACAGATTCTGTATTTTTTTAAAGTAATTTTTATAAAAATAGATGTTTAAAAAACCGGTTTTTAAATGTTTTGGTTAAAGGTTACTTTTTTTGCCATTATACAATAAATAACGGTTTCCGTTAAGGACCACTTTTACGAATAAAAAATTACGGTTAACGGGCTTTTTAACCGGTTTTAAAATTTCACACATTTCATTTAAGTAAAATTTCATTGATCTAAAATCAAAACTAAAGAAAACAAAAGGGAATGTACCAAAACTCATTATTTCATCGTGAGAAGAAGCATTTAAACGGTAGAAATTTTACAAGACATAAAGATTATAGGGGGTGTCCTTTTAAAATGACAAAGTTATAGGAGTGCGGCAGTCAAATTGTGACACCTGGGGCGCTATTCCCAACTCGCTCGCTTTGAACAGCAGTGCTCATCAAAGCGAGCGTTGTCAATGGGAGTGGAGCGGTCGTTTCTGTATTCTCATATACCCCTGCCTTTGCAATTCTTCGACGCGAGTGAGTAGATGTTGCAACATTGGAATTTTGCATGGGCTGTCACTTTGCCGCCAGTTTTTGAATGTTGTGGTTTTTGTTTTGATTGATTATGGGGAAATTAACGGAGCAGCAGAAAGCAGCATTAGTAAAAATTCTTGGGGGAATAGTTAATTATTAAGTGGCAAATTTTCACAAAATTTTACATATAACGATGCCCAAAAGCAATGGAGTGTAATTGCTACAAATTTAAATAGTATGTAAAATGTATTGGAATGAGTATCCCTCGAAAGTCTAAATTTTTTTCGAAATTCATCGACATTTAATTGTTTAAATGTAGGGTTGCCAGATATCCTGAATGTATAAAAAAAACAATACAAATCAAAAAAGAGAACATTGCGGAATTAATTGAAAAACATATTTATTAAGAAAAAAATTGCACAATTGTAGCAAAAATAGATTATTCTTATATATTATTTCTAATTACACATATATCAGTAAAATTATTTACATTATATATTCATAAATATAATATAAATCATTGAAAATTAGTTTCTTTGGTTGGAGAAATCACGTCCTAATAAACTAACATACCTAGTATAAAGTAGCCTTCTACCCAATAAAATTGGTTATTTAGATTCCTTTTCATATTATTAATAAGAAAAAAATATTTATTTATTATATACCTAAATTTATTAGAATCTTTTGGTTCTTTAAGAAACTTTTTTTTTCATACATTTATTCCTTTTTAATTAAATTTAATTTTTGAAGTAATAGATATTACGATGTTGTTTTTTTTCGTTAGAAAAACTGTATTATTTTCAAACTCATAAAAATAATTACAAGAAATATTCTTGTAATTGTATGCATTAAGTTTAAGTTCGAATATTAAATGAACTTCACTAAACATTCTCATTTCAAAAAAGGGTAACCGAAAAAAGAGAACAAAAGTGAACATTTTTACATGAAAAAAGAAAAAGAAATATCAGAATTAAAAAAGAGAAAATGTTTCTTTAAAGTGATATTCTGGCAACCCTATGTAAATGAATTTAATAATATTAAATTATAAGGTTCGGCCACATCATTTTCAGCCTGTTCTAAGTCCTCAATTAAATTTATAAAGTTAATATCATCCATAATAAAAGAAAACAACAACTCACAACACACACAAAGGTTACAATTTGGGTGCAAAGCGAGCGGTATTTGCCAAGAGGAGTCTACCCACTCGCGTTGAACGTGAATGGAGCGCCTGCGAGAGGAGACGTTGGGAATACGATTCTCAGTGGTTTGTTCACCCCTCGTGTTCAACGGTAGCGATATCGCTGAACAGGAGGAGTTGAGAATACCAGCCCTGGTATAGTAAAAGACACAAGTGGTTATTTCAAAATTACTTTATTTTTCAGGCGCTCCGTATAATTTTACTGACATCTCTTCTAGCTCGTTCTAGTCTTTTAATTAAACATTGTCCAAATAATTTTCTGTTTTATTATTAATAACATTAAATATCCTCATTTACATTTTTTTTTTTGTTAATGGTAACATCTTGCAGGTTTAGCGTACAAAAACACCGACACAGCCGTCTCAACGTACTCCAGTGTCTGCGGAAGTGCAACATGCGGACAAAACGCCCAGTGTTCAATCGTAGGAGGACGCCCGGTTTGCTCTTGTTTCAGAGGCTACACTGGCGATCCCTTGCATATCTGTACAAGAGCCGAATGCCTGGAAAATTCCGAGTGCAGAGGCCACTTGGCTTGCCGAAACGAACGATGTGTAAATCCATGCGACGAAGTGTGTGGAAGCAACGCCCAATGCGACACGAGAAACCACGTTCCTATTTGCTCCTGTCCACCTGGACATACTGGAGATCCATTCAGTAACTGCAGAAGATTCGATCCCGGTATGTGAAATCAATTTAATTAGTTTTCAACAATCCCTAATGAAAAATGCAAGTTGAAAATAGTATATTACATAACAAGAGTTGTAAGAAGAATATAACGCACGGGTGGAAAAGTTGCGCACGGAGCCGCGTAGCGGCGAGTGCGTATTTCCACGAGGGCGTAATTGCTTTACAACTCGTGTTATGTAGCTTACTTTTTCAACGATCACATAATACCTACGATCAGTGGCGCACCCAGGATTTAATCTTGGGGGGGGGCGGGTTAAACGGATTTTTTTTTTGCAAATTCAATAAAATTTATAAAACTCATAAAAATGTATTTAAAGAATAAAATCAATTTTTCTTTTTTTTTACAAAGCTCTTGAATTATTTCAGCTGGGGTTACAGTAATATCTCTATGTATACAGGGTGCCCATTTTTCTAACCTGTTGTATGGGTAACTCCGTTAATATTAGAGATACAGAAACGTTTAAATTAGCAAATTTGTGCACAATTTAAAGGGTAATCTGATGCCATTTTCAAATTTGACCTACGTCATCATTTTTTTGAAATATTTTGAAAAAACTGAAAAATGTCGATTTTTTCAAACTTGAATAATTCCGTAACCATATGAGTTAGAACCAAAATAAAAATTGGCTCTTATAGATGTTTTTACGTAGATTTTAAATATGTTAACGAAATTTTCATAGCACTCTCGAATTTCGAGTTATAGCACAAACTTGCATTTTTTTAAATGGAAGTCATAGTTGGCTATGGTCTAAGATATACCTTTAAAAAAAGTATAGTCCCCTTGGTGAGGGTCGAGTATTAATAATTTTAGGGTAGATGTTACATCATGCTATATATAAATAGTTTTGACCTAATGACGTTTTTAATTAAAAAAACAAACAATTATATAAAGAAATTCATATCATCGCTCAGCGTCGTAGTTGACTATTCATATTTATAGGGAAGATGCAACATTTTATCCTAGATCATACACTTTATAAATGCTTTTCACTTAATAAATAATGAACTGCTTATTTTGTAACAGGTTGTTTAGTGTTTAAGTTAATTGACATGATCAAAAATAATTTAAAATGACTTTAAAATGATACAATAAATATCGACTGCTCTCAAAAATCAGAAGTGTTTAATTTAAACTAAATACATAAAACTATTCCTGTTTAAAAAATAAAGTTTAATTTTAGTGAAACATTCAACCACTAATCAATTTGTACAAGTAAATAACAAAATTTTGGCGGTTTTGTTAGGACGAAATAATATTAAAATACAGGGTGTGTAGAAATTGGCGGAAGCGCTACACGTGACGATGTTCTTCGTAAAATTCCAAGTCGAAAATCTTGATACAAAAATGTTGTACCATCCTTCCTATGGCCTCAGGAACCATTTAAAGAAAAAAAAAATTGGCAACATTGCATACATTGATTTGCGTTTGGACATTTTTTTATCAGCAATTTTAACTTAGGTATTTACAATTTTTGTTCGAACTGAAAGCCTTCAGTTCGTAAACATAGCTACAAACTTTTGGGTATCGTAAAACACAAACTAGAAATAATTACGAGAAAAACAGAGATGACAGCTAATGACAATGTTGCCATATGTATTATTTTCATTCAAATCAGTGATTTACATATTTTCAACACCAATTTTTAAAACGAAGAACACAATATCTAGGAAAAAATACTATTCGAAATTTATTTTTATTCCAAATTGCAGCTTTTTCATTTGCAAGTATTAAATAATAACGCTTATTAAAGGAATAAATGTCAAAACTTTGAGGACCTCTTGCAGACACAGCAAGCATGGTACAACATTTTCGTATTAAGATTTTCGACTTAGAATTTTACCAAGAACATCGGTAAGTGTAGCGCTTCCGCCAATTTTTACACACCCTGTATAAATATATATGCCCGCAAATACAAAAGATAAATATCTTTTACTGTAGAAGCAATTATTATTTAAAAGAAAAAAAAATCGTAACGCTAACAGTAAAATAGTATTTAATTATATACACTTACTTTTTAAATTTCTTTCCTCTTTCGTTAGAAATTTTAACTCTTATTAACTGATTATGATTACACTGATTCACTGATGAACAGTAAACACAAAGGCGAACGAATTCGTCCACTGTACTAAACAGCAATGACCTTTTTCTCACAATTTAGAAAAAGATGAACCAAAACAGAAACACATTTTTTATTGCTACACGTGTTGTATGGTAACCCCGCCGAGGGACGAAACTCACCAGACCGTAATAAAATTTTAACACAATGTGTCCCATGGTCGAAGAAGTAAAATACATTTATCTCAATCACTTTTACAGTTATAAATTGTGGAATTTTTTTCTTGATTCCGCATTAATAAGAAATAAGCTTACATAAAAAAAGTTCCCAAGGGGGGGCGATCGTTCCCCGCTGGATCCGCCCCTGGTAAATATAAATAGCTAAAATTGTAATGTGATATTTCAAAACTAAAATTAATCAAAACCTATTTAAGAAGCAGCATGTCACAACACCGTCTTAGCGCTTTGTCCACTATATCAATTGAAAAAACAATAGCTTGTCAACTTGAACTGGATAAACTCATTGACCGATTTGCCAATGAAAAAGCGAGAAAAAAAATAATTTTAAAGTTGTTTTTGTGTGAAAACTAAACATGGATACATTTTTTTAAACTGAACGTTCAGAAGAAATTTCGTCAGACTCTTCCGAGAAACAAGGGGGCGCACCGACCTTACTTGCTCCAGGGAGCTGAATTCATTGCTACGCCTCTGTCTAGAACTTTTTTTTAGGAATACTCACTTGAAATTTTTTGGCAAAAATTTTCTAGCCTGTTAGGGGGGGCCAGGGCTCCTTGCCCCCCCCCCCCTGGGTGCGCCACTGCCTACGATTTTAACGGCTTTTTGGCTAATATACACATGTATTTACGTTGTCTTGTCAATTGTGACGTAAGCCTACTTTAACATTTCTAGACAAGTGTGCGTTTTGATTACCATGCGTTATAACTCACTTACTAGGAATGCAGGAAGTGTTTGACGTGAGTCTACTTTGATAATTTCTTTAAAAGACTATGCTTTTTGCTTACCGGGCGTAAGGACCCACTTACTATGCATGCAGGCTGTACGGTAAAAGTTTTTTACATTAGTAGTCGTAAAAAAAAAATTAACTGTCGGTCGATGCACAGGTTCGTAGTGCTTTTGATATCCAAGGCAAGGGTGCTTTGGGAAGAAATTTGTTTTACATATGTCAATGTGATTTTATTGCCTTAATATTGTTTTATTTAATACGTCTTGAATTTTTCTATTCAAATCCAAAAGAAACAAGTAGAGAAGGTGGTAATATGGAACCCCAGTTTGTTTTTCTTTGGTAAATCGAAGAGTCGTAGGATTATCTATGAACTTTTTTGATTAATAGGCTCTAAATATATTAAATAATCATATATATGGACACATTTTGAATAACATTGCCAATTTGCATGTAACAAGTAGTTTTCGTAAAAAGGTCAAAATTGTATACTGAAGAAACTATGCTGGTAATATGGAACCCCTAAAAAAGTCAGTATATTCGAATAAAAACACCTATATTAACATAACCATTAGAAAAATAAATTACTTTACGACAAAAGTGACAAACATAAGCGTATTTTCACATGCCCGTAAACATAACTATGTGCTCATAAGTTGCACATAAATCATTGAATCCACAGTTCTCTTTTTTGGTCTTCGGAAAACCATTTATTGCTATACTTGCTGTTTGGCACTTCACATAGGCTTGGCCAAAAAGGTCAAAAATATCATAAGGGCCTAGAGGACGTTCACTCCGACGCAGCCACATTCAAATTCGTAATATGGAACTCCTGAATATAATATGGAACCCGGTTCCATATTACCAACGCTGAGGAGTTCCATATTAACAACATCGCATGCTATTTTATATCGCTTAGTATAATTTCTACCAGTTCATTAAATGGAAACATACTTATTAGGTTTTGATGAAACGGCAGTATACTGCCTGGCAAAGCCAAAAAAAACATTAAAAGTATTGCATATAATTGATCTTTATTCTGGCAGAAATTGATAAAATAAACTTTTGTTTTGTGCTCATTCACATAAACTCAAAGTATTCGATTTTTACCGCGTTTTTTGTGCTGAAGTTTCGTATATGGTTTTCGCCATAGGTGTAACATAACATTTATGTATTTGGTAATAGATGCCCATACCAGTTTATTAGTTAGCTGGGGGTTCCATATTACTAGCAGGGTTCCATATTACCACCTTCTCCTCTACCAAGAGATAATAAACATAAAATTGAAGGAACAAAAAGAAGAAAAAGAACTGGAAGATAAATGGAAAAACTTCTAAGAAACATTAGAGGCAGCAATAGAGAGCAGTGGAAAATCAAAAATAACGAACACAACCACAAAAAGAACAGAATGGTGGACTAGAGAACTACAAAAGATCATTAAGGGAAAAAAATAAAACTGGAAAAACTATCTAAATACAAAGAAAGCAGAGGATTACAACAAATACAAAGAATAAAGAAAAGATGTCAAGTTGGCAGTAAGGGAAGCAAAGGAAAAATCATGGATAAAGTTTGGGCAGAACATGAAAGAATTTCAATGAAAATCAAAAGTTGCTCTACGCCTATGGCACCTTAAAGCAGCTAAGAAGGAAAAAAGAATATAAAATGAAAAACATAAAAGATAAAAATGGGAACATAATTACGGATGAGGAAAAAATAATAGAAAAATGGAGACAATACTTTTAAGAGCTAGCGTAGACAGAGAAATAAACGAAAGTTACGAAGTAACATTGTAAGATACGATATCAGGAGACAACGAAGATTACAATGGAAGAATTAGAAAAATCAATAGCAAAATTAAAGATAGGAAAAGCTGCAGGTAAAGAAGGTATTACACCGGAAATGATTAAATACATGGAAGAATTAGGGAAAGAAGCACTTAGGACTCTATTAAACTAAATAATAAAATCAAGGAAAGTACCAAAGGATTGGAACATAGGAATAATCTTACCATTATACAAGACAAGGGACAAAAGAGATTGTTCTACCTATAGGGGAATAACATTAATGAGTGTACCAGGGAAAATACTGGCAAGAGTAATGAGAGTCAGATTAAAAGAAAAAATAAAAAACACACTAGAAGAATTCCAATACGGTTTCAGAAGAGGAAGGAGTACACAAGACCCGGTCTTTATACTGAGACAAACAATCGAAAAGAGCTTAACAATAAACAAGGAAATACATTTATGTTTTATAGACTTGGAAAAAGCATTCGATAAAATCAAAACAAAATACGTATGGAGGAGCCTAAGAAGGAAGGAAATAGAAATAGAAACAATCGACATAATAAAAGCGATGTACGAAAAAACGGTAAATATTGTAAGAACCCAGAATGAAGGATCGGTAGAGTTTGAAACAAAAGAGGGCTTAAAACAAGGATGCGTGCTCAGCCCATTATTATTCTCAGTAGATGGGGTAATTAAAAAAGTAAAACAAAAAATGAGACCGTTTCAACTAGGCAACTGGAAAATGGAAAAAATTAACATAACAGAGCTAATGTTCGCAGACGACATGGTCTTAGTCGCGGAAACAGAAAAAAACCTGCAACATAATTTAGAAACTCTAAACCTGGAATTGGAAAAATCAATATGGAAATAGATACAGAAAACTGTGATCGTTACAACAGAGAACAAAGGGCATAACAACACTTCAAACGGGCTTAGGTTGGAACAGGTAGAAACCTTTAAATATTTAGGACAGATCATAGAGAAAAATTAAGGAACGGACAAAAAAATAAGCGAAAGGACAGGAACTGTTGGAAAAATATTTAATAGTTTAAGTTTAAGGACATCATAACTAGATGTTTTGCAGAGTTATGCGTGCCACTGGCCATTTTCTTCGGAAAAATAGGGAAAAAACTGAAAAGTTGAATAATGAAAGTAATTTTTGCGATCGCGTTGGCCATGAAATCGTCAAAGACAAAATCGAAATTTTTTTATTTATTAATGGGCGCATGCTTTGCAAGTAAAATTGTGCAAAGTTTTTGAAAAAGTCTTAAACGGTTCCGGGCAAAAACGCTAAAAACGGTTTTCCCTGTGTTAAACGCCTATGCAAGTCGCATAGATTCGGTGGCCGGTTGGTATGCAACCTAGCGAGTAAAGTCTGGAGGCGTGGGTTCGAATCCCGCGGCCGTCTGTCATCGTAGGGGTTTCAGGTCGTTTCCCCTACCTACTATAGGCAAATGCTGTGACAGTACTTCCACCTTTCCTCTACCCTTACTCACCTAATCATAGTTCCCTTCTCTTCCACTTCGGTGATTAGCCATAGCAGCAAAAACATGCCGAAGTAAAAAAAATCAGTAAAAAAAAAAAGTCGCATAGATATACGGGTTATAACTTTAACTGGAATAAATTCTGTCACTTGGGAATACAGTATATCGGTAAAACCTGCGAAAACACGTCGATTTTAGTTTTTCGCCGGATACATTTCAGCAGTATTGCTTTTGGGATATCTTCATCCAGAGGGGTGCAACAACCCCTAATAATTTTTTTTTTTTTATGTAAGGATACGTCGAGTGGCATATCGTTGGAAAGCTCATTTAGAGAGGAATACAATGCATATCTTGTTTTCGAAAAATTCTAAGAGGTTAGGTGTTAACAAAATAAAAACATAAATATTAAATTTTATAGAGAGGCAAGATTTTCAACTGCTAAAAGGTCGCAACAAAAAGTTACGACAAAAAGTTGTTTAACTGTGATAAGAAAAGCACAGATGAACGCTTACAGATTGAAATTGTGCACATTGTAAACAACCTTTACATTAAATAGCGTTAAACTTTAAACCTGTCTTTATTTTGTTAACACCTAACCTCTTGGAATTTTTCGAAAATAAGATATGCATTGTATTCCTCTCTAAATGAGCTTTCCAACGATATGCCACTCGACATATCCTTAAATTTAAAAAAAAAATTATTACGGGTTGTTGCACCCCTCTGGATGAAGATATCCCAAAAGCAATACTGCTGAAATGTATCCGGGGGAAAACTAAAATCGACGTGTTTTCGCAGGTTTTACCGATACACTGTATTCCCAAGTTACAGAATTTATTCCAGTTAAAGTTATAACCCTGTAGTTGTACAGATATACCACAACTTCTCAAATCATAGCGCTTGTGCAGGGGTTTCTTTTTAGACGTTTTTCTCCGGAACCGTTAAAGATATTTTAAAAACTTTGCACCATTTTACTCGCAAAAGATGCGCGATTGGTAAATAGAAAAATTTAGATTAAATTTCTGACGGTTTCGGGGCCAATGCGATCGCAAAAATGACCTTTCTATACCAGTTTTTCCCCTATTTCTCCGAAGGAAATGGCCAATGGCAGGTATAACTCTGGAAAACATTTAGTTTTGATGACGCAATAAACACAGCCTTAATCAAATCCTAGCGACAACGTATCGTGACCCTCCCTTGTAACTGTAAGTATCGATCCTTTAGTACTGCATTGTTCAAGTTAAAACAATTGCAGCGAACGAATAATTTTACAGACTGTACCAAATGAATAGATTCAAAACAAACGCAGCCGAATGTCGTTGTCTTAATAGTTAAAATTATTTATTTTCAGCGGAATTGTGTCATCCAAGTCCTTGTGGGCGTAACACCCAGTGTGAAGTTGTAAACGGAGTACCAACTTGCAAGTGTCTGCCCGGATATCATGGATCTCCGATTTCTGGTTGTCAACATGAATGCGAAAACGACGCCGAATGTGGACCCCAACTGGCCTGTCTCGAATTTAAATGTCAAAATCCTTGCTCTCAGTGCGGCACCAACGCCGATTGCGAAGTTGTACGAAATCACAGTCCTGTCTGCAAATGTCCAAGGGTAAGAACGAAAAAATAGTTTAGGTAACGTTTTGCCAGAGCTGTAATTTCTTTATTTTGAGAGATACAGCTTTGGTGTTCATTCCAAAATGTTCAGAAAATGACGAGACATTTTTAAATATGTTTATAATTAATGGTGTTCGAAATATATATACAGGGTGATTGATTGAGACCGGTACTTAAAAATATATGAAGAATGAAAAAGGGTATGGATCTGAAATTTTGGTTATGACCATAATGGCATCTGATCTGTTTATTGAAAAAAAATTCAATATGGCGACACTTCCGGAAATACCGGAAGTTGACGCCTACTTTCTTATTTCAAGTACAATGGTCTATTTTTTATTGCGTATTTAGATTTAAAACGTTATTTTAGAGGGATTTTTATTGGCATTCCCTATACCCAAGTGCAGTCGTATTTTAGATTTTTGGACTTTTTAGAAAATTTTTTGATTTTCATCGTGATGTTTAATATTGTCTAACGCCGCCATTTTTGAAGAAAAAACGCTTAAATTTAGACCATTCCTAGAAGAACCCTTGGCGTACATCCTGGAATTTTTGCAATCGATGCATTACTTACAGGGTGTCTAAAATTTAATTTTCTTTCAATACAACTTCAGACCACTAAAACTCGTGTTTTTCAAAAACAATGCCCAAATATTTTTTTTCATTTTCCAATGCAAAATTACATTCTGCATCAATCTATATTAGCGTTTCCTATACCTATCTGCAACAATTTTCGAGTTATTAAGAATTTTTGATAAAGTTAAGAGAAATTGCAACATTTTTAAATACTAGGCCTTGGAAATGACAACAAATGCCAATACTTTATAACCGTCAACCACTTTTATCACGTTTGTCTGAAGTATCCATAAATATGGAAAATCATGAGTATTCAAACACGGATATTTTGAAATTATTTTACGTTCATGGACAATTTCAGAAGATTATTGAAAGTGTGATAGAATAGTTGTACATTTTTAATGTAGCTGGCACAGCATAGTGTGTTAAACCCGAGTATTGCACTGCCAATCGAATTGACCGCTAAGGATGGTCATTAAAATATCCCAGGATGTTAACTTCATTAGTTTCATTATTTGTCACACGCTTAGGTCGAATACTAGCAGATTTCACTCTTCTAAATTGAAAAAATAATTGATTCTATTCATTGAAATTTCTGTCTGGTCATTACAGTCAAATAAGGATAACTCTCACTGAAGACACGGCAAGTTCTTTCAATAATCTTGTTACATTCTTCATGAATATAAAATAAGTTCAAAATATTTGTGTTTGAATACTCTTGATTTTACATTTTCATGGATACTTCAGGCAAACGCAATAAAAGTGGGTTACAGTTATTAATATTGGCGTTTGCTGTCATTTCCAAGGCCTACTATTTACAAATGTTGCAATTTCTCTTAACTTTATTAAAAATTCTTAATAACTCGAAAATTGTTGCAGATAGGTTATAGGAAACGCTAATACAGATTGATGCAGAATGTAATTTTGCATTAGAAAATTTAAAATAAAATTTGGGCATTGTATTTGAAAAAAACGAGTTTTAGTGGTCTGAAGTTGTATTGAAAGAAAATTAAATTTTGGACACCCAGTAAGTAATGCATCGATTGCAAAAATTCCAGGATGTACTCCAAGGTTTCTTCTAGGCATGGTCTAAATTTAAGCGTTTTTTCTTCAAAAATGGCGACGTTAGATAATATTAAGCATCACGATGAAAATCAAAAAAGTCCAAAAACCTAAAAAATGACTACACTTAGCCTATAGGGGATGCTAATAAAAGTCCCTCTTAAATAACGTGTTAAGTCCAAAAATGCAATAAAAAATAGACCATTGCAGTTGAAATAAGAAAGTAGACGTCAACTTCCTGTATATCCGGAAGTGTCGCCATCTTGAAAATATTTTCATTAAACATAACCAAAATTTCTGATCCATACCCTTTTTCATTCTTTATATATTTTTAAGTACCGGTCTCAATCAATCACCCTGTATACAGGGTGTTTCACTTTTCCATGGGACACTATTGCTATCTCCGTAAATAATGAAAATACAAGGTTGGTTGAATCGAACAAAACTTAGTTATTTAGGAGTGTATTTTAAACAAGATCTTGTTCTGTTTAAAATTTCCATGGTTTGCGTAATATAACGAACAAACTGAAATCGATCAAAATTTTTAAACTTAAATATCTCGGCTATTGTTGCGAATATACAAAAATGCCAGGAGAAAAATGTTTTGCAAATCTTGTTTTGCTATAAGATAGCGATAGTCAGATTTTGATTTATAAATTACGGTGCGAGATATTTGACAAAACAACTTTTTTTTTAAATGGGTCGTAGTAGGTGATGACTTTTTTTTATAAATACCGCTATCTTATAGCAAACAAAATCTGCAAAACATTTTTCCTTTGGCATTTTAAACAAAACAAGATCTTGTTTAAAATACACTCCTAAATAGCTACCTTTTGTCCCATTTAACCAACCTTGTATTTTCATTATTTACGGAATGCAGGGCTAGTAAATCCTTACTAAGTACTAAGAAAACCTGTATATGCGGTTGTCATTTAAATTGTAAAGCGAAGAAATAAAAATCTGGTATTACTGGACGGTATATTTTATTCAACGTCTACTAATCCTACGTTTCGCTCCTTATTTTTAGGAGCATCTTCAGGGCTTTGTTAATGTTAGGGTTGTCACAGATTATGGAATTGAAGCATTTAAATTGTTGAATGTGATGAGGTATTACTTGATATTTTCTACATTTTATTAAAAATGTTTTATGGTCCTCCATTCTTGTTAGACGATCTTGTTCCTTGATTAACTTCTTTAGTTGTGATGTGGCGCCATTACCAAATTGATGATTGATGCGATTGAAGAAGGTCATTATATTTTATTGAAACTTGTTGATGATTGAATTAATTGAAGAAACGATGATTATATTTGAAGATCCAAAATGATGTGTTATTTTCACCAGAAAAATATACCTCATCACATTCAACAATTTAAATGCTTCAATTCCATAATCTGTGACAACCCTAACATTAAGAAAGCCCTGAAGATGCTCCTAAAAATAAGAAGCGAAACGTAGGATTAGTAGACGTTGAATAAAATATACCGTCCAGTAATACCAGATTTTTATTTCTTCGCTTTACAATTTATATACAACGGACGTTCATATACTTAATAAAGTTGTCATTTAACACCAATATAACTGCGTAAAATGATGTTTTGATACAATAAATAACAAATCGGGAATTGATTGTTTAGGGTTACTTCGGAAATCCACTAGTATCGTGCCAGCCCGAATGTACACAGCACAGCGATTGTCCTCCAGGAAAACCAGCTTGCTTCTACAACTCCTGCAAAAATCCTTGTGACGGTGTTTGTGGAGTCAATGCCAATTGCGAAACTCGCAACGGAATTACTCCCGTTTGCTCCTGCCCAAAGGAAATGACCGGAGATCCGTTCGTCAGTTGTCGACCATTTACTAAAGGTAAAGTAAACGTTTCGTTATTTGTAACAATTTTAGCGGAAGCGTTTCTATAGGCCAACGTAAGAAAAGTTGACGAAGATTTCTTAGTACAGTGTTTTACACGAAAAAGAAAACGATTATTAGACCATATTGATATTGGGCATCAGTGGCGTATGCTGGAGGGGGTTACGACCCCCCACCCCCAAAAACCTGTATATTGTATTAAACTAGATGCGTCTGCATAGCTCCGCAGGACGTGTCTAGGGTACCTCTATACCGGGTGTAAATGAAGTGTGGTATTATACCCCCTTTTTTTTCTTTAGATTTTAGATAAATGACATTTTAGACATATGATATGTGCAAAAAACCGGGCTCTTTGAGCACATGCACACATTTGTTTCACTTCCGGCTTCACCGGAAACGACCACAACTTTGTTATTTTAAGTGGCACACCCTGTATATTTTTACATTTTTGTAAATAGGAAGCGATTTTGGATACAACTACACTATTTTGGTTAATTTAACCTCCATTTAAATAACCGCTTGTACATACCACCACAGTCCCATAAAAAAATTGACTTTTTGTCAAAAAAACCGACTCCACAACCTTCAAAGCCGATGAAAGTAACCTAAATGTCAATTAAAATTTACAAAAACGTTTTTTGGACAATTGTTGACATAACAAAATTCAATTAATGCAGATCACGGCACCCTTAACAAAAAATTACATTTTGGTTCAAAAATTTTTTGAGTTTATAAAAATTACCCAAAATATTGGTTGGATCCAAAAACGCTTCCTCCATCCAAAAACGTAAAACTATACAGATTGTACCATATAGACCGCATTCCACTCAAGCACCGTGCACATCCGTACATGTACTGCCAGTGTTCCATCAATCTGTGCACATATACGGCGGTACGACAACTACTCCTAAAGTTTACTTAAAAATTATGCCGGGCACTTGTAGAACTGAACTAACATAACCTCAAATTTTCATGTGATTGACAGTGGTGTGAGAAAAATGGATGACACTTGCACGGTAATGTCCTAAAATCCTAAAAATATAATATAATAATCAATGTTTCAACTGCAAAATAGTTCACTGCAATCATAAACTGAAAATTTTGAGGTTAAGTATAAATACGTAAACATTACACATGCACTTTGCTACACCGACCGTTCCATTCATTGTGTACCGTACACATACAATAAGTGTACCGTGGACTTGCACGGTGCTTGAGTGGAATGCGGCCATAATTTAACAAAGGGGGTAATTTCCGGAGAAACTGGAAGTGAAAAAAAATGTGTGCATGTGCTCAAAAAGCCCGGTTTTTTGCACATATCATATGTCTAAAATATCATTTATCTAAAATTAAAACTAAAGAAAAAAGGGGGTATACCACACTTCATTTACACCCGGTAAAACTCTTATAACATGGTATGGCCAAGCTTCACGAACCCTCCAAATTTCTCATAGCGGCAATGAGATTATATAGGATTTCTTTTAATAATTCAATTTTTAAATTAAAAGTAAAAACTCAATTGGCATGCGGAAATAGATGCAATAGTAAGTATAGAAACTAAAAGGTGAGTAAAATGAAGGGTTAATGATTGTTATTAGCTATTAATATTTAAAAAACATTTACGGAGCGCGTATTTCCAATGTAAGCATGCAACCCATGATACACGCAGTGTACATAAAAGAATTTAAAACACATGTACCTACTATTAGTACTACTAGTAGCAGTAAAAAAACATTGTTAATAGGCTACTAACAATGTTTTTTTGTGTGTATGATAGTTGCAACAATATATTGCTGTACTTACTTTTAGCAGGGTAAGAAACCGGTTTTTTAAACCGGTTAACCGTTATTTTTTCGTATGAGTGAGTTTTAACCAAAACCGTTATTATAATTGTCACAAAAACGGTAACTTTAACTAAAATAATTAAAAACCAGCTTTTTAAAAAATTTTTTTTTGATAAAAATTACTTTAAAAAAATAAAAGCGATTAGTTTACCAGAAGTCATTACTAAACGCTTAATTGTACATATATTATAAAATTATAAATAGGTAATTACTTTTCATAATTTGCATTCCTATTCTAAATAATGTCAAAAACCGGTTTAAAAGTTAAATCGTTTTTTTACAGTAAACCAATTTTTTTATTAAAAAAAAACTGGTTTTTAGGCAAAAACCGTTATAAAAATAAAGTTCTCGATTTTCGGTTAACCGTTAACTTAATTTTTTTTCGGTTTCGAGCCCTGCTTTTAAGGAATAAAAAAACAAGACGTGATAATAAACATATTTTTTATTTTTACGTTTACAAAAATATTTTTAATTCAATGATATTTATCAAATGGAGAATCCTAATGACTAACAACAAAATTATTTAATAACGGCTTTAGTCTATAAATTTATATGGAAATCACAAAATTTAGCTAAATATAGATAGATAAATGTGTTGATACGAATATTAAGCATCTTTAATTAATTCTGATAATTAAGTTGCAAAAAATTGTTTACTTAATTCCTGTTTTAATGTCCAATGAGCGACTGAAAAGTATAGATTCATCAATTTAATTTTATAATTTAATCACATTTTATCACATAAACTACAAACCATTCAAAATAATATTGGAAAACAATGATTGTAAAATTTTACTGGCAATAATTAAATACTTAATAATCATTACACAATAAATCACAAATTAATCTATAATATAAAAAAGCTCTCTTGCTATTTTCTCCAAATGAACTTTCCAAAAACTTACTTTATTGCAGTACCTAATACAGGTTTTTCCCGACTTTGCGAATTAAATAATTCGTTTTCAGCAGCGGAAAGTTACAGTATTTGCAATATAAATGTGAACTATAAGAATATTATTTGTGTGTTTTATGCATTTCTATACAGGATAATTGATTGAGACCGGTACTTAAAAATATGTGAAGAATGAAAAAGGGTATAAATCTGAAATTTTGGTTATGACCATAATGGCAAGTGATCTGTTCTAAATTGCAAAACAATTGATTCTATTCATTGCAATTTCTGTCTGGTCATTACAGTCAAATGAGAATACCTCTCACTGAACACCGGCAAATTCATTCAATAATCTTGTGACTTTCTTCATGAATATAAAACAAGTTCAAAATATTCGTGTTTGAATACTCTTGATTTTCCATTTTCATAGATACTTGCGACAAACGCAATAAAAGTGGTTTACAGTTATTAATATTGGCATTTGTTGTCATTTCCAAGGTTTACTATTTAAAAATGTTTCAATTTCTCTTAACTTTTATCAAAAACTCTTAATAACTCGAAAACTGTTGCAGATAGGTATAGGAATACAGATTGATGCAGAATATAATTTTGCATTAGAAAATGAAAAAAAAGTTTGGGCATTGTATTCGAAAAAAACGAGTTTAAGTGGTCTGAAGTTGTATTAAAAGAAAATTAAATTTCGGACACCCTGTAAGTAATGCATCGATTGCTCCATGGTCTCTTTTAGGCATGGTCTAAATTTAAGCGTTTTTTCTTCAAAAATGGCGGCGTTAGATAATATTAAGCATCACGATGAAAATCAAACATTTTTCAAAAAAGTCCAAAAACCTAAAAAACGACTGCACTTAGGTATAGGGAATGCTAATAAAAGACCCTCTAAAATAACGTTTTAAATCCAAATACGCAATAAAAAAAAAGACCATTGTATTTGAAATAAGAAAGTAGACGTCAACTTCCGGTATTTCCGGAAGTGTCGCCATCTTGAAAATATTTTCAATAAACAGATCAGATGCCATTATGGCCGTAACCAAAATTTCAGATTCATACCTTTTTTCATATATGAAATATTTGTAAGTACCGGTCTTAATCAATCACCCTGTATGTTCATAAAAAGTATCCGTATATCGTATATTAGAGGGCTATTAATTCATCCTCATTATTATAAAAATAAAGTTCGCTTTTAAAACCAAATAGAGTTAACTTGACTGTTATTATGTGTACCTACGTTTTCGTCAAAATATTTACTTCTATTTCAGAGGACCTTTGTATTCCAAATCCTTGTGGAAACAACGCTAACTGCGATCCAGGATACGACAAAACAAACAAGGAACGTCCTGTTTGCACATGTCCTGCAGGATACACTGGCGATCCCTTAAGAAACTGTATCCGTGGTGAATGTGTTAATGATGGAGAATGCCCAGACAGCCAGTCTTGCGTTGATTACAGGTAAGCAAACACAGTGGCGGATCCAGGGAGGACAAATGGGGTAATTAACCCCCTCCCCCTAAGACTAAGATATTTTAAAAAATTAAGTTTTACAAATATTTTATTTCCTGCATTCCCGCCTTAGTTTGTAACAAAGTCTAGTGAAGATATAAATGAATTTATAAATTCAATGGTCACTTATTTAAGTAAAGTATATGAAAACGACGGTCTAATAAAATTAAAGCTTAAATCTGTAATCGATTTTTGGACTGGAATGGCAAAAGAAATTTCAGTTGAACGAAAATGTACCCGCCAGTGCTTTTGAAACATATAAAAAATGTAACGCCGAAATATACCCCACTTTAAAAATCATTTTGCAAATTTTATGCACTCTTCCTGTTAGCGTTGCCTCGGAAGAAAGGAGTTTTTCGGCTTTAAAAAGGTTAAAAGAGTGGTTACAATCAGCTCCGTGAAGTTGGCTCCGCGATATTAAGCACAAAATCTAAAATTTATCCCAAGATTTAGTGCTTATTTAGTGCTTTTTTGTGCTTTAAGAATTAACTTTATAACTGCAATAGTTTACGAAATATTTTAAAAATTGTTTTTGGACGCCAACTTCACGCTGGCTCCGCGACTTTGTCTGATTGTATCCACTTTGCTATAGGATTTAGTGCTTATTTAGTGCTTTTTTGTGCTTCAAGAATGAACTTTATAACTACTTTGGTTTAGGAGATATTTCAAAAATCGTATTTTGGTGCCAACTTCACGCTGGCTCCGCGACTTTGTCTGATCATATTCAATTTGCTAGAGATTTAGTGCTTTTTTGTGCTTCAAGAATAAACTTGATACTTTGGTTTAGGAGATATTTCAAAAATCGTATTTTGGTGCCAACTTCACATGGCCTTTGAGCAGCGAACACATCCATAATTTGTCTTCCCCATTTTTGATGACGGAAAAAATGCTACACAATTTTTTTTTAGGAAGTTTATTATCTGGTACATTGTTGCCCATATCCTCCATAGAATGAGAGGAATGTATTCCCAAAATTATATTAATAATATTTATATCCAGTCAAAAGAACCTTAATTCGAAACAACTGGTCTGTTAGACCTGCAATATCTTTTACTACGAGACAAACAAAAAAATCAAAGTTATGCT
The DNA here is from genome assembly GCA_947652605.1 of Elmis aenea. NCBI lineage: Eukaryota > Metazoa > Arthropoda > Insecta > Coleoptera > Elmidae > Elmis > Elmis aenea. Next base: position 13,168,851 of record OX393583.1, on the reverse strand, counting down.
GGTAGGAATATACCTATTATTGGCTATTCAGAATGTACTTGTACTGACGCATGCGTAGAGCGTACACTGTTGCCGCAATCTGCAGATATTCCGCAGCTTTGGTCTGTTGGACCAATGTTTCGGGTTAAGGGTAAATATTAACAGGTTAGAAAAATGGGCACCCTGTATACATATAAAAATTTAGCTATAACAATTTTATAGTAAGCAAAAACTAGCCATTTTTTGCATTCGATAGCCGACATATTTAACTTTAAATTTTTTAAAGTTTGGTTTTTTCGTTATATAACGCAAGCCATGGAATTTTTTAACAGAACAAGATCTTGTTTAAAATACACTCCTAAATAGCTAACTTTTGTCCCATTTAACCAACCTTGTATTTTAATTATTTACGGAGATAACAATAGCAATAGTGCCGCATCAAAAACTGAAAGTATTTATAATTTTTGAGCTGTCATTTCTTGTCTCTAATATTATTTTAATATTTTAGGTGTCAAAACCCTTGCATTGGTCAATGTGGAACCAACGCGATGTGCAATGCTCGTCGCCATATTGCAGTCTGCACATGCTTGCCTGGATACAACGGAGATGCCCTTTCACATTGCTACGCTGTCCAATCTCAGAGCGCACCAAGAGCAAGATGCCTGTTTTGCTAAGAACTGTACATAATTAAAAAAACCATCTTCAATATATAAAATCGACAAAACATTCAAAAAACAAGTCTGAATTACACCGCAACAAAAAAAAAACAGTTGCAAGCCACATTAGAGCTTCGATTAACCGATCTAACCCGCACTCGCGTTCAAGCGGATTATCGAAACTGTAGGCAATAATAATACACATTAACTTAAATACAAAACTATCAAGCTAGATATATTTTCAAGCACTGTTAACTGCCATGTAGGACGTACAAGGATTAAGACTTTACAGTAATGCGGATAATTAGACATTCGGATAATCGAAGCTTTACTGTGATGTATCGTCGTGGTTAAGGGATGGGTCTACTCGATTTACAGAAAATTTAATCATTGTTCATTTTTGAAAAATAAAATTTAATAACAGTAGTTTTAAGGATGTATGGTATGGATACGAACTTTTCAATAAATTTGTTTTCTAACTAAATCCACTGTTATTTTTGATCAACCCAGCTAATCATTAGTAAAGGAAATCGATAAAAATTATCGGAGCCGGAGATGTGAAACGGGTCCGGCAATTTTTTCTTACAGTCATCTGCTGTCATGTGAAACTCCACACCAATTCCTCCCAAGCATCATTCTTTTTTATTTTATTATAATATCTAGGATGTCTTGGATCCCACAAAACTTTTTTGCTTCGATACACTTATAAAATTAAGAGTAATTTCTTCTGTCCATTCCATTGCAAGTCTTGGTGCACATACAGGGTTGCGCAAAAGTATGGAAACAGACAAATATCTAGAACACTATTACAGATATAACAATGAAATTTTGTATCTGAGCGTTATGGTATTTTTCAGATTCGATGAAAATATTAAGGTTGCAATACGACTTCCGGTTCAACCGGAAATGGACTCTAACTTTGAAATTTTAAATGGAACATCCTGTATATTTTTACATTTTTGGATTCCTCATAATATTTGCTTTAAAAAATGTATAAGGTTATACGAGTCAAGTTAACCGTTTTCGTAAAATTTACATTTTCATGAAAATTTTGAGCGATGCAGCACTTTCAATTTTTTTTCAACATTTAAGTTATTTAAAAAGGCAGTCGAAATTTATTTGAAAATTAGATTAACAATTGATTAATTAACCATTTGCGCTAGCTACATTTTTAAAATATTATACAGGGTGTTTTTTACGCTTGGACAAACTCAATTTTCTTAAATACAACACCCTATTTGTTTTTAGGTAAATAGTCTTGTAGAAAATGGGATTGTCTTTGAAAAACAATAACCTAGTTTTATATCTAAAAGTTATATTTTACGAGATATAGCGATTTTATTATAAATTATTAGGGCAACGTAATTTTCCGAGTAGGCTATGCAGGTAGACAGCGGTGATTTTGAAACAATTGAAAAATAAAAACAAGAAAGTTGTAATATTATCTTTTCCTTTCGAATTTTCGGCATTTTTTATAATGTAGATGTGATTTTACCAATCTTAAGTGTATATCGAGGTTTCTTATCAGGGCCACAATATTTTGCATACAGGGTGCACCACGACCCTGAGATTCTTCGATAGCTCCTTTATTAATGAAAATAACAAAAAATATTTAATACAAATATTGTGCGTGTAGAGATACGATGTTTTTTTGCATGTCTGTACCCACCTTAATCGCGGCATTCGCAGCTGCATCAACCTGTATGTTATAGGCCGTTTACACACACGGTTTTGCACATGGTTTTGCTGCTTTGGTTTTGCATATGTGCAAAACCGTGTGTGTAAACGCTAAAACTAAGCGATTTTATTGACCTTGGTTTTGCACAAGTGAATCTAGCAGAGCTAGATTCATGCACGCGTTCACACACACGGTTTTATTCATGTGCAAAACCATGTGCAAAACCGTGTGTGTAAACGGCCTCTTAGGAACGACACGAAAGCAAATCACATCCGTTTAACAACTGATAAGCGTATTCAAAAAAAAATTTCAATAAAACATGCATCAACAAAAATCCATTTTATTATTTGCAACAGGTACAAAACATTAGTTCTCTGCTACCATCATGGCATATACATTTTACAATGAAACTTAATATAATTCGTATACACAATAATACAAAAAAAAAAAAACGTTACATGGTTTTAGTGGGAAATGATTACATAATTTAACATACTTTCATAATTTGGCTACATACACAAACACAAAAAAGACTTTAATGGCTAGAAAACGTCAAATTTTCAGTCGAAAAATCCGAAACAACAAACCGTTAACACTTTCAGAAGCGATATAACACAATAAAAATAAATTATGTATAAAGGTATGTGTAAAACACATTGTAAATAATAAAAATAAACATTTCTTAAACATAGTTATAACAAATAAAATGTCACCTTGCGCTCAGGTACTTGTAAAATTGTATAAAACCTATACAAAGACAAACTCATGAGCGACAAGTCATTAAAAACAGTAACAAACCATCTAAACTCTACAATAAATTAAAAACAGTCTTCATCTTAAAACAGCAAACTTGTACAAACTCGTACATCGTATAAACCTGCCCGAATAGCCTCCAAAAAAAGGTCGCAACTAATACAAGAATTTTCGTTTGTTTACGAAACAAAACACGTTTTACTAATTGAAACAAAACAGTATCTCAAAACAAGTGAGCAACAAAACAATGAACAAAAAAATTAAACAAAATCCGACTCACGGGCAGGTTTTTACAAGGTTATCTTTTAAAAATTGCACAATTAGAAAAATACTGAATGTTGGTACATAGTGTCCCCAGCACCCATACCTAAGAAACGATTAGTGTTAAAATTTGCAGGGCGATTTCTACGCAAAGGCACTTGTCCTCTTGGCATAGGAATATCTCTAAAAGGCATTGCACAACCTCTAAATACGGTAAAACCTGATAAAAGGGAAAATTTTGTAATAGTTTAAATACTATCATCAAGTGGATGAAAATACGATAGCAATCGATTAAGTTCAAAAGTGAAAATACAATTTGGCACATTAAACAGACAAATACAAGTTTTCAAAATTAAATTCTGTATACAGTGCGTTCTATATTTCCATAAATACACTGTGAAAAAAAATTATAAATCAATAACTTAAAGCAGAGGTCGGCAACCTTTTCAATACCGAGGGAATTATTTCATACCAAAAAAAAATCATAATACTTTCTTTCTTCATACTACGTATGGCGAAAGTAACATACGGGTCAAAAAAATTATTTTGCCACATCTGTTCCTGTCAACTTTTTTTTTGTTGGTAATGTTTTTAGGTGTCACGTGCTTTTGTTTTACATATTCCGTGAAATCAAAAATTATCTTTGTCAAAGGTGCTCATGGATTTTAAAATAATTGTCGAAGTATCGTGCATTTATGTCGATCATTTTTTGATTGTCAAAATTTGTAAAAAAGGTCTGGGGAATACCTATCTATTGAAAAGCAGTTTTTGAATCATTTTAATTCTGGTTTTCACCACAGAGTTCGATCTGTGCAGGCTTAAGGGGCGTTCTCACGATTCGATTTTAGTCAACTTTAGTTGATCAAGTAAAATCGAATGAAAATTACCGTGAGAACCTACATTTCAATTTTTGTTGATCAACTTTAGTTGATCAACAAAAAGTTTGAACCGTTCAAACTTTATCGTTCAACTTGCGCGTCATCGCCGTTCTTCCATCGAGTTGAAACCTATTTAACCCTGTGAACTATAGGTAGTCGACTTGATTGACTAACAATATACGGGTGTTTAGTGTGTGGTGCACCGTTTTATTATTTAAATGAAGTGGTCTGAAAAAATTATGATGCAATTCTTAGAACTGTATCAAAAGTACGACTGTTTGTGGAATCACAAATTAGAAACTTATAAAAATAAGGATGCCCGTGATAATTTGTGACAAGTTCTACACCTTTTTTACAACAAAATGACGTAATAATATACAGGGTGTTCCATTTGAAAATATTAAGTTATTGATGTTTGAAAATTGGGAAGTTGACACATCTATAAGAAACACCCTGTATAATATAAATTAATTTTGATGTATTTAGACTATGACTACACCTTTTGACTTTGTATGTGCAAAATATCATTTGCCAATTATTATTCATAACGTTGTGCTCTTGACAAGTATTGTACAGGGTGGTCCAAATTCGATGGGATTGCATGGGTATCTCCCTTAATAGGCAAGATAGAGAAACGGTTAAATTACCAAAAATGGGCAGTTTTTTGGGACATACTCAGAACCGTTTTCAAAAATATTCTGTCATATCCGGTTTTTGAGATATTAGAGAAAAACTGTTTTTTTGTGATATTAATAATGTGTCATATCTCCGTTATTGTTGTAAATATCAAAAAAGTTTATTAACAATATTTTTAGATATTTTTATATTGTTTGATTACATTAAAAAAAAAAAATTGCGCTCGCCGTTAAAAAGTTATGACACAAACATACCTTTTTTTAAATGGAAGCTATAGTTGGCTATGGCCTATTTAAATTCCTTATTTTTTTCTCATTCCAAATATATAAGGGTTAATGTATTTATTTTCAATAATACGCAAGTTACAAAGGTTTTTTAAAGATGAAAAACAAAAAGTAGGCTGTGGAAACAAAAAAAAAAACAAGAAAAACAGAAAATTATAGAATATATTTGACAACTGTTCTGAGTTCATCTCAAGAAAGTGCTCATTTTTGATAATTTAACCGTTTCTCTATCTTGCCTATTAAGCAGATACCCATGCAATCCCATCGAATTTGGACCACCCTGTACCCTGTTTTTCTGGAAATTCAAAGATTTTTTGAGATAAATTGGCAACGTCGCAAAAAAATAAAGAAAACAAAATACTGTCATATGGAGATTTTCTTGCTGAATTCGATTATGCAAAAATATACTGGGTGTTCAATTTAAAAAAAATACCTTTAGTGACGCCCCACTTTTATGAAACACCCTGTATACTTGAAACTAATTTTAAAACATGCACGTCTAGAAATACTATAAGTTTCAATAAAAACTTTTTTTTATTAAGTTGACATTAAGGGCAATAATGGACTTTATCGCACTAATGGCGCACCCTGTATATAAACCCTTTTTGCCATATTTTATTAACATTCCTCTAAGTTCTTCGCTGAGAAATTCGCAAATTGTTGCTGTACCCGCACGGATAACTGCATTTGACGCCATTTTTAATCGTACTGTTCATTCGATTTACGTTGAAACGTGTGAACAAAAATTCCAGTCGATTTTACTTGATCAACTAAAGTTGAACGACTAAAATAGAATCGTGAGAACGCCCGTTTTTAGTATAAGTGTGACAAGTTTGGTGCATTCAGTGGGTTGTGGGCCACTGTTACGGTAAGGTGTTTTTTTAAGTGTCCTAGATAATGGATCGCAAACAACGCATTAACATGAAATTTTGTTTCAAACTGCAAAAAAGTGCCAAAGAAACACATGAAATGTTACAATTAGTGTATGGTTCAAACAATTTCGTAATGGATGCGGATCGGTTGAAGACGAGGAGCGATCCGGACACTCTTCAACATCAAAAACTGAGGAGAATGTTGAACGAGTGATAGAAATAATTCGATCAAATAGGCGATTGACAACTGGGGAAATTTCTGAGGATCTTAACATGTCTTAAGTCTGTTTTATACATACTATTTTTTCGTTTCAGAAAATCGTATACGATTTTCTAGTACGGTGTCAATCAAAAATCAAAAATCTTGAACGAAAAATTCGTACGAAATTACTACGTGCCCTATATGCGTCCAATTTTAGCATGCGCGCATGCGCATTCTACTGTTACTGTATCTGACCGCATGTAATTTGTGGGTTAGGTTAACTGAAACAATCAAACGATGTTAAATACTACTTATTACCGTTATCCGTCACAATTTATTTTGTAGGAATAAATATGTAGAATGGAACAAGCGTTGAATATACGTTTTAAATTTGAAAATGATTCGCTTTCTGTTCTGTGTTCAAATTGAACATTTGACATGGTTACTCAAGGTGCCAACAAAATATGATAAAAGTTATTAAAAAGTAACCAAAATATATTGGAGTTTTCGTACCAAAAAATAGTACAATGTAAATGGTTCATATTTTCCATGCTAAATTCTTGAACGAAATTTTTGTATTAAAAATCGTATACGATTTTCTTAAACGAAAAAATAGTATAGTATAAAACAGACTTTATGGTTCCGTTCAAAACATTTTAACAACAGATTTAAACATGAGGCAAGTGAGCGCTAAATTTGTTCCAAGCGTTTTGATAGTCGAACAAAAAAACTCCGATTATCAATTTCGTTGAAGTTGCGCGATCGTGCCGCTTCAGATTCCTGTTTTTTTTAGAAACATCATCAAGAGAGAGAAGAATGTTGGGTCTATGGGTATGATCCTGAAACCAAGTGCAGAGCTCTCAAAGACAATCTCCCTTTTCTTCCCGTCCGAAGAAATCACGCCGATCAAGATCCAACATCAAGGTTGATTGTGTTTTTCGACCTTTATGTAATTGTGCGAGATGAATTTATAGCCAGGACTAATTCTGTGAACGCAGAATATTATAAAGGCTTACTAGAGCGTTAAAAAAACGATGGGCGTAGAAAACGACCCGTGAATGGGCAAACGGTTTCATCCTCCATCATAACGCTCCGTGTCACACATCGCTTTTGGTACAGCACTTTCTGTCAAATAAAAACATTACTGTGTGTCCTCATCCGCCTTGTTCGCCGGATCTGGCACAGTGCGACTTCTGGTTTTTCCCCAAAGTCAAAATGACCCTAAAAGGGAAACGTTTTGAACCTATTGAGGACATCAAGGCAGTCTCGACTGCTCTCACAAAAGACGACTTCCAGAAATGTTATGTTATAAGTGTGTTCGAAGCAAGGGGGACTGATAGTGATGCAACTGTTACTATAACAAATTTTTGTTAATTGGAACTTGTAACTTTCGCCGTATTTTTTGACCACGTCCAGTCATCGTTTGTTTGAAAGATTTTTGGGAGCATTTCACAGACTTAGCAGGTGTACCAACAGATATTATACACGTCTTACAAATTATGTTGGTGTGACCACCTTTCACCAAGACAATTTTTGATATCACAGTACAAATACATACAGACTAATAAGAATCTACCAAATGCGTGGGTAACTTTGTTAGTACAAAAGATAAGAGCTGGGCAGAATTACATGAGAAATTGAAAGCCACCTAGAAAATGAACTTTCCAAACTGAAACACAATATTTTAAACTCAATTGTTTTTTGCTACGACCAATAAAATCGTTGCTTTTACGATAACTTTATGTAAATTATAATAGGTATACCAATAATTTAAACGCATGGTTGCATTAAAAATACTGTCGCCGAAGAAAAAAAATCATTTTAACGTTATTATATCGAAAATTTCTTGCGATTTACAAAAATTAAAGGTTTATTCAGGTTTCCTATTAAAATAACGAAGTTATAGGGGTGCGACAGTCAAACTGAATCACCCGGTATAGTAACTTTCATTCTATAAATTTTACGACTGGTTGGAGGTTGCAGACCCCTGGGTTAGAAAAAATTAACTGAAATTGACAAAGTAATAAAAATAAAATGAACAATTGTTTGAGAATAATTTTAAAAAAATACTAAAATAGCGACAGTCTCATCTTTTAGAAGCAACATTTTGAACATTTCTTTCATGAAAACTTAACTTTTAAAATAAGTTTTCGTCAGTCTATTCTCATCTTTTCCCTTTTGAAAGTTTTATTCTTAGATTATCAATAAACGATTAGTAACAGCAAACAATGTTATAAAGCCTTTACACCCCCCAACATTTCACTAAATCTGCATGCACATCTCACAATGTCTATACAAAGTATGATTTCAATTGTTTTAAATTTTTTTAATCTTTACAATAATCTAACAAGTTAAAGCTTTAACATGATTTTTTTTAAATAACGATATGCGTATCGATAAATAGCTTACATATTAGGTTTGATAATAATTTATTTTACAATCAGTTATTAACTCAATTCGTCTAAATTTGCTTTATTTTATACCAAATTTCAAAAATTTTTAAAGTGAAAGAATAGTTATTTATGTATCAAGGCCAAAAAGTGTAACTTTTACGGCCGCGTCTGGTTTGCTGGCCGAGACGTAGTCGAGGCCAGCAAACAGGCAAGGCCGAAAAAGTACGTTTTGGCCGAGGTGCATATTACATTTTTTGTGCGATAGAATTAAAAACAATTTAAATTTGTAGTAATTTTCAAAATTATAGGTTAGAAACTACGTGACATTTTGTCACTGACAGATGACGGCGTATGTACTGCATTACCGGCTCTCTCCTTAGCAACAGCCGTAAAAGTTACTTTTCAGGCCGTTGCTAAGGGTAACGGCCTGAAAAGTAACTTTTACGGCCGTTGCTAAGGATAGGGCCGGTAATGCAGTACTTTACGGTTGCTAACGCGTCCGTCAAACAGCTGTTTTTAGTACGATCGCACAAAAAAAAATATATAGGAAAACTGATGACACAAAATATTGTCAGATATAGTGACTAGAAAAAAAAAAACAACAACAAAATTTAACAAGTGGGTACTTGCCTATTTAGGTTGACAGAGACTGTTTTAGGAAATAACACAAAAAATTAAATATGTTGTCAGGGAGAATCACGTTATGCAGGCCAATACGGAGACGTCACTCAAATATAATAATTCCATTATAACTTAAAAGTTACGTACAATAAGCTCAATAATTAATAAAATTGAAGCTTTTTGAAAATTCAGAGTTAACTTGATAGACGCAAAATATGAAAAAAACGAAAAAGTAATCTATTTACGTAAATACTTGTATAATTATGATGCCCATAAAAAAATTAAAATTTGACTGTTATATCTTTGTAAGTGTGCTATAAATAAACTGATACCACCAGATCCTGATTCTGATTTTAATTTTTAAATTTGGAAAACACATACAGGGTATACTAAATTTTCCGTCTAACGTAGCTAAATAGTTTTTTAACAGACATTTTTGTACAAAACAAGTAGAATTCCTATTTAACAAATAAAAATTTCCCAACATATCACGTTTTTCTTCTGTACGAATTTATTACGATGACAAGTAATAGGCTTTCAAAATTTTTAGATTGTTGCTTGGTTGTCATGGTAACGACATAAACTACAACGACCGGGCAGCCTGATTTGTAGTGGTTGTTGTTTACAGATTTGACAATTAACGTGAAACAAAATACCATTGCTGATGAATTAAGAAATAAAAAATTATTTGATTAAGCAAATGGCAAAAATACGTGAATATGAAAAAATATTGAAGGTTGTCATAAAACAAAAACGAATCGATCTAAAAATAATTAGTGATCGCCATCCGATTCGGCTGAAAAATTGACTTCGGCAATGTATTAACACATTTAAGATATTTTATACTCCAAAGGAGTTATCGACGATTTTCAAAAATCGTTTTTTTCTAATTTTCTCGGATATCGTTTGAGATATTTCCAATATGTCTTCAAATTATTATTGAGCACGGAATTCAGCAACTTTGCCAAGTTTAAATCTGTACTCTAGCTATTATAATAAGCGTGATCCTCATGTTTGAACTTGAATTTTAAACGCCCTAGATAAAATGAGTAACGAATTCATTTTTTGCTTTGATCAAATTAACTAACCAAGGAAGGTCACGATACGTTGTCGCTAGAATCTGATCAAGGCTGTGTTTATTGCATCAATAACATCAAAACTAAATGTTTTGCTGAGTTATACGTGCCACTGGTCATTTCCTACGGAAAAATAGGGGAATAACTGAATAATAAAAGTAATTTTTGCGTTCACGTTGGCCGTGAAACCGTCAGAGAAAAAAATTAAATTTTTTTATTTACCAATGCGCGCATCCTTTACAAGTAAAATGGTGTAAAGTTTTTGAAAAAATCTTAAACGGTTCCGGAGAAAAACGCGAAAAACGAGGCCTTTGTAAAAGCGGTTTTCCCTATGTTAAACGCAAGTCCCATAGATTTAGTTATAACCAGGGATTTGGAGCGGAGCGCGGAGCTGGAGCGCGGAGCAGTGGAGCAATGGGTTTTTGCCCGGAGCGGGAGCGGAGCCCAGAGCAAAGAATTTTGATTGCTCCACTGCTCCACTTTACTATTATAAACTACAATATTTTTTTTTAATGAATTATTCTCATGGGTATAGTATTTAATAAAATTATAAATAAACTAAATTTGATTTTTTTGAAGTAAAATTATTATAATGTAACTTTTCTGAATATTAATTTTCATTATTTTGTATTTGAATGTTGAAAAATTTTAAAGAACTGTTTTTTCTTTTTTTCACTTTTTTAACTGAAGATCAATAATTTGTTCATTTATTTAACTTCACTTGTTTCTTAGGGTCAAATATTGTAATTTTTGGTCCATTTCCACATATCTCATAAAATGTTAGCTTTGTTTTTAAAAACAAATTTTTAAATAAAAAACTTATTTTATTAATATTTGGAGCGCGGAGCGGAGCGGGAGCGGAGCTGGAGCAGGCATCTTGATGCCGGAGCGGAGCTGGAGCGGAGCAACTAAAAAATTGGGCTGCTCCAAACCCCTGGTTATAACAGATATACTACAACTTTTCAGATCATAGCGCTTATGCAGGGGTTTTGTTTTTGACGTTTTTCTCCGGAACCGTTAAAGATTTTTTTAAAAACTTTGCACCATTTTACTTGCAAAGGATGCGCATTGGTAAATAGAAAATAATCGATTTTGTCTCTGACGGTTTCATGGCCAACGCGATCGCAAAAATGACCATTTCATACCAATTTTTCAGTTTTTCCCCAATGTTTCCGAAGGAAATGGCCAGTGGCACGTATAACTCTGGAAAACAATTACTTTTGATGTCCTTGATGCAATAAACACAGCCTTAATCAAAGTCTAGCGACAAGGGAGATCTCCCATAGTGGCCCAAATTAAGTGATGCACCCTGTACATAAGCCAAATAAATAAAATACAAAAAAATTAACAAAAAAATACATAATTCCATAAACCGAAATCAATTTGAAAAAAATTACAAAGAAGGAATTATGTGTGTAGGTAAGTAACCCACCATTCAAAAATGTGTGCTAATTTGATATAAAACAGCAAACGTCTAAATAAATAATGATTACTTTATATTGAGAGATAAATACATTTTAAATGTCAGTTTGACCTTAAGAGATCAAGATTTGAACAAGCCAAATATGCAACAGACATACTTACAGTAAGGACTAAAAATGTTGCGCCGTCAGACCTTCGAAAAAAAAAACCTTCCTTTGATGATAATAACAAAACCTTTTTAAACTTTTTAGTCTCTTTCGTAACAATGGCTGCTCATATGTATATTTAGAACAATGTTTTAATAATAATTAGTAATACAGGGATTGCCATAATGAAAAGACACTGCGCCACAAGTATAAAAATGTAGTAACCATTTTATTTCAACTAGTATTTAAACACACTGCATCAAAACACTACACTCTAACATACTACTGAGAGAAAATAGAAATACCTTGTAACTCAATATTTGACAATGCATCAGACCTCCAGATTTAAATTAAATTATGCATGTTCATTAAACTTGTTTCAATTTTCACTCAAAACCGTTATTTTGCCGTTAATGCAGCTACGCTTGATAGCCGAAACGGCAAGTAGATATGGAGTGAGGGTAATGCGTGATATACGTGCTATTGGGGCTGCAATGATCTAATCCAAACAAGCTAACGGCTACAAGCTGGTTTATTATTCAGAATAGAAAAAAAATTAACAACATTTTACACCCTGGCAAGAAAAGTGACACAACTCAAAAAATGCCGAGATTGAGTTAAGATCAGGGGTTTGGAGCGGAGCACGGAGCTGGAGCACGCAGCAGTGGAGCAATGGGTTTTTGCCCGAAGCAGGAGCGGAGTCCGGAGCAAATAATTTTGATTGCTCCACTGCTCCAGTTTATTATATACAATTTAAAAAATATCTATATATTTTCCTTTTTTTCAACCTTTGAAGATCAATCATTTGTTCTTGCAAACATTTATTTAACTTCACTTGTTTGTTAGGGCCAAATATTGTAATTTTTGACCAACCTCCACATATCCGATAAAATAAAAACTTTGTTTAAAATTAAAATAGATTTTGATTAAAAAATGTTAACAATATTTGGAGCAGGGAGCGGAGCAGGAGCGGAGCTGGAGCAGGCATTTTGATACCGAAGCGGAGCTGGAACTGAGCAATAAAAAAATTGGACTGCTCCAAACCCTGGTTAAGATCAGTATCAAGTACGTATGGCTCGTCTCCAAGCGACAAAAAAAAAACATCCTCTTGTAAAGTGAAATTAATTGTGGAAATGCTACAATTCAAGAAATAAATGACAAGTTTTTGACGTTAGAGAAGTGAATAGTCAGCTTTTTCGATTTCCAGGGCATCCTATTTGCTTTAATAACGATTAGGGAAAAAAAATGTCGAATATCTCGAAAAGTACGAGTTTTGGGTATAGGACATACATAACAAAAAATTAAGCTCTCTTAAAGACGAATTCGATGACATAAGAAAATACAGGGGTTTCCATTTGAAAAAATTGAATTACGAGCTTTTGAAAATCAGGAAAGTTGCCACCTATTTATGAACACCCTGTATGCGTGATTCAAACTTTTTCGTATCGAGCTAATAGAGCAATTTTTTCTGCATGTCATTACCAAATTACAACTCTGTGCTTCGAAAAATGACTTCAGGAGAATATTTTTAACAAAGACTTGAAACCTTGAAAAATTTTGAAAATTTTTTTTTTTTTTTTAGTGACAAGGCCGTATAAAAACCTGTACTATTTTATTTATATCGATGTATAGCTAAAATGAAGGCGGTCAAGAATATTAAATAAAAAATGGGGTGTTGTATTTGAAATATAAAAGTTGCTATTGGTTCCAGAGAGGTGACTCACCCTGTATATTTCAAAATATTTTTATCGTGTTCGGAAGAAAAAACTGTATGGAATACCGTTTGAATCAACTTTCTATCTCAGACCGTTTAGCCACAATCGACCGATCCGCCACTAATGACTCACCCTGTATAGAGAGTAATCCAAATAATTGTCAAAGGATTTATCTTTGACATTCACAGGCTCTTAACCATTTCAATTCTATGTTTAATAATTTCGTTTTTTTGTTATCCTGAAAAATTGCCTTTTTTGAGGTGTGTCACTTTTATTGCCGGGGTGCGATTTGTTGAACATCGTGAGTTATGAATTGCATACTCTAATGGTGCCTGTCCACGTGAGAGTAAACTACTCTCGATAGCAGCGTCGCCAAGGATACAGCCCCTGAGAGTAACTCGCGATTGGCTGTATCCTTGGCGACGCTGCTATCGAGAGTTGTTTACTCTCACGTGGACAGGCACCATTACACTTTTTTCAGCTATACGCACCAACATGTAACTTTTTAGCTTTAAATACATCCCGTATATTTTTCACTTTTTTGATTTCAGTTCAAATTCTCTTCTCAAAATTGTATGAGGTTGTTTGTACTAAAATTCAATTGTTTAGAAAATATACACGGATGCAGAGTTCTTTAACCAAATATTTAGGGATAAAATATATTTAAAGTTTAATTAACAATATTCTTATAGTAGCTTCTGTACAGTTTTTTTTTCCGAAAAGTTAAACTTTGAAAATAATACACAGGCTGTTTATTTTGTTCTGCCCATTCAGCTACATTTTTAACACGAGTGAGCAAACTTAAAAATGGAATGCCCCATATTATTTTAATATTTTGTTGTAGACAATTTAATGCTCTTTAAAACATATTTTATGATTATGGCAAACCCTGTACATACAAAAAGTATTTACGCCAAGATATCAACAATAAAAGTCTCTTTCTTTGTTATTCACTAATTTTGTGATACATTCGCCTCCGTCTAATTAAAATTTTTAATACCAGCATATTATGTTAAGCTTAAATTGCAAATACATACAAGATGTCCCAGGGATCATTACCACCCCATCAGACCTTATACAATATTAAATGGTGGGGGGAAAAAACTGCAAACAATGGCATCAAAATATATGCGAAATTTCAAAGTATTTAAAAAGAATATTTTCAACTTTTTCAACAAAATCGGCTATTTAACGCGTTGTTTTTTTTTCAGTTATGTTCACAGTCAGACGTCGGTTTTTCGGGACCCAGGCCGAGGCCCCGCGCTCAGAGGGGCCCCCGCACATTAAAATTTCCAAGAAAATTTAATCATGGAATATACAGCGTCATTCAAAAAGTCTGCAACAAATGGGAAAAATCTTTATTTTTGATTTCTCAGAAAATTTTATTCTTCATAAAAGTTGGTGCATGACTAACACCAATTTTAAAATGAAAAAAAAAATCAATAAAAAGTCATAGGACACTAGATTTTAGCGATTTTTGACATATTCGCAAGAGTAAAGTGTCCTTATTTTAAGAGATACAAAAAAACTTTATGGGAAAAAGTTATTTAGAATCTCAAAATTGGGCTAGATTTAAATTTTGACGGTCAAATTCCAATTTTTATTTTTTAAGAAATTTTAACAAAGTCTGCAACACATGAAAAAGTTTTTTATTATCGATTTCTCATAAAATTTTATTCTTGATAACAGCTGGTGCATGGTCTAATACTAATTTTATGATAAGAAAAAGTTTAATAAAAGTCATGGGACTCTAGATTTTACCGATTTTTGAAATATTCGCAAGAATAAAGTGCCCTTATTTTAAGAGATACAAAACAATTTTATGAGAAAAAGTTATTTAGAATCTCAAAATAAGGCTCGATTTAAACTTTGACGGTCAAATTCCAATTTTTATTTTTTGAAAAATTTTAAGCTCTTTACACTTGCGAATATTTCAAAAATCGTTAAATCTAGTGTCCTATGACTTTTTTTTTATAATAAAATTAGTTTTAGACCATGCACCAACTTTTATCACGAAGAAAATTTTCTGAGAAATCAAACATAAAATTTTTTCCCATTTGTTGCAGACTTTTTGAATGTTAAAATTTCTTAAAAAATAAAAATTGTAATTTGACCGTCAAAATTTAAATCTAGCCCAATTTTGAGATTCTAAATAACTTTTTCCTATAAAATGTTTTTGTATCTCTTAAAATAAGGGCACTTTACTCCTGCGAATATTTAAAAAAAAATCGCGAAAATCTAGTGTCCTATGACATTTTATTGAACTTTTTTTCATCTAAATATTAGTTTTAGACCATGCACCAACTTTTATCAAGAATAAAATTTTCTGAGAAATCAAAAATAAAAAATGTTCCCATTTGTTGCAGACTTTTTGAAAGACGCTGTAGAATTACGATTGTTAAAATTATTTGAATTTTCGATGAAAAAAATCCTCTTCTACAAATATTTTGGCGCTCTACTAATAACTTTTTCCCGAGGCTCCGCAATTTAACAGTAGGGAGTAGGCCATTAAGATAACTAATAAGCATAAATGATAATTAGGATTTGATTTGAAATTTGTTTGTAATAAACTACTTTATTTACCTTCAAAATCATTGTCGCTGCAAACTTTCATTTAAGCACACACAGTTTATACTCTTTGATATTTCACTCGACAAATACGTAATTAAAAGCGTTGAAAATTCTTATAAGACTGGAACTATAAAAACATTAACTGTGTGATTTAATTTTAAACCACACTGAAGCAATGCGAAAAAAATGATCATGTATGCAGTGCCGGATTAAGGGGCTGGCTGACTGGGAGCCCACCCAGGTTGCCGAAACAAAAGCTTGCACTAAACTGAAGATCATTTTATTTCGTCAAGATATCATAAAACCACCAAAAAAAACTTGGGGGCACCGGGCACCACAAAATAGGTCGGCCTGGGGTGCGAAATTATCTTGGTCCGGCCCTGAACAAATATCAAAATTTTAAAGACATTTTGATTTGCAATTTTTTCCGCAATTTTACAATACATAATAAACACTGGGGTTATTACTAAAAAAATCAAAGTGGTAATGGTCTCTTGGACAATCTGTACATTTTGTAAAACTTTTTGGTCAAGTTTTACAAAAACTTCTTTAGAGCAGCCACTGTTTTACATGAAGATACACCATCAATAAAAAACCGCCAACATACATCGCTTAAACCAAACCGAAACATTTCTCTAAATAAATTAACATTCGAAAACGTTACAGTTACGCAATAACAGCACCTTAACAAAACGTAACTTCGTTTTGATCTATTCAATAATCGTAATAGGGTGTTCTTAATCTACGCTTACCTCTGTTGTTATTACACATGTACATGTGATTAACATATTCAAGGTACTGAGCTTTTTTTCGTCCATGATCTTCGGCGACACGTACGTTTAGGGGTAGAAGCGAATTGTCGAGTTGCTTGCCATCGAGACCCTCGATGGCCGCTTGCGCTTCGTTACCTTTTGAAAAACTGCAACAGAAAAATATACTTTACTAAGATGACCATATTTGTCAGTTAAAAATTCGGGACAAAGATAGAAGGCAGGGAGGATAAAAATAAATGGTACCAATAAATTAATTGTAATATAAATGTGAAAATACATATTAAACAGGGTGGTCCACGTAGAAGAGCCACTATTGGGATCTCGTAAACGGTAAGAGCTACAAAAGTTTAAATTAGACAAATTGTTCCCCTTTCTGGGACCTATTCAATGATGCTTTAATGCAGTGGTTTCCAAACTTTCTGTACCTGCGCCCCCTTTTTTTATAAAAAAATTTTGCGCCCCCCTCAATTTTCGTAACTATTTAATTTCACCCAAATAAATATTTAAAGTACTGAGTTTTTTCAAAAATATCCACCAAATACAGAAATTTTACAAGTTGTATCATAAAACAAGTTACTCCCTCTGTCCCATAATAATAGTAGCAGTTGATGAATTTAATTTGTCCCATAATAATAGTAGCAAACGAAAATAAATACAACATTTATTATCAAAAAACTAGATTAAATTAAACTATAAATTAAAAATATTACTCCTAATTTTTATTTTGAATGTTGAGATAGTTTCTGGATTTTCCTATAATTTCGTTACTGCATTTTAAACTTGTAGGTAGGATTCCTTGGCTGCGAAGCTTTGCTTTCCCTATATGCGTGAGCTTAAAATTATTGGAGCCATTGTTCTTCATTGCTTCCAGCATAACTTGTTGAAGTGACAGAAATGTATTATCCAGTATTTCGGGAGAAATATTATCAAAGGCTATGTTTACTGCTTCTATCAATTCATCAATATTACTGGGCGAGGCTTGATGTTGTAGTGACTGGACTGAGTTAAAAAAAAAAAAAACAAGTCTAACACATTAAAGTCTGGACTATTGGGTGGCTGGGATTTAATTTGTATTTTCCATCCATCACGAAATCCCTCCTCTAATAGTAACGCATCATCATCTTTAAGATGTGGTTTTGCGTTATCCTGTTGAATAAATATGGGGCAATGTCTTGATCCTCTTGGCCATTTTTTGCGAATTGTTGGCAGTATGTTTTCAAAAATCATTTTCCTTATCTCTGTACTATTAACAGATTCTATGGGCTTTGTAATAAGAGTTCATTTTGTTCGGTTCTTAGTGTTTCGTTGGGCTGGCGTTTGCATAACGAATGGCCATATGCCAGTTTTTCCATCAACAAGGCATTTTTTGTGTGGATCCCATCTGGGGCGAGCTACTGCTGACATAAATATAACCTTTGATATAAATCTCTTACTTTTGCACGTTCTATGTGGAGTTTCTTCGTCTAAAAGCACATAATAAGATCGCTTGCATTTTGTCAAGTAGAACCACTTTTCATCAATGTGAAAATAATCCTTAAAATCCATAAACTTTCCGTCAGGAAGTACTTTTGAGACAAAATTCTACGCGATCTTTCTTATTCTTTTCTGTAAGAAATGGTTTGATGGTGCTTGAAACTCGTTTTATAGATTTTCCTTTTTTCAAAATTCAGAATAATGTAGATTTGGGAACTGCAATGGCGTGAGCTGCTGATCTTATGGTGCCTCTTCTGCTAAGAGGAATGTGTCTAAGTTTTTCAAGTTTTTCTCCATAATCTTTGCATTTACGTCCACAGTTTTGTTTTTTCAAAGAATCAACATTAGCATAAGATTTACCTTGACAATTATTTTCGGAAGCACGTTTCCAAATTCTTGATATGGTCATTCTGTTGCACTTAAATTGTTTTGCAGCTAACATAATTGCACCTTTCTGCAACTTTTCGTTTTTCTTTTTAAGCATCAAGAACTGGGCAATCGCAACGCGATCTTTGCTTGAAAACTCTCTTTTTTTCATCTTACTTTTACAATGGGTTGATATTCAACGGAAATAAAACAATTGATTTCGATCAGCGGATGAAATTAGAAAAATAGTTATAATTCGTAATAATTAGGTAAACCTAAACATTGACAGATGTGTCAAAACCAGGGCATGAAACCGGTTTTTTAAACCGGTTTAAAAAAACGGTTAACCTTTAATTTTTGTCCAAAATTGTGATTTTTAACCGAAACCGAAACCGTTACTTTTAAAGGCAAAAAAACGGTAACCTTTAACCAAAATAATAAAAAACCGGTTTTTTAAACATCTCTTTTCAATAAAAATTATTTTGAAAAAATACAAAATCTGTATTAAATGTGATTAGTTTACCAAAAGTAATTACTGAATGCTTGATTGTACATATACTATAAAATTATAAATAGATAATATCTTTTTATACTTTGCATTCCAAATCTGAATAATGTTAAAAACCGGTTTTTTACGGAAAAAAACGGTTTTTCAGAAAAAACCGTTATAAAAATAAAGTTCTTGAATTCGGTTAACCGTTAACCAAAATTTTTTTCGGTTTCTAGCCCTGGTCAAAACAAATGACAAATGTCATGAAACATTGATTTAGATTGAAGGCTTCGCAATTTTGCGCTACAACATAACTTACAGCTGCATTCGCCAATAATTCCCGTTTAAATATTCACTTGCTACTATTATTATGGGACAGAGGGAGTATATTTTAGTAAAAGCTGCGCACCCCCCTTGCAATAGTCTCGCGCTCCCCTATGAGGATACGCCCCACAGATTGGAAAACACTGCTTTAATGTTTTAAAAAGTTCCAAGACACGCTAGATAATAAACCAAGATCAAAATGGGCATTTTTTTTAAATCGTTAATAACTCGGTTATACTTGATGGCACAAAAATATTTTTGAGGAAAAAGTGGTAATTTTTTTATGCACTGTAAAATTTAAAAAAAGTGTGAAACCTTATAAAACTCATGTGGTACCATATCCCAACGATTATTTAAAAGGGATTTAGTTTTGTCATTATGGTTAGTTTGCAATACATTTTTGCTTCAAAGTCGATTGTTATAAATAATAATGTAATTTATTTTAGCGATTTGCTAATTATGTTTACATTTTATTACATGTACATAAATATAAATATATAAAATTTAAAACTTTTCCTTAATTAAATCGTATTCATATTTCTTCACATAACTGCTGATTCTGGCTATCTTTTTGTTTATCTTTTGTTCAAATATTGTTTTGCTTTGGATTTCACAGGCTACTTTTAGTTAAAAAAAAAAAAATTATAAAACCTTTGTAACTTGCTTATTTTTGAAAATAAATACATCAACTCTTATACCGGGTGTAATTGAAATCAGGCTCAACCCCCCTTATTTCTTTAGTTTTAATTTTGGACAAACGAAATTTTAAACATGTGAAATGTGCAAAAAACCGGATTTTCTGAACATATGTGCACTTTTTTTTCACTTCCGGTTTCGCAGGAAATGGCCCTAACTTTGTTATTTCCAATGGAACACCCTGTATATTTTTACATTTTTGGAAAGAGGAAGCGATTTTGAATCCAACTGCACTATTTTAGTTAATTTTTATTATCTCAAATAATTTTTGGGCAAAAATTGAATGTTTCATTGTATGTGGCCATGACCTTCATAAATTTAATTTTATCATGTCTAAAAGTGACCGAAAAACGTTTTCGTTAATTTTAATTGACATTTGGGTTACTTTAATCGGATTTAAAAGTTGCGAAATTGGCTTTTTGGCAAAGTCTTTTTTTTTAATGGAACGACAGTGATCATGCGGTTATTTAAATAGAGTATTTTCTGACGAATTCAACAATACCAATAACTTGGTATTTTTATTAGGAGCAGGAATTACAATTTTAAATTATTGTTAAGTTTTGGTAACAATGTAAGATACCCTATTAATCATAGTTTACTATGCTAAATAGCAACAAAACAAATGCTTTTTTTGTGTTGACTCTTTTCACGACGATCACTAACAACTAAAACTTAATAACATTTTTAGGAACAACAAAAAAGAAATTAACACACTCAAAGTTTTATTGAACAAACAGTTTTTTTTTGTTGTATTTATAGAAATAAATCCTAATTGGAATACCAAGTTATTGGTATTTTGAATTTGTCAGAAAATGCTCTATTTAAATAACCGCACGAGCCACTATCGTTCCATTTAAAAAATTTGATTTTATCAAAAAACCAATTTCACAACCTTTAAAGTCTATTTAAGTAACCCAAAAGTCAATTAAAATTAACAAAAACTGTTTTCGGACACTTTTTGTTTTCATAAAATACAATTTATGCAGGTCACGGCACACTTATGAAAAATTTACAAAATTCTCTTTAATGGTGTCATAGCCAACTACGACCCGTATTTAAAATAAGAAAGTTGATGTTAAAATAACGAAAACAAATGAAGATGGGTAAAATTTATTAACTAATTTCAATTCTACGCAAAAAAGTGTCCCAATAATGTCGAAAAATATTTTGGGTATGATTTTAAATAAGCAAGTATAAGCAAAAATCAAAAACGTGATTTTTTTGTTTCTAATGAATAGTGCAAAAACTATACAAAAATTTCAAGATTTTTTTCAATGAAATAATTGCTATTAAATCATATATCATTCTCAACCATTTAACTAACTCTGTATCTCTTACCGTTTACGAGATCCCCATGCTGCTCACGTTAACTGGGACACCCTGTATACATATCTAAAAATAATCTTCATACATTTTTTCCATACTAAGGGAGATATAACATATAACACATTATAAGTATGACAAGAAAACAGTTTTTCTCTAATATCGCAAAAACAGGAAATGATAGAATATTTTTGAAAACAGTTCCGAATTTGTACCACAAAACTGCACATTTTTTGGCAATGTAACTGTTTCTCTACCTTGTCTATTAAGCGAGATATCCATGTAATCCCATCGAATTTGGACCACCCTGTACATCAAAATAAAATTGTTGTGCATTTAAGTGTTTAAAATATTTAAAACTGCAGATTAAATAAATATATTGGTTTTAAAAGAGATATTCTAAAATGGGCAATATTTATTATCTTGGTTGCGGGTGGTGCGTAGAGGGAGGTTGTGGGAGTTGTACTCAAGTTGTTCAGTTAGTTGTTGATGGGACGTTTGTTTCGCATTCTTTGTTAAAACCCCTTGAACGTTACATTAAATTTCTAGATTTATGCATTCGACAATGTCGCGGCGGCAGAGGCTAACCTTTTTTTATGTTCCTTCTGTAATGAAGCTGTGAGTTGAAAAATACAACATTTAGGCTGTTCTCTATCAGCTCCTCAAAAAAAAAATTTTTTTGTTACAAAAATCACACGCAAAAACCGCGCGAACCCAACTTACCCAAATCTACCTGCATAAGATTTTTGGGCCAAGAAAAAAGAAGACTTTTGGCGTCGGTGACAAAGACCAACTTAATTTTTGTCTTTTTCCAACTTATAGCTTCAACACAGAATGCACGTTAAAAAAAAATCTGCCTACGCCTCCTTGATACTGTCGCGTGCATAAAACCGGCTCTAACGCGCGATCAACTGAAGTTATCGGCTTCGCGTGTACAAAGCCTCAAATCGTACAGCACGGCACAAATGCGATAAAATCGCTCGAACCCAGTTCGTAGAACAAGGTCAGCGGTAAAAATACCTAAATACAAATCGCAGAGCCTCGGTATTAGCGCGAAAAGAAGGCCCGAACTCAGTTCGTAGAGACCAGTCAAGGAGTTAAGACATTGTTTCTCAGCATTGGTTAATGAGACGTTTTGTTGAGCATTCTTTGTTGGTGGAGCATTGTTTCGTGATCTTTGTTGGTATCATCCTCAATATCCCACATTTATGTATTAAGGCCAAAAAGTGTAACTTTTTCGGCCGCGTCTGGTTTGCCGAAAAAGTACGTTTTGGCCGAGGTGCATATTACATTTTTTGGGCGATCGAATTAAAAACAATTTAAATTTTTAGTATTTTTCAAAAATATAGGTTAGAAACTACGTGACATTCTGTCACTGACAGATGACGGCGTATGCTGTTAGCGGTGGAAACGTACTTGCATAATTCTGTACATAATTTAAATAACCTTTTTTTATGCGATTGTAATGTTTTATTCATAAATTTAAACATTGACTAATTATTAATTACATAACGTGTACCATATCATATATTTATTTATTAATACATAGTATAATTGACAGCAATAGAACAGTTAGTACAATTATACTTATACAAAACACATTGATTAACACATAACGAGTACTATGTCGTATACAATTCAGTATTCAGTATCAACACGAAAATATTAGGTTATAAACTACCTGACAGTTAACAACCTAAAGACTTCTACGTCACTACTAGGGTTGCCACCCGTACTTTAAAAGTATTTTACGTTATTTTACTTAAACGTACTCTATACTTTCGAATAATAATAAAGTATGCAAAAATACTTTATTTGATGTTATAGGTCCAACCTATAAACATATTTTGGCCTTTGTAGAGTGTCGCAAGCGGTGAACATATTTGTCAGCGAATTTCAAATTTCGTATTTGTGAAAACCGTGATGTTATTGAAATTTACCTACTTTTCACAAGTAACATATTACATATTTTCAACAAAACCATCAAATGTATTGAAGGAAACTGACGCACAGAAAGACAGACATGTTTGTTGGTTTTAATACTAGACAAAAATTAATAGAGATTGATCAATCATCACCTGATTTATTTCAAAAAATTAACAGAAACTTTTTGCTGTTTATTGATAAATCTTTGTTACCTGGAAAATGGTTTGATTACAGTCAAACTAATTGGTTATATTTACTGAGCAATATAAACTTAAAGACCCCCTTGATTTTGAGAATTGTGTCAAGATTATTAAAAGCATAAACTTGCAAAAATATGGATGAATTATATTCTGAAATAATAGTTTTAAAGGAATTACACTCAAAAATTATTCATTATGAAGATTTTATTCAGAAATCAACAGGACAAAAAATGCAATACATTTTTCAAAATTCAGCTGATAACTTTGTTAATATGTTAAAAGTAATTTCTTACCTTTTATCTGTTTCTGCCACTTCAGCATTTGCTGAGAGAATTTTTTCGGTCATGAATGTGAAGTGGCAGGAAGAGAGAAACAAGGCCTCCCTTAATTTAATTTAGAACTAATTATTTATTTATTTTAATTTAAACATTGATTGTAATAATTCTGCTATTGAATTATTTTAATATGATAAAAAGTTGTTATGTAATGCAGAAAGTAATAAAAAATATGATTGGAAAAAATAAAAATTAATAAGATTAAAATGTACCTACTCTTTTTTTTAAAGGTACTTTTTTAAATCCTGTATTAAAGGCAAATATTCGTTATTTTCTTGTAAAAAAGGTGGCAACCCTAGTCACTACCCTTAGCGGGGAAGCCATAATCTCAGAGAACTTATATTCAGACACGCACATGCGCTTTCCGTTCTGCTTAATGCAAATGATCTTTTTCGTACGCTGTAGAGGCCAAAAAAAAGAGGACAGCGTATGAAAAAGATCGGCCGAAAAAGACTTTTTCCGCCGTTGCTAAGGATAGGGCCGGTAATGCAGTACTTTATGGTTGCTAACGCGTCCGTCAAACAGCTGTTTCTAGTACGATCGCACAAAAAATAAGTTTTAAAAGTTAAAAAATAAACTTTTTAATTAGAATAAGTAACTTAAAAAATTCGGGCACGTGAAAGTCATCAGGATTCACACGGGCAGATAGAATTTAAAAGTATTCATTTACATACTATCAATTCATAAATAATGCGAAAAATTTCGACAGTTCCTTACCGAAAATTAAAGGGAGCCCTTAGTATACATTTTTACCTAAAACGTCTTGTTTCGGAGTTACCTACACCCCCACAAAGGAGAACAGTAAAATTCAGTTTTCATTTTATTTCTTAAATTTGGAGAAATGTAGGAAAATAACATTTAGTACTTATTAAAAGGTTTCCCATTATAATATTTTTAATTATCACCCACCTTCACAGGGGGCTGAAAAGTGCGACCCCTATTTTTTTTTATTAGTTTTGGAGTGTGGAATTTTGCAATTTAAAAATTTTCTATTGAAAGCTTAATATATTTAGAAACTTTTTTAATTCTTTAATTTTTCCCACAAAACTTACAGATTTTGGGTTAGTTTGAAATGTCCTTAGGTAAGCCTTTAATAAAAATTAAACACATTTAAACTTACCGGACAAATGCAACACCTCGCGGCATTCCCGTTATTTTATCTTTCAAAATATTTCTTTGGACGATTTCACCGAATGCACCAAATAAATCATCTACATCAGACTCTGTAAACTGTCTTGGAAGATTTGTGATATATAAGTTGGAATCTTTCATGTCATGACCTGGAGGTCTCGAGTAGGACACTTTTAATCGTTTGTTACTGTAAAAAAAAAACACGTCAAAACCTGTCACATTTTACAAAGAAATTAAAATACTAACCGATAAGTTAATCCGTTTACAGTTTCGATCGCTTGCGCTGCATCTTCTGCATTCGTATACTGCACAAAACCGAATCCAAAACTGTAACCGGTTTTGTGATCCCTCATGATTCTAATATTCTCTATTGGACCAATTTGGGTAAATATTGACGCTAACTCTTCCTCTGTCGCAAATTGTGGAATATAATTAACAATTAATTTCTTCTTGTCAAGTACATTTTCACTGCTATCTCCTGCACCATCTTGCTCGTTAACTTTCCGCATTTGTTGAAATTTCATTTGTGGCTCTCGTTGCTGCATGGCATAACGATTCTACAAAGAACATAAAAGCAGTCAGTTCAATTACTGTCAACCAATCTTACTTTAACTTACCGAGAATGGGACGAATCCTTGACTTTTGAACATCTACAAGGGTGTAAATAAATTTCGTATAAGACGAGGTGCCCAATAAGCAATTAACATTGTAGCAAACCAGATGATTTCCAGTGTATCATAAGAGTCACCCAAAGAATAGTCCGTGGACGAAGATTCCATGAAAATAATCGAAAAAAAAGGAAAACTTTAACAAGCTGTCAAATATTTTTGATATATAGTTAAAAATTAAGTTGGGAAAGAGTTAGGTTAGAATCACTAATGGCGTTTCGGTAAAACTAATTATATTGATTAAAAATATGATAGTTGCAATGAAATAATTACAATTTATGTAAACTTCACTCACCTTGCTTTAGTTCCTTATATATAAAACAAAACTTCTAATAAACAACAGAAAAGCGTTGTAACCACACTTGATCAACTCAACATCAAAACCATCAATTAACCAGTTGTAACTAAATAGCCACTGACGGTAAGATTCATATGAACTAAAATACCACAATCTTAAATGATTTAAAATATTGTCATTATACCAAATCAAACAAATTAACAGGTTGAACTAAACCAAAATCACTAAAAGTTTGGTTAAAGTCAATAATGACGCATCCATGCAAGATGGTAGAAATCCTAAATAAATAATAAAATCATTCACAAATGCATTTACCTGTTACTTTAAATTAGAAACCTATTAAACTTTCTAGTTTTTTTCATTGCAGTTATGATTAACTGTGAGACTGTGACTGTTGCTGTATGTCTATAAGCTTAAACAGATTTTTCTAATTAAATTTCTGTTCGGTGTATTCCAACCAATACAAATTATTCAGTGTTATTGGCAAATATTTAAAAGAAACTTTTAAGTAAAAATTGTTTGTGGTCATTTTAAATAATTTTAATGCATCTTAGCACCTTATTTTGGAATCTTTGTAGTATCTCGCTCGATATTGAAGGTGCTGGCGATAAGGCGATATCCCACAGTTGGATGCCATAAGTATAAGTCCATATGAGTTTGACAATGAACTTATAGAAAAGAAGCTTGTTTTCCACATATGTAACTGAGATGTTCTGCCAATAAGCCAATAGATTTTACTTAATTTTATCCCAAGCTGTTTCATTTTGGTAAAAATGTGCTTGCGCCATGTTAGCCACCTATCGAGCGAGACGTATTCCCAAATATTTTACGCCACTCATCATCGGCCTTTGGTAAGTATGATACTATTTTTCAATGGAACTGATGGGCAAATGTCTCTTCTCAGAGTAAATGTAACATGCGATGATTTCAAAGTATTAACTTGTGGTTTCTATTTTTGTAGCCAACTTTCAACCATAGTATGCAGATTGTTCTGCAGTTTTGCAGATGCGTCGGCGGGGTTGGTATCTGATGGTAATATGGCTGTATGTATCACTAGCTGATTGACCCGGCGTTGCACGGGTGATTACAATTCTCTTTTATCAATCACAGACTACTCGCGCTCGGCGGACGTTCCAAGACGTTTCCGGCCGTTCCCGGCTGTTCCCGGCCGTTTTTTATACGGCGTTTAATCCGTTGGGTCCTAAATAGTAACTGTGCAAAATTTGGTCCCGATCGGTCAACGGACCTAGGATTCTATAGCGAATAAACACACAAACAAACAAGCTCTTTTATATACGTATATAGATTAGCAAATGTGGCTAGTCTACAGTTAAATATACATACATCATTTTTAAATATTTGCAACTTTAACAAGTTTTTTTGCGCACCAATACGTAACTTGGTGTTTTTAAAAGACATCATTTTTTTAAAAATTATATCTTATTTAAAATCATTTTTAGTTGCATATTGACTTCATAAAGCATTGCCAACAGGTCTCTTTAAAAAACAAACATGTTTGTAACATACTTTTTTGTTCCCTAATTTTTTTTAAATGTAGGTACTAAGATTGTTCTCTTTTTTAATATCGCCAACTTTTAATTATTTTAAAGTTGAAAGTTTATTCTGGTTTTAAAGCATACTTTTTATAACTCGGCAACTCCCCTTATTTTAAAATTATTTTTTAAAGATGATTTTAGCAACGCTCATTTAGATTTTGAGGATTCCTTAATAAATACAGATTTTCCATAATAAAATATAAGAAATAGAAGCCGAACAAAATTCTGTTTTGTAAGTAATGGCTACAATAAATTTATTAGCTAATACGTTTAGTCACAGAATATAGAAATGAAGAATAATTTCTTTAATCAAAGTAACATATATTTTGTCTAAAAAAGAAAATAGATTAAAAAGTGAAATAGATAATTTCAATTTAAATTACATGAAAAACCGTAAGGA
Organism: Elmis aenea; assembly: GCA_947652605.1. Lineage (NCBI taxonomy): Eukaryota > Metazoa > Arthropoda > Insecta > Coleoptera > Elmidae > Elmis > Elmis aenea. Next base: position 13,140,749 of record OX393583.1, on the reverse strand, counting down.
TATTTCAAGTTATGGACTTATAAACTCCATATAAAATTTTAATAGTTTTACTTAGATGATAGTAGTGATAGTGAGGGTTTCAACTTGGGCAAAAAATCAAATTTGGTCTTAAAAACGTCGTTGTGAATATATATGTATATCGATACCATTACCGTTTTAATATATCTATATCGGAAAGAAACCTTTTTTTTTAGGTCACCAGCCTTTTTTTCCAGTTTTTTAGCTCCCCGACCCTTCAAAATACCCATATAATTTCGATATCAAAAAAGGATATCTCCAACTCCAAGGAAAAGGATATTTATTAATGCTGTCAAATTTCATTCTGAATTATGAATACTTGGCCAATGTAGAAAGAATATTGAAGTTGAAAATGTCTGCTCCCCGAGGTATTTTGAGCATAGTTTATAATCATAAAAATATTTCATGTTCAGAATTTTATAACGAAGTAGAAGAAAATAGGAAACTTTTGCACCAAATTTGCAGTGTAGATGAATTAGCGAAAAAGGGGATAATAATCAGGGGCGCGCCGACACAGTGTGCAAAGTGTGCGGTGCACACAGGCGCCAGGATAGTAAAGGCGCCAAAAAAATGTCAGCTCACGGACAAAAATTAAAAAAAAAAAAAAAAAAAACATTAAGTTAAATGTGCAATATAAAAATGAATTACATTTTTATTAAATTTTATTTTATTCAGAGCCTAGTTTATAACGGTAAAATTTCCGCAATAGGTCTGTTTTCGCCAGTAGTCGGCTTACGATCGTAAACACACGATTGATGTCATCCAATCGGTTATAAGGGCGAGTATAATGCAAACCTAACCTAACTTCTTTCAGTTGTTTAGAGAAAATAGAAGTAATAGTACATTTGAATTAAGAGCTACTAAGGTAAGTTATTCATTCTTTTCTCGTGTAAATTTAGCGTAATAATTTCTTAGTTTTACTTTAATGAAAATGGAAGTGTGGTGATCGGCTCGAAGTGGGGTGTTCAAATTTCGAATTGTAGTAATAAAATTTGTTACAATTGAGTATTTTTTCTTTAATTAGATGTCCCAAGAGAAAAACAAAAATAAACTTTCCGGGTTTCAAAATTTAATAAATAAAAGAAAACGGGAAGAAGAAAGAGATAAAAATGCTTCCAAATATCAGGCAAAGTGTCTAGGTGAAAATATTGCTACATTTAAATTTATTTGTTGTGTTAGAGTTTGGTATGATATTTTAAATAAAGTGAATTTTGTCAGTAAAATTTGTCAGTCTTCATCTATGAATCTACAACTTGCTTTAAATACATTGAATAATCTAAATAAGTTTCTAAATGATTATAGGTCTGATGAAAGTTTCAAAGAAATTGTACAAAGCTCAAAATTAATTGCAGCAACATTTGACGCACAATCTGTATTTTTTTGTAGTAGACCACTGAGGCGACGTAAAAAGGCAACACAATTTGATTACGAACATGAAGATGAAAGTATAGTAGATCCTGAAATTTCATTTAAAGTAAATTTTTTTCTCTGCATAATAGATCAAGCAGCAACATATTTGCAGGAAAGATTTACGTTATTAAAAGAGCATATGAATTCATTTCAGTTTTTGTATTTGTTAAGTACTTCACAAAAAAAGAACATTTATTATCATTTTGTAAAAAGTTACAACAAAAATTAACACATCATAATAATTCAGACATTGACGGAGACGATTTATGTGAAGAAATTTTACACTATCAACCATTTATTGCTAATTTTAAAAACGATGTATATCAAATAATGCAGTTTATATATTCAAACGACTTAATCACAGTTTATCCAAACTTTACAATTGCTCTTCGGATTTTTTTGTCATTGCCGGTATCTGTAGCATCTGCGGAACGTTCTTTTTCTAAACTAAAAATTATTAAAAACTACTTGCGCTCCACAATGATGCAAGACAGACTTTCAAATCTTGCCATCATATCAATAGAGTCAGATATTTTGAATAAACTTGATATACACGATATTATTCAAAAATTTTCACTAATGAAGGCTAGAAAAGTTCAATTTATTTAATGATTTTTCTTTCTGTTATCTATTATTTGTTAATTTATGCAAAACTATAAGATGCAATTTATTTTCTTCCAAGTGATATTTGATGTTTTTGTACCCTTCTTGTTTGTTTATTGTTTTTTATATATTTTATTGTGTTCCTAGTGCTTGTGCAATATATTTATAATTTATATATTTCGTATTTCATTTGTACTCACTGATACGTTTTTATAAAGTGATTTTGTATTTTGGGCGAGAGGTAGACGCAGGCAGTGGCGCAGACCAAATTGCATAGTTTTTTTTGGCTTAACTTTTTGCAGCAAAACACCAAGTGGCGACGATTTTTTTTTTTTTTTGCGTTAACTTTTTGGTACAAAAATCTGGAAATAGGCGCCAACCAAAGTTCTGCACACAGGCGCCGGACACTGCTGGCGCGCCACTGATAATAATGAGAATAGAGATGAATAAATTAAATTAAATTATTAATTTTAAGCGGTACTTGAATTATTACAAGCGCAATTTGTGTGTTTTTAACTATTATTTGTTTCAGAAAATTGAATAATTATGAACTTTTTTTCAGTGGTCCTTTTTTTTGTTCCTAGTATTCATTCAAATTTTTATTAGTACAGTAAATAAATATCTTTCGTTGAAACAATATTCAATTTCACTTCTTCCTGTTGTAGTAGGTCGTGTGGATAGTAGTAGTTCAAACAGAACAATGTGTGTTGTTAACCAACAATTCATAAATATTATTAACTGTACTCATAGATAAGAAACAAACTGTACTGCAACTCTCATTTTTGCAAGACGTGTATTAGTGTAAAATTGTCAGAAACGATGCAATCAGTATTTAATACAGTTTTGAGTGTTAGCAGAGAACCAGCCCAAAGCGAAGAGTATATAAAAAGTAAAGAAATAAAACTGGAGCTAGGAAATAACCAATCGCAAAATAATGTAACTCAACAAGATGGTCTACAATTAGATGATTTTCAACCTTCAAATCTGTGTATTAAAACAGAATGTGAAGCGAGCGAGCAGGACTCGAAAGACAATGAATTCAAGGAACATTTTGTACCGGAATATGTATTTGTAGATACAAAACATGATCAAGAACAATGTTCTACTGGTGAAATATTGCACAAGTGTGAGGTTTGCGAGAAATGTTTTAGTAAGGACAGGGCCTTGAAGGTCCATATGAGGAGTCACAGCGATGACAGACCGTTCAGGTGCGATGCCTGCAGTAAATGTTTTCGGACTAACAGTTACTTGATTATCCATAAACGAACGCACACAGGCGAAAAGCCTTTTAAGTGCGAAGCGTGCACAAAATGTTTTGGTCACAAAGGTTTGTTGAACATTCACAGGAGAACACACACAGGAGAGAAACGGTACGAATGTGAAGTTTGTAACAAACGGTTTTATCAAAGCGGTGAACGAACCATCCACATGCGAACGCACACAGGAACAAAACCATACAAGTGTGAATTGTGCGCCAAATGTTTTGTTTCGACGTCGAACCTCAAGGTGCACATGAGGGAGCACAGTGACGAAAAACAGTACAAATGTGAAATTTGCTCAAAATGTTACAACAACGTTGGTAGTTTAAACGTGCATACGAAGAAACATGCCGAGGACAAGCCCTTCAAATGCGATGTCTGCGGTCGAAGTTTTATATATGGAAGTCTTTTGAACGTCCACATGCGAATCCATACTGGAGAAAAACCCTATAGGTGCGAAGTTTGCAGCAAATGTTTCAACGCTAGTGGTGATCTAAATGGGCACATGCGAACACATACTGGAGAAAGACCGAACAAATGCGATTTTTGTGGTAAGAGTTTTAATCGTCGCCATGAACTTAATGTCCATACGCGAACGCACACGGGGGAGAGACCGTATAAATGCGACATTTGCGAAAAATGTTTTATTAACTACAGTAATCTGAGTAGACACAGACGGACACACACGGGAGAAAAGCCCTACAAATGTGACGTTTGTGATAGATGCTTTATTAGTAAAAGTAATCTAAATCGACATGAGAATAGCCACTAAGGGTGATGATACGAGAAGTTGGATATTTCAAAATTTCAGTATGTACATAATGCTGTCATGACACCCACGATCAACATATGTCAAACAAAGTGTGTGTTAGTGTGGCATTGAAAAAAAAAGCATTTAAACCAAACCAATATGTGGAGGAAGTAAGAACCAGGGCATGAAACCGGTTAACCTTTATTTTTTCTCCAAAATTGTGATTTTTAACCGAAACCGTTATTTTTAAAGGCAAAAAAAACGGTAACCTTTAACCAAAATAATAAAAAACCGGTTTTTTGAACATCTCTTTTTAATAAAAATTATTTTGAAAAAATACAAAATCTGTATTAAATGTGATTAGTTTACCAAAAGTAATTACTGAATGCTTGATTGTACATATATTATAAAATTATAAATAGATAATATCTTTTTATACTTTGCATTCCAAATCTGAATAATGTTAAAAACCGGTTATTAAATTAACCGGTTTTTCAACAAAAACCGTTATAAAAATAAAGTTCTTGAATTCGGTTAACCGTTAACCAAAATTTTTTTCGGTTTCTAGCCCTGGTAAGAACAAAAGAAAACAAAACATATAACTTCGAAGAAGTAGGAAGGTTTTAACTTTTAAAAAGACGCATTTGTAAAAATGCTAGAAACCAAAGAATGAATTGAAGCACGGACAATACTTTATGTAAGACTCCTAAAGAAGAAAAAGTATTAAAAAACACACTAGAAGAAGAAAGAAGACAACAAATAAAAGGCTAAAAGAAAGAAAAGTTTTTAAAACTTCCATAAATAAGAGTATAGAAATTACAAAATGTTAAAAATATTAAATTGATCAGAAGATTTGGACCGTTTTAAAAATCTTAATAGAAAGAAATCGTAAAAAAAATGATGCAATTTATTTTAAAGAGAAAGTGATAATATTGTAATGTTTATATTAATTAATTTAGACTTAAGAAAATACAAACTGAACTGAATAATAATTTATTTATAATAAACTACTATAAAAACTACTGAAAAGCTATTGCGTTTATTTACTTTAGCAAAGTTACGTTGATTTTCATACTAAACGTTTTCTTCACACTCCTAATACTTATACAGGGTGCCCATTTTTCTAACCTTTTGTATGGGTAACTCCGTTAATATTAAAGATACAGAAACGTTTAAATTAGCAAATTTGTGTAGAATTTAAAGGGAAATCTGATGCCATTTTTAAATTTGACCTACGTCATCAATTTTTTAAAATATTTTGAAAAAACTGAAAAAGGTCGATTTTTTCAAACGCTACAACAAATTGTTTATCAATCGCCACCTACCACTGTTGAAGATATAAAAAACAGAATAGCAAATTTGTGTAGAATTTAAAGGGAAATCTGATGCCATTTTCAAATTTGACCTACGTCATCAATTTTTTAAAATATTTTGAAAAAACTGAAAAAGGTCGATTTTTTCAAAGCCACAACAAATTGTTTATCAATCGCCACCTACCACTGTTGAAGATATGAAAAACAGAATACACGAAGCATTCTAAACAATTAATAGTGAAAACAAGGGCTGTAGTGCAGTAAATTCGTTTAAAAAACGCATACAAAAATGTTTTCAGCAGGAAGTTTTGAACATTTATTACAGTAGTAAATAGAATATAAGCGAAAATAAACATACTATCAGGTTTTACTACCGATTGTAAACTTGTACGATATTAAAATTGCATATATGAAACCAAACTGGTGTCATTAAAAAAAAATGTAAAAGTGGGGTTTTGCGGGGCCCTATAGAAGTCGGGGCTCAGGGCGCGCGCCCATTGCGTTCGCCGTTAAATCTGCCTCTGATTGACAGTACATTCGCACTTGGGTACAACAGAAACTTTTCCAAATTAGATTTCATGTATTTTATGTTGCATTCGGTATACATATCATCTACACTTATTAGTGATTGCCTTTAACTATAGTTACAACATGTATTATCACTAAAAAAATCTATTTTCGTCATAAGACAAGTTAAAATAAAACTTATAAACAATTATTCTACACAATTGTCGGTCTCGGTATATATCAACTATTATTGTTAGAGTTTGGTCTTCTATTTCTTTTACATATCCTACTTACTGATATGTCATTACACCTAAAACATCTTTTTTAATTATACATTCAGAGCCGAGAACGTATTAAATAAAAACAGGATGATGTTAAGAAAAATACAAAATTGCTCATTTGTAAAGTAAATACCTGTGCAATTTGACTCTGGTGAAGTTGTGCGTTTATTTACAGATTCCCAATAATAAGCAAGTACCGTTGTTTTTTTAAATTTTGTTTTTACTTCAGTTTTTCTTAAAGACCCTGATATTTCTACAGTTTTCGAAAATAGCGAATTGTTTCTTTAATTTTTTCAGCTACAGTACAATGTTTTTTTTTAATGAAATAATTTAATGCATTTTTTTATACAGAATGTCCCACTGTCCCAGTAAGTACTGCCTGGTCCTATTACTTATTTACTTAAAGATATAGAGCTTTGGTGAATATTTCAAAATAGAGTGTTGCAAGTAGATACTTTTATAATATAATTTTAAATACATTCTGTTGTCATGAAAACTATCGATTTTAAACTTTTTCCAGGTTTTTGCTTCAAATGCCCCCCCTCCCCCCCCTTGGTTTTAATACGTTCTTCTTTGTAAATTATTAAAATATTCTGTTCAATGATTTCCAGAGTAGTTTTAAAATTTTGCAACAAATTTTAAAAAATATCAATTTCTCAAAAAAACAAAAATTGTAAAAACAAATCGATAAAAATTTGTTTGACAATAGATATGAGCGATTTTAGAAAATTTGCCTTTAAATTTTTTTATCACATGATATACAGGGTGGTCCTCATAGAAGGGATCTCGTAAACGGTAAGAGCTACAAAGAAGAGTGCAAGTTAGACAAATTGTTCCTCTTTCTGAGACCTATTCAGTGATCCTCTAATGTTTTAAAAAAGTTTCATGGCACGCTAGATAATAAACAAAAATCAAAATTGGCCCTTTTTTTAAATCGTTAATAACTCGGTTATACTTGATGGAAAATAACATCACTGAGTAGATCTCACAAAGGGAACAATTTGTCTAGAATAAAGCTCTTTGTAGCTCTTACCAGTTACGAGATTTCAATAGTGGCCCTTCCATGTGAACCACCCTGTATAATTGGAATTTTTGCGGCAAGCTTTGTTATAATATACGCAAACATTAGATCAAACAAAGTAGTGTTAGAAAAAATTATGAAACGACAAAAAGCAAAGCATTCGATAAACTATTAACGATTAAAATTTGTAGAGAATATAAACAAAAACAAATGAAATAGAAATAATTGGAAAGATAAGATTTAAGAAAAGAAAACCTGCAATTTCGACTTATATTTTGATTTTATTAATATTTTGCCTTTATCAATTAGGTACCTTTAAAAAATATTAATATGTAACAGTTACTTTTTGTACTGTTCGTTGTTTATTATTCTTTCCTATTAGAAATCCTGAAATACTTAAAAACTTTCTTTATATTTTCATTTAGTGTATGCTTCTCTTTAATCTTTCTATATTATTTGCATAATTCGACGACTCCTAATTTCTTTATTTTTCCTTTTTCTTGTTTATCTTTTTTTTTAGCAGGCTACCTATTTTGATTTTGCTCCATTTTTGTTAAGTTTTTTGCAAAAGCTTTCAATTGATGCATTTGAAAACTTAGTGTTATTTGAAAGAAAAAATAAACTAGAAAATAAAACTCTGAAAACAAACATCTCAAAAAATTGTTTATAAAATTCAACAACATATTTAACAAGGATTTGCAAATCGTACCAAAGCTCCACATCTTAAAATAAATAAGTTAAAGAACTGATAATTTTCAACTATGATGAAAAAAAATTAAAAGAATCGAATCCGATCTCTTAAACAGGTGAAATTGCAGAACGAGGCGCGTCGTCAAACATCATGAGCTGTGAACCGATACTGTGCCGATTTTTTAGCGGTTCGCAACCCTGATTTTAAAATAATAATCACAGGTTTTTCAACTGTTCTTAAGAGTTCTGAATCATAAATCGATTGCAAAAAATGCATAGAGTACGACTACATATATACAAAACATTACACTAATAAAACATTTTTGATGTTATAGGCTTGCATTTCTAAATTTGCATTGTACATTTGAAAACGATCGATGTTTTATATACATAAGATCCTAAAACTAGTCACTAATGACAATAAACTAATATCTTACAACATTTTCCTGCGGTTGCGGGATACATTTTCAAAACACGTATTACTCAATAAAATTTAAATCGTAACAACGATAATTTACTGCTAAATTCCTAACATCAACACTAGGTTTGAATAAAAAAATGAAATCGTTACGTTTACATTTTTGAGTAATGTGTGCCCTGAAGATGACACCTTACAAAGGTTACGGAACGTCGCTCAGTAATTTGTAACTTTGGCCGTGATTTCGTCGTAAAACTCAAAATGATGTACCTGGCACCAGGGGCGTTTTTTTTTATATTCATGGAACGATTCAAATGATGAAAAGCGGCCATGGTAAGTCATAACAGGAGTCCATGCAGCGGTATCAAAGGGGCGGTCTCCCCCTTAACTGACATATCTGACAATAGTGATTTACGTAACAAGACCGGAAAGTGGTACTTTACTGGACGAGTAGACAGTTTTGGAACGAGCCGCGGGCGAGTCCTGAAAGCATACGAGTCCAGTAAAGACACTTTACGGGTATTTTACGTACAATATTTTTTCTGCGTCCGCCACTGAGAAAATCACTATCGTCACCATCCATAATTAAACAATAACTTTGCAAACTACAGGTGAAAACTCGTTTGGTGGTACAGTGAGCTCGCATTATAAGCAACCCACGATATAAGCAACTCGCGTTATAAGCAACACTCGATATAAGCAACTATCGTATCAAAGTACACGTTATAAGCAACTGTCAGTGTGACAGTTAAAAATACAAATATCTAAAATACTATTGCAGATATAACAATGAAATTTTATATCTGAGCGTTATAGTATTTTTCGGATTCGATGGAAATATTAAGGTTGCAATACGACTTCCGGTTCAACCGGAAACGGACTAAAACTTTGAAATTTTAAGTAGAACATCTGTATATTTTTACATTTTTTAATTTTTCTTAAAATTTACTTTAATAAATGTAAAAGGTTATATGGGTCTAAAGTCAACAGTTTTCAAAATATTTACATTTTTACGAAAATTTTGAGTGATATAGCACTTTCAGTTTTTTTTAACATTCAGGTTATTTAAAAGGGCATTAAAATATAGTGTGAAATCTAGATTAACAATAGATTTTTTAACAATCATTTTATTTTTAGGAGATTATTAATATACTAAAACTAATTTTAAGATGAAAAAAGTTCAATAAAAAATCATATGACACTAGATATTACTGATTTTTGAAATATTTTAAGAGATACAAAAAAATGTATGGACAGCGTTTTTAAAAATCCCAAAATAAGGCTAGATTTAAATTTTGACGGTCAAATTTCAATTTTTATTTTTTAAGAAATTTTAACATTCAAAAAGTCTGCAACAAATGGAAAATTTTATTTTTATCGAAAAAAGTTATTAAGAATCTAAAAACCGAGCTAGGTTTCAATTCTGAGGGTTCAATTCTAATTTTTATTTTTTACGAAATTTTAACATTCAAAAAATCAAAAAGTCACTAAAATCTAGTGTCATATGACTTTTTATTAATTTCTTTTCATCTTAAAATTAGATTTAGACCATATACCAACTTTTTGAATGTTAAAATTTTTTAAAAAATAAAAATTTGAATTTGACAGTCAAAATTAATTTTGGGACTTATTTTTGGATTCTACATAACTTTTTCTTATACATTTTTTTTGTAACTCTTAAACTAAGGGCTCTTTATACTTGCAAATATTTCAAAAATCGGTAAAATCTAGTGTTCTATGACTTTTTATCAAACTTTTTTCCCCCTTAAATTAATTTTAGACCATGCACCAACTTTTATCAGAAATACATTTTTTTCAGAAATTAATAATAAAAAAAATTTCCATTTGTTGCAGACTTTTTGAATGACGCTGTATAATAATGTAATAAACTCGTAGGTTAAATTACTAAAAATTTTTGGCTTTATATAATTTACGAAAGACCATAAGTTCAATTTATGATTGTCGGTGGAATTAGCACACGGTATAATAGTACCTAACTCGTTGCTTAGATATTTTTCTCCCGGTAATATTTTTCTTACGTGTATGAACAAGAGTTTTGTCCGGTAAACACTTGTAAAATAAGACCGTTTCATCCGCTCTGTATACTTGCCATGAAATCACATCATATTTTTTTATTTGAGAGATGTACAAGTACATAGATCACGACTAAAGGTACGTGGCACGCGCGTATTTCGTTTGACATAGGTACGTACAGATCACCATAGCAACGCGACCACGATCGCGTTGTTATGGTGTAAACTTTTATTTTTAGTTTTAGTACTAAAAACAAAATTTATTTATGTTAAAAATCGAATCGTTTCTATTTATATCATATAAGCAACTTTCACGTTATAAGCAACTTTTAGATCGGAATTGGCCGCCAATAGTTGCTTATAACGCGAGCTCACTGTATAACGACGCTTGTTTGACAGCGGAAATGAACAAAACAACTCATCACCATGGCAACCAGATACTTTCCGGCCTAGGCCGGTAAAGAGTTGTTATTACCATGGCACCTGTTAAGTTTAGGAACAATAATTGCAGAAAATGGTAAATTGGAGGAAGATTTGAATAACAGAATAGCGGCAGCGACGAAATTTTACTACGCCACTAATAAATGTTTGATAAGTAAGAAGGAAATAACAAAAGAAACGAAGACGCGAGTTTTTAATGCAGTGTACGTACCCATCCTCACGTACAGTTCAGAAACTGGGACACTAACTCAAAAACAAAAACAAAAAATACAGGTACAGGAAATGAGATTTTTGAGAAGAATAGAGGGATGTAGACTGATCGATAAAATCAGTAACGAAAAAATCCGAAATAACCTAGGAGTAACAGATATTATCAAAAGATGGAGACGAATCAATTAAGATGGCTTGGACATTTACTACGCATGCCAGAAAGTAGATACGCAAAAACAGGATGGAAAATGCAGATAGCTGGAAAAAGAATTAGAGGAAGGCCAAGAATAAAATGGGAAAAAGAAGTGAGGAAGAGACTAGAAGGAAAAGGAGTCAGCTGGAGAGATGTGCCACAATTAGCCAACGATAGGAAGGAGTGGAGAAAGATAATACAGTAGTAGAAAAGCATACCTCGACACCGAAAGGTACAAGAGGAAACGATTAAGAAGAAGAAGAATATTTTAAATGAACAACTTAATCTTTCAGCATCTTTTTACCCCATAAAGTGAATATGAAAAATGCCCTCTAGATATAATTATAGTCAATTTTTATTTACCACATTTCACTACTAATTTATTTACTTTTTTTGATAATACTATTATAAACTTATTTAAGTAGTCGTTATTTGTAGCAGGGACCCAGACCGGACCGTTAAAAGACCGTAACCGGACCGGACCTTTCTGAAAATATGACGAACCGAAATCGAAACCGGACCGTTATGTAAGGACCGTAAACCGGACCGAAACCGGTAATTTTTTCGGTCCGGACCGAAATTTTCGGCAAAGATCGCGAACTTTCGGTTGTCGCGTCGGTTACCAATGAAATGAATGATACTTTTTGTAGCTTGTATTGTGCGTGTGCCGACAAAGTACAATAAACTGAAGGTGTTCTGTTTTAAGCTTTTAAGTTCTAAAAAAAGTGTTTATTTATTACTAATTCAGAACCTTTGGAGTCCGTTGAAATAGATTTTACTAGCAGCTCTAGCTCTACACGACTGAAAATACCTTTACCGACGAAATGGAAATATTTTTAAAAGAAAAAGATGAAGAAAAACTCGGAAGGAGTCCAGATAATACCTACTCACTTGAAATTGACATTGAAAAATTAATCCGTTCTTTTTATACTGAGCAAAAACGTTTAAACTACAAAATCAATGTTATCTCATTTTGGACAAACATTAAATTTTCGCGACCTGAATTATATAAATTAGCCGTTGTTGTATTATCGGCGTCGCCAACCCAGGTTAGCGTAGAACGCTTGTTTTCTGGACTTTCGTTCATCTTTAATAATTTAAGAACCAACTTAAAGGATTTTACTTTGCAAAATCAGTTGCTAGTTAAATTAAACAGAAATTTCTGCAGTGGTAGAGAACAACAAACAACAAAAGAACCAAGGTAAGAAAATTTGATATTATCTACTATACTTAAAATAAATGACTAAATATGCGGTTATTTTTTTATTTTAGTGTCATAGACGTCGATAATACCACTTTTTTTGGAACTGGAACAACAAATAGCGACAGCTCCGAACAATCGGACATTGTAAGAAAACGAGCACGTCAAAGTTCTATTTTAGACTGGTTGGGTTAGCGCCACAATTTTATTTTTTAAAAAAAAATTTGCTAAAAATACCAATTGGTTAATTTATGTTGGAAAAACACTTGTGTTAAAGAAAATTTTGATTGTTTTCATTTGTTAATTTATGGGTTAAAAAATAAACGATGAAAAAATACATGTGTGATTTTCTTTTTTTATTTCCATTTCCACTAATATAAATTAGAACAGCTTTTTGTTAGTGAAATGTACGATCTGTCACTATAAAACATTCAGTAAATAGTTTGTGTGAACATAAACCACTGTTAATATTGAGGTTTTAGTAAAGATTGCTTTTATTTTTTAAAAAACCGGATCGAAAAAGACCGCGGTTAAGACCGGGGTCCACGGAAAAAAAACCGAAACCGGACCTTTATTTTAAAATATTTTAAGACCGTAACCGAAACCGGACCCCAAAATCCAAAGGGTTCGGGTCCCTGATTTGTAGGCCTGTGTTTTCTTTTAACAGTGAGAAATATTGATGGTGCAGGGGTGATTTATTCGTCATCGTTTAAATTTAACTTCCACCAACTTTTTTATGAGATGTTATCAACACAACGCAAACTCGGATCGTTAAAAAGTTTCATACGACTTGGGAAATTTATGGAAACAGAAAAATCTGCCAACGCGCGGAATAAAATCGAATGCCCCATTAACCGTGATAAAGTTATTTTGGTCCGCGAACGCCTGGTGCAAATCATAAGAAATACAAAAGTCATTTACGAAAAAAAAAATCCTCGTCGTATTTTTATATGATTCCGCTTATGGTTTTGATGGATGGACCTAAAAATATTTTTTTCGGTGACTCTTAGGTTCAGTTAATATTTTTACTTTGTACAGTGTGATCAAAAAGGTCAGTGCGAGACGATGCATACATATTTTTTTGAACAATTTGTTCGGTATTGTAATTTTAATAATTCTTCTAATGCAGTACCCTGTGATTACTATACAAACTTCATTTTGTTATGCAATGAATTAAGTTAAATGAAAAATCACTTTTATTTTTTTCGTAAAGATTTTCTTGTATACAGGGTGGACCAAATTCGAATGTTTTACGGCGTATCTCGGTTACCGTAATAATTGGCGAAAATCTGATATCGGTCTCTTGGGCTATTTTTTTGAGAAAATAACGCTTATGTTATCAGAATTTTTATATTGCCTTCCATTTTGGCACAAAAGACGAAAAATGAAATTGAAATCACACTCAAAATATTTTTCGACATTTTTGGGGCGATACAGGGTTGTCTAAATTCGATGGGATTCAATGGGCATCTCGCTTAATATTCAAGATAGAGAAACGATTAAATTACCAAAAATGTGCAGTCAGAATCAGCCGTTATGTAGTATAGGGGAAGGTGGTATATACTGGGACACTTTTTTTAAATTTTGCGTAACTTTTGAACGGTTTAATTTGCATACCTCAAATTAATATGAGATATTCATATTGCTTTAGTTTATCATTGCATATACAAGAAAATATTTTTTTAAATAAAGGTACACAAATAGAGGGACTGTCCCACTATACACCACTTGTCCCCACATAAACCACCCCGTGGTACATTGTGGGACAACAAAAAATATATATGAAATAAAGCATAAGTAATTAAAAAAAGGCTTAATTTTAATTTTTTATTTTAAAAACTTTCACTTTTCATGGGCATTTAGACATTGTACTTTGAAAAATCAAACTAAAATTGAAAATGTTTTTTTGTTTTTTCAGTGCCCCCAAACGTAGTCGGTGCGCTTAACCTACACAGAATTTTTTTTTTTCAACACAGTCCTTACTCTGTTTTTAGAGAAAGAAAATCTAAAGTCGGAAGTCTTTTTCAGAAAATTTACCTGATTATCATCATTGTCCCACAATGCACCATGTGATCAATTTTTAAAAGCAACGATTTAATGAAAAACATGTATGATTATTTTAAGTTTTAACATTGTACATACATTTAATATACTGTAAGGTACACCTACACCAAATTTTCTAATTGTTATTAAATAAATAAAAAAGTTTTAGCACATAAACTGAATAACCACAAAAAAACAATGCGCAGTTACCAAACATGCCTCACATGTGCAAGTCACTATGACATTGTTTACGACACATACTGTAGACAGGATATAATGGGACTGCTTAACCGCTATTTTGATGTAAACAAACTTCAAGTACGGGGTAACAGATGGCCAAAATCTCTGTTGTCCCACTATATACCATGTCCTAGTATATACCACCTTTCCCTATTGTTGTTTATCTAATTTATCTTATGTTCAAATATTTATGTTTATCTTAACCACAAATTTAAAAAACTTCGTAAGTTGTACATGAGATTTAAAAAATTGTACACTGTTGTTTTTTTGTTTTCAAAGCCTGTTTTTCTTTTAAAAAAATAAATGAAAACCTTCGTAATTTGCGTATTATTGAGAATAACCACATCAATCCTTATACAGGGTGGTCTACTTTTTTGTAGCAGGACTTTAACAGTCGATACAAAAACTTATTTTAAAGCGAATATTTTAGATCAACAAGGGTCCATAAAAGCTTCATTTTAAAGATACAGGGTGTTGAAATTTTCGAAAAAATATCGATAATTTTTAACCGTTTCCCATCCAGTAGATATATTTAAACCAAATTTGGTATACAGCTGCACCTTACAGGTTACCACATTCGGTGAGAATGTCAAGCCCCACAAGCAACCAGTGGCGGGGTTGTAGGGGTTCACTTTCAGTAAATTTTGTAAAAAAAACTAGTACGGCCCTGTTCAAAATCAACCTCGAACTTGTTTTTGAGTAGAACATTTTATTCTAAACAAAACTTTTCTTCGTATCTGTCACAGTGTGGCGCGGATTTTGATTTATTTTACTATTCTTGCGAAAAATTAGCTGATAAGTTCGATCTAAATAGGTATATCGTAAAAAGCTTAAAATTGTAAATTGCAGAGTAAATGCTCAAAATGTGGACCATTTAATTTAGTGAAACTTCTTCCCATATTATTAGCAGGTTCTGTTATTAAATACTGTCACAATCAGAGTTTTGAAGTAAATTTTGTAATGCTGTATGTACTTGCAAAGTTCGTTAGATTTGTTCATTTACCGTTATGTACCCAAAACTCAGGCGGAAGGACCCCCGCTACGGGGTAGTATTTAAGCAAAGATTTAATGTTTATCGGTCGACTCTACTTGCTGCGGGGCTGTGGCTACTCTATTTGCTGCGGGCTGCGGCTACTCGACTTGCTGCGGCTACTCCCGCCGGCCGCTTTTGGGGGCAGTTGGCCCAACCGGCCACTGTCTGTGCATTTGTTATTATTATGTAAGTAATCATTTTGTATCGTTTGACTATTGATTGTGTTATTTGTGAATGATTCTGGTATTGTGAGACCCATGTAGTTCTATGTAAAGCCAATTGAAGTTAATTGTTAATAAATAGTTTATGCAAAGCGAGTGCCCATCTGAGTGTTATTTGAGTTAATCTGAGTGTTTTATTAAAGTATATCTAGAGTTTACGCCCCCGTAACTCGCGAATAGTAAACGAACGTCAGTATTCCTAATTATAATAGTCCGGGGCAATTCACAGCCGCGACATTTTGTTGGCGGCTCCGGGCAGGGCCCAAAGTTTTTTGTAAAAACTTCCAAAAAACTATCCCGTACGTACCTCGAAATTGTAAAAGTTTATTTTGTATTTGGTGTTGGCAGTCTTAAATTAATATTTATTTGGAATCATGGCGTTTGCGAATAGTAACGCACATACATTAAGTCGTGCTCCACTTTTACCGTCATTTACGGAACCTCCTGTATTTTATCCAGGCGTCGATCCGATTGATTTCATGAATGAGTTTAAAGCTGTTGCTTGTATAAATAATTGGAATGAAGGGCACTGTTTAATTTATTTTCGAAATTCATTAGTAGGTGATTCTCAAAATTGGTTTGATCATTTTAAAAGGTGGAATCCAAGGGCAAATTGGCAAAATGTTGTAGATAAATTTTATGTAGAACATTTGGGACGTAGTTACGAACGTGAAATTCAGTATAGGCTTATGAGAAAACGCCAACAGCGTAATGAAAACTTAAAAACGTATTTCAGAAGTGTTGTAGTTTTGTGTACCGAGAGCAATAAAATGATGTCAGAAACCGAAATTTTAGAATATTTTATTGATGGTTTATTGCCCGAGTATTTAAGTAACTTGTATTTGTGTAGGGCTAAATCGCTTAAGCAGGCTGAACAGTTGGTTGACCTAATAGTAAAGGCAGAAGATGCTGTTAATTTGCAAAAAGATCGTGTTGATGGTTTTAAAAATAGATTTTCAGTCAGAGAAAATGAATCATTCGGAAATGATTATAGGGTTCCGGTTAATAGAAATTTAAATAAGAATAAATTTGTTGAACAGCCAAGATGCTATTGTTGTGGAATTGTTGGGCATATTTCTCGAAATTGTTCACAGCGCAGTTTTAGTAAGCAAAGGCCGAATATTTCTAAATTTAACAGAGAAATTGAAAGTGGTCAGTTTAGGATGTCAGGTAAATTTTACGATAGGGATTATTCAGTGAAAAGTAAAAGTTTTGAAAATGTTGATTATAAACAAAATTTAAACAGTTGCTTGGTAGTACAAGATGAAGTAAAAAATTGTTTTTTTTGTGTCGAGGGTCTCAAATGTTGAAAATTCAAGTACAAAAAAACGAAAAGTTAATGATGAAAGTAATGTTTGTGAAGTTATTGTACAAAATGATGTGTATGATCAGGCTAAAGATAATGGTAACAGTAAAGTTTATGAAATTGTTAAAGAAAGTGATGAAATTGAACAAGTTAGAAACAATGATAACGTAAATGTTGAAAAGTCAACCACAGAATTAAGTAAAGTTGATAACAGTGGGGTTTGCGAATTTATTGCTCAAATTGATGTAAGTGATCAGGCTAGAGTAAATTTTGAAATTGAAAGTAATAGTAATTTGCAAAAATCTGTAAACAGTTGCAGTGAATTAGGTAGCATTGACAAAGATTTTAATGAGGTGTTGTCTCAGGTAAGCGTCGAATTAGGTATAAATGATAATGAGAGTATTTTTGTAGAAAATGGTCCGCTAGAAAATGGCGTAGATGGTAACATTGTTGTAGATGATTTAATTAGTTGTGTTGATAACGAGGAAGTTATCGGTATTAATGTAAATGCTAATAAATTACCTGAGTATGACGCGAGTAATGTGCTTAAAGGAAATAAGCGTAGAAAAATTGTTAATGTAGATTCGAGTAACTGTGAGAATTTTTGTAATGTGTTGCCAGATGTTGAGCAAGCAAGTGTCCCAAAAAGTTTGAAATTGGGTGTAGTTTCTAGTAATGTTCAAGTGGAGCCTGATCTAATTGTTGATGATTTTAAAAATGTTGGTAAGGAGGAGCCACGATTTTTAAAATGTGTTAGGACAAATCGAAAAGTCGGAGATAGTAATAATAAATTTGTTTCAAGTAATGAAATTAATAAATGTTTAGTAGATGGTGAGCGCATGAAGTTTGCTAAATTTGTTAATTTGAGCAAGATGAATTTTAAAAGTAATGTTTTATTTACCGAAGGTCAGTATGCACCATGGGATCGTGGTAAGAATTCATTTTTTCAGTTTTGTTAACTTGGCTTGTAGGTTGTAGGTAGTTTAAAATTTTATGATGGGTCATGTTTTTTAAAATGGTTAAATGGTGTCTTTGAAGTAGTAGTTATTTTGTACTGAGTTTGTATTAGAACTTGCTAACGTTGGTTATTTTTGTAAATTTCAACTGAAAACCGGCCGAGTATCGAGGCCACAGATGACCATAAAAAGTTTGTTCGATTATTTGGATGTAACTGCTACTGAGTGTTGGAGTTCCGAAATGGTTCCGAGTTGGGCTTAGGACAATCAGCTGTGGCGTGTCGTTGGGACGTGGTCCAGGTTAGAAAAGGATACGAAAGGATGGAGTCTTGGGTCTGCGTCGGTGGACATCGCGCACGAGTCCGTTGAGGAAGAAGAGGATGTTGACGGCAATTTCCTTAAAATGCCGTTAAGCGCCGAATACCTTGAGGACAGCGAAATTTGGACGATGGTATCTGCCGCATGGATTATCGCGACCGTTGGATGAAAATGTGGTTTTCATGGACATCACGCGCGTAATTGCTATTGTGTTTTGCTAAGTTAAATGCAGTTTATGTTCGACATTGAGGTTTTTTCGTGCTTTCCTCAATATTTGAGTAATGGTTTGATTAAAGTAAGCTGCTTTCGGAAGACGGGCACGCACGGTTTCCAAAGTCGCGCGTTTTGATTTAAAGTTAATTGAGTTTTTGGGATATTTTGATTGTTGTAATGTTTTGAAAATGGGGTCCATTTTTGTAACGGAGGGGGAAATGTCACAATCAGAGTTTTGAAGTAAATTTTGTAATGCTGTATGTACTTGCAAAGTTCGTTAGATTTGTTCATTTACCGTTATGTACCCAAAACTCAGGCGGAAGGACCCCCGCTACGGGGTAGTATTTAAGCAAAGATTTAATGTTTATCGGTCGACTCTACTTGCTGCGGGGCTGTGGCTACTCTATTTGCTGCGGGCTGCGGCTACTCGACTTGCTGCGGCTACTCCCGCCGGCCGCTTTTGGGGGCAGTTGGCCCAACCGGCCACTGTCTGTGCATTTGTTATTATTATGTAAGTAATCATTTTGTATCGTTTGACTATTGTTTGATTGTGTTATTGGTGAATGATTGTTCTTGTATTGTGAGTGAGACCCATGTATTTGTATGTAAAGCCAAGTGTCTAGTATTTGTTAATAAATAGTTTATGCAAAGCGAGTGCCCATCTGAGTGTTATTTGAGTTAATCTGAGTGTTTTATTAAAGTATATCTAGAGTTTACGCCCCCGTAACTCGCGAATAGTAAACGAACGTCAGTATTCCTAATTATAATAGTCCGGGGCAATTCACAGCCGCGACAATACTGCAAAAATCGGTTATTACTTCTTTATTTCGAATATTACGATGGAAAACTAAATCAAATGTAAAATAAATAATACGCTAAATTGTAGTGGTGCTTTGGTGCATAGTGTTGCTGTTTCTGTTTTAATAACAATTAAAATGTCGTATCTTTTTACAAATTAAGAACAACCCGATATCCATTTCTTTTATGGAATTGCAATTGGGAACTCCGAGGAAGCAGCTAGGGTAGGAATGGCAAATTGGATTTGATCAGTGTGCCAAAATAAGATAAAATTAGATACAAATTTTTCCGCGTGCCAGTACCTAACCCATATATCTATATATATAAAAATGAATGTATGTATGTATGTTTGTCCTTTATGCATTCCTATACCACTCATCCGATCCTGACCAAATTTGGCACAGACAATCTATAGGACCATGGAAAGAACATAGGCTATATGAGAATTCCCAAAAGTTCCAAAAATTCCCAAAAGAACCAAAATTCCCAAAAGATCCAAATATCAGAAAAGTTTCAAAATTCTCAATAGATACAAAAATTCTCAATAGATACAAAAATTCCCAAAAGATCCAAAATTCTCAAAAGGTCAAAAACGTCCACCGGGCGCGAGCGCGAAGCGCGAGTAGTCTGTGATTGATAAAAAAAATCACCGAGCGAAGCCGGCTCACTACGCTAGTATATAATAAATATATATTGCTAGTAGTTCAGATTTTGTGTAACATAGTCAACGGTGCAGATATACAACTTCTCTTTTTAGGGCGGCGATTGAACCATTGACAGCTAATATTCATGGGATTGGTCAACGTGAGAAGCGCGCGTAATGTTTACCTCATTTTTGACAGTTTAAATATATGACATTTGCAAAAATCACGTTTCATAACATAACCTCAAGAATTTTCATGCCGGTTTTGTCAGTAATCCTGGTTTTATTTGATTTTCTATGTTTGCTGCCAACTGTGAAAGGTACACCTTAGAAAGAGAGGTACATATTTCCATTTCATTCAATAGGCTTCACTTTCCACTCATTGCGCAGATAGGGAAGGCGCGATATATGTTTATTATATACAGGGTGTCCCCGTTATCACCGCGAATATTTTAAGTGGTGATAGAGGACCTTTTTCTAAGAAAAAATTTCAAGTAAAATTTTTTCCTAAAATCAAATGCTAAGCTGATATCAACACTTGCTTGATTTTTTTACACTTCTGCATTTATAAGACTCTGTAGCCGAAAATATCAATTTTATCGTAAAATACCTTAAAGCTTTTCAATAGAGCATGAAATTCTCTACAAAATTAGTTTTATTTATTTTTTGTCTACAGGCAATGGTTTGAGAGTTATAAAGCAGTTTGTACAAAAAAATGTAAAAAAATTACAAAATTTAATTGTTTCTTAGACTTTGCAACCGCTGTATCTTTAAAACGAAAGGTTGTACAAAAAAACCGACGGCCCATTCCGGATAGCAAATTTTATGGGCTACAACTTAGGTCTAGTGAAATTTTTTGAAAATCAAACCGATTTTCCGGAAAAGCTAAAAATAAGGAATAGAGTTCAAAAACAAAATTTCCTACAAATATTGTTTTGTATTTAAAAATGCTTTTAAAGAGAGTGCGATTACGTGATTGAAAATGATGGAGGTCATTTTGAACACTTATTGAAGTAATTTTGTGGTTACATGTTAATTTTATTGCGTCCAGATGGATTTGCATTGTTTTGTATTTTATCGTTTTTTTTTCACCTTTTTGACTATTATAAACATTTCTATGATACATTTAGTTTTATTGAACAACATATTTACCGAAGTTGTAGTCCGTTAAATGCCTTATCCGCAATAGGCATCCGTTTTGCTCTACGACGTTTCATTAAAAAGATGCGGCGTTTTTAAAAATTTACGTAACTTATTTATATGCAATTTTACAATTTTTTATTAAATTTGTTCGTTAGCTCCTTAAAAAAATGATAAGGGGTGGTTTTCTGAAGAATTTCAAACTTCATAAAAAGCTTTGAAACTGATGAGATACATAATTTTATGAATGTTGCCGATGCTATGGCATTTTTAAATACAAAATATCATAATTATCGGGAGTTTTTGTTTTTCGAAAACGATAAAATGCAAAACAATGCAAATCCATCTGGACGCAATAAAATTAACATGTAACCACAAAATTACTTCAATAAGTGTTCAAAATGACCTCCATCATTTAATTACGTAATCGCACTCTCTTTAAAAGCATTTTTAAATACAAAACAATATTTGTAGGAAATTTTGTTTTTGCACTCTATTCCTTATTTTCAGCTTTTCCGGAAAATCGGTTTGATTTTCAAAAAATTTCACTAGACCTAAGTTGTAGCCCATAAAATTTGCTATCCGGAATGAGCCGTCGGTTTTTTTGTACAACCTTTCGTTTTAAAGATACAGCGGTTGCAAAGTCTAAGGAACAATTAAATTTTGTAAATTTTTTACATTTTTTTGTACAAACTGCTTTATAACTCTCAAACCATTGCCTGTAGACAAAAAATAAATAGAACTAATTTTGTAGCAAATTTTATGCTCTATTAAAAAGCTTTAAGGTATTTTACGATAAAATTGATATTTTTGGCTACAGAGTCTTATAAATGCAGAAGTGTAAAAAAATCAAGTAAGTGTTGATATCAGCTTAGCATTTGATTTTAGGAAAAAATTTTACTTGAAATTTTTTCTTAGAAAAAGGTCCTCTATCACCACTTAAAATATTCGCGGTGATAACGGGGACACCCTGTATATGACCTAACCTAACCTAACTACCCGAAACAACCGTTAGTTATTTCGTTCGGTATTGCCAACGTCATGATTTTATGTGTCACTAAATACATATGCAATCAAAAGTTTCGTGCATCGCTACAGTTGGTATATTGTATGTATAGTAATGATAAAATTATAGTATCGATATAAGAAGAGTTGTTATTTGCTGGTATTTTTAATTTTTTGATATTTAAATAACATGTAGTTGTAGATAATTAGCATACTAATTAAAAATAAATAAAACATTCGAAAAAGTTTAGAATTTTAAAAACAAATTTATTCATAGAATCTTTAGGGTGCCGTCGAAAATCTCTCGCGTGCCAAGTTTGGCACGCGTGCCACCTATTTGCCATCCCTGATTGCTAGGGAATACAGGCAATTTTTTTGCGACAATAGTACAATAAATCAAAGTCCGCGCCAAACTGTGGCAGATACGAAGAAAAGTCAAGAGATGCTTTTTGTTTAGAATAAAATGCTCTACCCAAAAACCAGTTTAAGTTTGATTTTAAACAGGGCCGTACTAGTTTTTTTTATTAACTTCATTGTAGCTCAACTCCGCCACTGGTTGCTTTTGGCGCTTAACATTCTCACCGAATGTGGTAACCTGTAAGGTGGTGCTGTATACCAAATTTGGTTGAAATATATTTACTGGTTGGAGAACTGTTTAAAATTAGCGTTATTTTTTCGAAAATTTCAACACCCTGTATCTTTGAAATTAAGCGTTTATGGACCCACGTGGATGTAAAATATCGCCTTAAAATAAATTTTTGTGTCGACTTAAAAGTCCTGCTACAAAAAAGTGGACCACCCTGTATAATTGGAATAAGAAAAAAATGAGGAATTTAAATAGGTCATAGTCAACTATAGCTGCCATTTAAAAAAAAGTAAGTTTGTGTCATAACTTTTTAACGGCGAGCGTAAATGTCTTTTTTTTAGTAACATCGAATTTTACATAAAAATATCTAAAAATAATCCCTATCATTTTTTTCGATATTTACAACAATAACGGAGATATGATAAAAAAAACTTTTTTCTAATAACGCCAAAACTGGAAAATATAGAATGTTTTTGAAAACGGTTCTGGGTTTACCTCAAACAACGGCACATTTTTGATAGGGTTACCGTTTCTCTATCTTGAATATTGAGCGCACATGTAATCCTGATGAACTCAAAATCAAAGTCAAAAACATAATTGACTACTTTAACAATTGGTGCTATTCAAATAGCCTTATGTTAAACATAGACAAGACTGTGTACATCAATTTTAGGTGTACTAGTAAAAAACCAAAAATAGAAATTGATAATATAAAATCAAACACATGTGCAAAATTTTTAGGTTTATACTTGGACGAGTTTCCAAACTGGTCAGAACATATTAACCATGTATGCAAAAAAATTAATTCTGGTTATTATGCCATTGCAAATTTAAAAAATACGTTTGACATGAAATCGCTACTGAATGTTTATTACTCAATTATATACTGTCACTTAAATTATAACGTGGTTATGTGGGGAGATAGTACAAATTGTCACAGAATATTTGTTTCACAAAAGCGATGTATTCGACTAATTTTTAATATACCTAGCAAAGATACTTGCAAACCTACTTTTGTAAAAAATAATTTGTTAACTTTCCCATGCATTTACATTTATAAACTCCTCTTGTTCGTTAAAATTAATGCACATAATTATGTTAAAAATGAAAATGTCCATTCACATAATACTAGACATGGACATTTATTTGTTGTTGATCAACATAAATCAAATAAATTTAAAAAATCACCTGTATATATAGGGAAAAAAATGTTTAACAAGATGCCTAATAATGTGAAACACCTAAATTTTATTAGTTTTAAGAAAATGATAAAAACATATTTACTGCGGAAATGTTACTATACAGTAAACGAATTCTTGAACGATTCCATTGTCGAGACTGATCTGTTCTAGTTTTAGTTTTTGTTGTACAATCAAATTTTTTTATGCCTTTAGCATTCTGGAACCTTTAAAGTAGGTTTTTGTACCATACTAATAAGTACTTAATAGTAAAAAATTGTTATATGCAACTTAAATAATGCAATTATGAACAATTTGCTAAATGACTTATTTTGTTCGTCTGGTTGTATACATGTCTTATTGACTGTAAAGTGTATTAACTGTATTTTGACTTGTCCTATATCATGTGTAAAAACTGATCTCAAAGACTAATAAATTATTATTATTATTAATCCCATCGAATTTGGATTACCTGTACATGTATTTATGTGAAACTGAATGTTTTTTAAAAAATTATTCATGCGAGATACCGTTTTTCTCCTCTCGATTATCCGGATTTTTAATTATCTGGAACACCTTAATCCTCAAATCCTCAATTAATCCGGATAATGGAGGTTCTACTGTAGGATTATTTATGATGGGTTGTCATAATGAAAAACTCTGATATTTATCCCCACCATGTGTTTGTCAGTAGCAAGATCGCTTTCCAAACTGTTTGATCACACCTTGTTACTTTAAAAGTCAATTTAAAGTTTATGCCTTAGTCATAAATTACAAGCAATGGAAGATATCATCTTTTCTTCCTAGCAGGCACTGCAATACCGAAAATCGCTTCATACACCTTCTCTTGTTCTCTCTGCAATAATTGTTTCATTGATGGTGTATAAGGATCAAAATTTAATATCTTCTTTTTTCTCCTGTAAATGCCTTCCTGTCTTTCTAGAGCGCATTTTAAGAGACTGTCGGGTGTATCGATTTCCAAAAATTCTAAAAGTATTTTTAGGGAATGTTCCACTCGTTCTACCAATTGTTCGTAAAATATAACATGAGTGGGACCCGTGAAATTGTACAACCAGTCTAGATTCGTTTGTTTCCAGGCTCCAAGTTTTTCGGTCACAAACTGCTGCCAGTCTACAACAAATAAAAATACGCTCAAAATTAAACGTACAGTAACAAATTAATTACACAGTTTTTAAAATTGTGTTATACAGGAGGTCCGTCACCTTGGCAGCACCACTTTCTTCAATCACAATAAAATTTATGCCATAATTTTTTGCTAATTTTGTGCTATTTTTTGCTGTAAAAATAAAATTTTGTGCCAACTCCAGAAAAAAGTTATAAACAATTTTCACTCGAGGTTGCCAAGGTGACGCGTAAGCACCACTTTCTATGAATGGAAATTTGTTTATGCCATAATTTTTTGCTAATTTTGTGCTATTTTTTGCCGTCAAAATAAAATTTTGTGCCAACTCCATAACGCAGTTATAAACAATTTTCACCCGGTGCTGCCAAGGTGACGCGTAAGCACCACTTCCTCCGAATGAAAATTTGCTTATGCCATAATTTTTTGCTAATTTTGTGCTATTTTTTGCCGTAAAAATAAAATTTTGTGCCAACTTCATAACGAAGTTATAAACAATTTTCACCCGGTGCTTTCAAGGTCAAGCTTAAGCACCATTTAAAAAAAATTAAATTAGGTGTTATTATGTTGTACTTTTTTTTTTAAACTCGAGGACGAAGTTATAAACAATACTTTAACTGTAAAACAATATTACATTTCAGTCAATATTTTATCGTCATTGCCATAAGTTTTAAATTGTTTAATAATTAAAAAAGTATTAAATACCATTTTACAATGCAAAACTATACGAGACAATTTTTAGTACATTAAACACATGTTAAGTCTGTTTTATACTACACTATTTTTTCGTTTAAGAAAATCGTATACGATTTTCTAGTACGGTGTCAATCAGAAATTACAAATCTTGAACGAAAAATTCGTATGAAATTAGAACCTGTCCTAAATGGGTCATATTTTACATGGGCGTGTTTTGTGGCATGGGCGCATGCGTATTCTACTGCAACTGTATCTGACCGCATGTCATTTGTGGGTTAGGTTAAGTGAAACAATCAAACGATGTTAAATACTACTTATTACCGTTATAATCCCTCACAATTTATTTTGTAGGAATAAATATGTAGAATGGGACAAGCGTTAAATATACGTTAAATTTGAAAATGATTCGCTTTCTGTTGTGATCAAATTGAACATTTTCGTACCAAAAAATAGTACAGTGTAAGAGGTTCATATTTTCCATGCTAAATTCTTGAACGAAATTTTTGTATCAAAAATCGTATACGATTTTCTTAAACGAAAAAATAGTATAGTATAAAACAGTCTTTAGAAAGCAAATAATCAGTAAATTATAGTTGCTAAAAAAATACTATAAAACGTAACGAAACATACTACAGTAAAAAATACTTTATAACATTGCCAACTTGACAAGTATTAATTTAAGTCGAAGAACACCCGGATAGTTTTCCAAGTAAGATTAATTTATCTACAAGAAAATGTAAAAATATAGCGTTTTTTATTTAAAAACTTTATTTATGCTTCAAATATTTCTTAATGGGCTAAACAAAGCAAACGCCAGAGCAATTGATTTTTGGCACAAAATTTTATTTTTACGGCAAAAAATAGCACAAAATTAGCAAAAAATTATGGCATAAATTTTATTATGATTGAAGAAAGTGGTGCTGCCAAGGTGACGGACCTTTATACAGGGTGTCTCACTTTTCCATGGGACACTATTGCTATCGCCGTAAATAATGAAAATACAAGGTCGGTTAAATGGGACAAAAGTTAGCTATTTGGGAGTGTATTTTAAACAAGATCTTGTTTTGTTTAAAATTTCCATGGCTTGCTTGATATAACGAAAAACCCGAAATCGATCAAAACTTATAAACTTAAATATCTCGCCTATAGTTGCTAATACACAAAAACGCCAAAGGAAAAATGTTTTGCAGATTTTGTTTGCTATAAGATGGCGAAACGCCGCAACTATTACCTACGCCCAGATGATCAAACATATGCCCTTCTCTGAAATTTTGATAATTTGTGTATATAATCCATGATCGTTAATATTTTGGTGACTTATGATTTTTAAAACTTTGCTATATTTGCTTCAAAAACCATTCATTTTACATAAACAAAATGCTTTGGGTATAATTTATGGTTTGCATTTAATCCCCAGCTGTGGAAATGTTATTGTAACACTTTTAAATAAATTTTAAGAATTCCTACCTGATGACATGTCACAATATTTATAAAAACTGCAAGAATAAATGTATGGAATTTTGTGGAGAGCGACTGTAGTAGTCACTGTAGTCGCCCGTCGTCGCGAAAAGTTAATAAAAAAGTTAGGTAAATATCTGTGGCTGATGGACTACAGTCCAATGCCAAACAACCCCAAAAAAAAAAAAAAAAGTTAGGTTTTTAGAGGAGGTAGGGGCAGAGCTGGGCATTACTTAAGTATTTTTGTGCTTCAGTACTTTTTCAAGTACTTTTCCGGTACTTAAGACTGGTACTGCAGTACATTTTAAAATTAGGTACTTAAGACTTGAATCTCAAGTACTTCGGTGAAATACTGGTACTTAGTACTTGTATTAGTACTTCAGTACCACAAAAATTACTTAAGTACTTTGTAAAATACTGCAGTACAGTGCAAAGTACTTAAGTACTTTTAGTAGACACAAGTACTTTAGGTTTTATAAGATAGGAACTGTGGTTTTCAACGTGTTAAAACTTGTCTAAAGTTTTAAACACAACCCGCATTGGAGTGCATAGAATAGCTACAGTTAAAAAGGTAGTGGGTGTGTAGTAATACGGACAACAGTTTTATTAAATATTTTATTGAACTCACCCAAAAATATGCTAAAAATTTTGTTTGGGAAATTAGAAATTAAAAATGCTATTAAAGATATTGATATCGAATACTTAGAAGAATACTGCTTAATCATGGAACCTCTTGCAGCAACAATTGATCTATTGCAAGGAAAACAGTCAACATGATACGGGTGTATTCGGTTTATATTATCAAGTTTAGTATTAACTTAAAGTCAAATTTAAAACATACAACAATAATTTTAAATGCTTGTATTATCAACAGTTTACGCATTTTTTTTTAAAACTATTATAATTTAAATCCAGAAATAAACGACGCAATTGTTGCTACAGTGACATTACCAAAGTTTAAGTTAAGATGGTTTAGTGCAATAGAAGACAATGTTAAAACCTAACTAGAAAATATATTCAAACGATAATAATAAATATCTAGGTAAGTAGGTACCTACATAACATTTTATTTCGTTTATGTTTCAAAAATATGCTGTATTTTGTGTGAGAGGTGAATATTATATAACATTTGTTTTTTCGCAAGTACTTAGCGCTTTCATTTAAAAAATTAAAATAATATATTTTTTATTATTTACCGATTTTTTATTTGTTTATACCGGGTGTAACTGAAATCAGGATCACCCCCCTATTTTTCTTTAGTTTTGAACTTAGACAAATGAAGTTTTAGACATGTGATATGTGCAAAAAACTGGATTAGTTGAACATAGGTACACTTTTGTTTCACTTCCGGTTTCGCCGGAAATGACCCCAACTTATTTATTTTAAATGGAACACCCTGTATATTTTTACATTTTTGGAAAGAGGAAACGATTTTGGATACAATTGCATCATTTTGGTTAATTTTTATAACCTCAAATAATTTTTGGACGAAAATTAAATTTTTTATTAAGTGTGCCGTGACCCGCATAAATTAAATTTTATTATGTCAACAAGTGTCCATAAAACGGTTTTGTAAAAAAACACAACAAAAATCATTTGTTTTGTTGCCATTTGGCATAGTCAACTATGATTATTAGGATATCTTACCAAAATCTTCCAATAATTTAAAATTTTAATGCATGTTCCTAATAAAAATACTAAGTTATTGGTATTGTTGAATTCGCCAGAAAATACGCTATTTAAATAACCGCATGAGCCACCATCGTTCTATTTAAAAAAATTGTATTTTTGTCAAAAAACCAATTTCGCAACCTTTAAGGTCTATTTAAGCAGCCCAAATGTTAATTAAACTTTACAAAACCATTTTTCGGACACTTGTTGACATAATAAAATTTAATTTATGCGGGTCACGGCACACTTACTAAAAAATTTAATTTTTGTCAAAAAATTATTTGAGGTTATAAAAATTAACCAAAATGGTGCAGTTGTATCCAAAATCGCTTCCTCTTTCCAAAAATGTAAGAATATACAGGGTGTTCCATTTAAAATAACAAAGTTATGGCCATTTCCGGCGAAACCGGAAGTGAAACAAAAGTGTACCTATGTTCAAATAATCCAGTTTTTTGCACATATTACATGTCTAAAATTTCATTTGTCTAAGTTCAAAACTAGAGAAAAAAAGGGGGTGAGCCTGATTTCAGTTACACCCGGTATAAAAATAAAATTTATATTTCGACATATTATTTTTGTTTGTTTTATATGTAAGTACTATAGCAATTCATTCACTTTGTATGTGATCACGGTTAAAATAATAAACTAAACAAAAATTTTAACTTCAATCGAAATTTTACAAATGATAGAAAACAATTCTAAATTTTAATCAAAACCCACAATACAGTATAAAATTCTTATCAAATAACAATTTCTTATATATTCTTTACCATAAACGGCAATATTTTTTATTGTTGTTGCTTGTTATTAATAAATAGATATGTATATTTCAACTTTTGTTAAAAGATAGCACTTAATTCATAAAACTTTAAATAAAAGTGGGTACATCTAAAGACTGTAGTTACAAAGCAAATTGTATAAGAAAATTTTATGTACCTACATATGCGTTATTACATTTTGTTTTAAATATTTTCTTGGACACAATCGCTAGAAATAGTTATACAATAATTTAATAAATAATATCTGCAAAAAGTACTTGCGAAATACTTAAGTACTTTTTGCAAGTACTTGTACTTAAGAATCAGTACTTTTAAAAATAGCGGTACTGGTACTTAAAATCTAAGTACTTCTCATAAGTACTTAAGACTTAAGACAAGTACTTTTTGGCCAGTACTTGCCCAGCTCTGGGTAGGGGCAATGGCGCCCACTTAAGCGAAAAAATTCATATATTCTAAACCGTAACAACAATTACACTGAAATGAGAGGTTATTGTTGCCAAAACATTACTAAGTGTTCGGGTTAAGTCAAATTTGATTGAACCTTAAAGAACAAAAACTTATTAATAATTTAAAAACATGTAAGTGAGCGGAATTACCCGCCTGCTGTGGGTAATGGCGCTCACCTATTTTATGTGTAAACATTTTTGGATATTGATATTCCAGGATGCTTTACCAGTTGTTCTTTTAGTTGTACGAGGCATTGTGCACAATTACTATGAGAAAAAATTAAATATAAATTAAATTATATAAAAATATCAATGAGGGTAATGCCGCTCACCAAGCGGTATTACCGTAGCTAATTGAGCGCCATTACCCCCTGTTGCACAACTGTCTAAATTCGGTATTTTACAAAACTTGCCTTGAATTTAAAAAAAAAAAACTATATGGTCACTCCTGCTAAAAATGACACAAATTTCATAGGAGACCAAAGCACAAACTCAAATTAGACTAATTGAGCTACTTACAGTTTTTTTTTGTAGGCGATTTCTTATATGAAAATGTTAAAAATGACACACATCAATTAACTTACGTTTTATGGTGAAATAAGTTTTTTTACTTGCGGCATTGTGTTTATTAGAACGGAAGCTAGGTGGCTGCTAAGTTTCACTTTTAAATATTTGAAAACTGGCGCAAAATGACGGTGAGCGCAATATTACCCACTGAGTGTCATTACCCCTACCTCCCCTAGTAACATTTTTTGAAAACTTAAAAACAAAAGTATTATGATTTTTCAAATAAACATTCAATATGCAATTAGTACAATATTACTCAACTAACCCCAATTTAAACAATTGTTATATTAAATTTTACATTTGCGGTAATTTATGCAAATGCTGGACAAGGACTTAATAAATAGTTGTTTACGTAACAAGACCGGAAACTGGCTCTTTACTGGACGAGTAGACAGTTTTGGGACGAGCCGTGGCGAGTCCTGAAAATATACCAGTCCAGTAGAGACACTTTACGAGTATATTACGTACAATCGTACAATATTTATTCTGCGTCCGCCACTGATAAAATCACTTTCGTCGCCATCCATAATTAAACAATCACTTAACAAACTACAGGTGAAAACTCGCTTGGTGGTATGTATACCTAACGACGCTTGTTTGACAGGAAAAATCAACAAAACAACTCATTACTATGGCAACCAGCAACTTTCTGGCCTAGGCCAGTAAAC